>OY740779.1:16440925-17040925 GCA_963513935.1 Aphrophora alni
AATGTACTCTTTGAGATTAACCTTTTCAGAAAAACCCTTCAAAGTTAGTCATCTAACGTTTCTTTGGCGTCTAATCAACTAAAAAACTGTGTTGATTTCATTGAGAAATTCAATGATTCAGGATTCAATGTTCATAACCAGAGAGACAGGAACTGAAATTGTCATTGCAGATGTTTTCCAACAAAAAAGATCTAGGAACTAAGACTGAACTGTTTTAAGGATAATACAATCCGAGCCTTGAAGATTTATGTTTAAAGTTTCAAGTGTCTTTTCAAATGCTACGTTGTGAATTGTTTTCATCAAATATTTCATTCTCTCCCTTTAATTAAAGCTGTCACGATGAGAGGGTTGCCATTACAATTTTTTCAGTTGGGGGTGGGTTGAGCAGGAAGGATACTTAAATTCTACAAAACTAGTTTCCCTTGAGTTTAACTAATGTTTCCAGCAAACAGCACATTTTTTTTTTTTTTTTTTTTTTTTTTTTTTTTTTTTTTTTTTAAGCACACCCTGTATAAGGGATAGGAATAGAGACAAATTAAACCATACTTGAGAGAAGAAAGCATTAAATGCTTCGACCAGTTAAGGAGGATGTCTGACGATTCCTTTGTACCCCTTCGTGAAGAAGGAGAGGAGTGTCCTTGGATATGGTAAGAGTAGCACTTGGAAGAACGGGACGTTGTTAACAGGAAGTCTTGGAGGAGAGGGACTGGCGGCTGTTGTATATTAATATTATATTTTGTACAGAAATAAATACTCAGATGACATTTATTAACTTCCCATTCTCTGCAGGAAGTGTTACGAGTCACGTGATGGTTACGCTCGATTGTTACAGTTCTTGTAGGACGCCATCTACCACAGTGACAGGGAATTACATAACACTAAGCAGCGAGTGTCTGCGGTCTACGATAATCTTGTATTGCTTCAATGAATAGTAAATGTGCAACTCCAGGGTCTTATTGGGGAATTTATAGTAACATTAATCATTAGCGGTGCGCGCCTAGGCGTGCTAGACTGCTTTTCATAGTGTTGTGTGGTCAGCAGTTCGAGTTCCCGTCGGGGATTATTTTAGCTTTCGTAATTACGTTTTTTTTGAGGGTGGGAGTGTTTTTGTTTTGTTTCAGACGGTCTATGACCACGAGAATGTATTTTAATTTGAAATTATATTTTAGACAATTTTGTCAAAAAATGAGATTTTTTTATTTCAAAGGCGAAAACCACTCAGTCATCGTCGCCTTGTAACAAAAACAAGAAAAATAAAAACCCCTCAAATACTAGAATATCGTCAGATGCGGAAGAGATCAACAGTTGATCAAGAGAAACCTGATAGGAAAGGTGAAAGAGAGGGATCTAATCCAAGATTACATGAAAAAAAATAACATAACATAACGTAACCTAACCTAACCTAACATAACATAACATAACGTAACCTAACCTAACCTAACCTAAACTAACCTAACCTAACATAACCTAAAGTAACCTAACATAACCTAACCTAACCTAATCTAACATAACATAACGTAACATAACCTAACCTAACAAAACCTAACAGAACATAACCTAACCTAACATAACCTAACCTAACCTAACATAACATAACACTTACAACCTAACCTAACATAACACTTACAACCTAACCTAACATAATATAACCTAACCTAACCTAACATAACATAACACTTACAACCTAACATAACATAACGTAACCTAACATACCCTAACCTAACCTAACCTAACCTAACATAACATAACGTAACATACCGTAACATAACATAACATAACGTAACATAACATAACCTAACCTAACCTAACCTAACCTAACCCAACCTAACCTAACCTAGCCTAACCTAACCTAACCTAACCTAACCTAACATAACATAACATAACCTAACCTAACCTAACATAACATAACATAACCTAACATAACCTAACCTAACCTAACATAACATAACCTAACCTAACATAACGTAACCTAACATAACGTAACCTAACATAACGTAACCTAACATAACCTAACCTAACCCAACCTAACCTAACCTAGCCTAACCTAACATAACCTAACCTAACCTAACATAACATAACATAACCTAACCTAACCTAACATAACATAACATAACCTAACATAACCTAACCTAACCTAACATAACATAACATAACGTAACCTAACCTAACCTAACATAACATAACGTAACATACCGTAACATAACATAACATAACGTAACATAACATAACCTAACCTAAACTAACCTAACCTAACCTAACCCAACCTAACCTAACCTAGCCTAACCTAACCTAACCTAACCTAACCTAACATAACATAACATAACATAACATAACCTAACCTAACCTAACATACTATAACATAACCTAACATAACCTAACCTAACCTAACATAACATAACGTAACCTAACATAACGTAACCTAACCTAACCTAACATAACATAACATAACATAACGTAACCTAACCTAACCTAACCTAACCTAACCTAAACTAACCTAACCTAACATAACCTAACGTAACTTAACATAACCTAACCTAACCTAACATAACATAACGTAACATAACCTAACCTAACAAAACCTAACAGAACATAACCTAACCTAACATAACCTAACCTAACCTAACATAACATAACACTTACAACCTAACCTAACATAACACTTACAACCTAACCTAACATAACATAACCTAACCTAACCTAACCTAACATAACATAACACTTACAACCTAACATAACATAACGTAACCTAACATACCCTAACCTAACCTAACCTAACATAACATAACATAACATAACGTAACATAACATAACCTAACCTAACCTAACCTAACCTAACCCAACCTAACCTAACCTAGCCTAACCTAACCTAACCTAACCTAACATAACATAACATAACATAACATAACCTAACCTAACCTAACATAACATAACCTAACATAACCTAACCTAACCTAACATAACATAACCTAACCTAACATAACGTAACCTAACATAACGTAACCTAACATAACGTAACCTAACATAACCTAACCTAACATAACCTAACGTAACCTAACCTAACGTAACATAACCTAACAAAACCTAACAGAACATAACCTAACCTAACATAACCTAACCTAACCTAACATAACATAACACTTACAACCTAACCTAACATAACACTTACAACCTAACCTAACATAACATAACCTAACCTAACCGAACCTAACATAACATAACACTTACAACCTAACATAACATAACGTAACCTAACATACCCTAACCTAACCTAACCTAACATAACATAACGTAACATACCATAACATAACGTAACATAACATAACCTAACCTAACCTAACCTAACCTAACCCAACCTAACCTAACCTAGCCTAACCTAACCTAACCTAACCTAACCTAACATAACATAACATAACCTAACATAACATAACCTAACCTAACATAACGTAACCTAACATAACGTAACCTAACATAACCTAACCTAACATAACCTAACCTAACCTTATCGGGATTTATTTCGAGACACTTATGAAGCCATTATTTATTTCCCCAGTAATATTTATAATAAATACCAAGTAGCAGAAAAAAAATTAATTAAAACATTACAAAATTATTAAAAAACTTATGAAAGAAGACATGGCTACATTCTGTGGCCTCTTTTGATAAATGAGGAGGTTATTGTGTAAAAAATAATTAAATAATTTTTATATCAACGAAGAACTCAAGAAATAAAATCTTCTCTCATGTTACACTACTTCACTATTTATTTAGTTAGCTGTTACTGTTAGGTTATCTTTGCATGTCTTGGGCTTAAAATACTTTAGCAGTAAAATCGCCTTTAGGCAACTGGACGAGTCCATCGCATCATAACAATAGGCTACAATACAACTTACTTTTTGACTGCCTCTCGTATATAATTTTGTGCAGTTTTTATTATTTTTTTTATTGAGGTTTTCACCGAAAACTCGATGTGATTAAATAGAAACATTTCATTGTGTTGGTGTGAATAACGTGTGTGTGAAATAGTTTGTGCAACTTTGTAAAAATTAATTATAGAGGGAATGGATTGATTATAATTATATTGTGTTTACGTAAGGAACCTACTTTTCCATTGTAATATCTGCCCGTATGTTTTTACATAATAGCGTAATGCTTGCATTGATCAAATGACCTCGATTGTGGAACTTTACAGTTCGTTAAATGAGCGCCATTTTGGAACCACTAGATTGAAGTCCTAAGTTGAGACTATAGTCGCGGACTACCTAACTTGAGTACAGTTAAGTTAAGTGAGTTGGTACCATCCACCCCGACCTCTCTACGATGACACAAACAGTCAAGTTGTTGTCAAAAATGTAATTATGAACCCCTGATATCTCAGGGGAAATGTGATATTCGTATAGTTATGAGTCATCGACACGAGCTTAGCGAGTGGAGGCTCCTTCAAGACCCGTCAAAACAGAAACTGACACAAGAGAAACGAGTGGAGACGTTTTAATACACAGGGTTGGTCAAAAGTCCCGCATACATCACATTATCTTAGCTTCTAGTTGCTGAGATGTTGCAATATATGCGAGACTTTTGGTCAACCCTGTATATGGGACTTTAGTTTTGGCACAACCTATAGATAACCACAATCAAGAGCTTTCCATTGATGTTTCTATCATCTTCCTACGTCAACTAGAAGCTGAGATATTGCGATATATGCGAGACTTTTGGCCAACCCTGTATATGGAACTTGAGTTTTGGCACAACCTATAGATAGCCCCAATCAAGAGCTTTCCATTGATGTTTCTATCATCTTCCTACGTCAACTAGAAGCTGTGATGTTGCAATGTGTGCGGGACTTTTGGTCAATCCTGTATATGGAACTTAAGTTTTGGCACAACCTATAGATAGCCCCAACCTCGAGCTTTCCATTGATGTTTCTATCATCTTCCTACGTCAACTAGAAGCTGAGATATTGCGATATATGCGAGACTTTTGGTCAACCCTGTATATGGGACTTTAGTTTTGGTACCCCTTATAGATAGCCCCAATCAAGAGCTTTCCATTGATGTTTCTATCATCTTCCTACGTCAACTAGAAGCTGAGATATTGCGATATATGCGAGACTTTTGGTCAACCCTGTATATGGGACTTTAGTTTTGGTACCCCTTATAGATAGCCCCAATCAAGAGCTTTCCATTGATGTTTCTATCATCTTCCTACGTCAACTAGAAGCTGAGATGTTGCGATATATGCGAGACTTTTGGTCAACCCTGTATATGGGACTTTAGTTTTGGCACAACCTATAGATAGCCCCAATCAAGAGCTTTCCATTGATGTTTCTATCATCTTCCTACGTCAACTAGAAGCTGTGATGTTGCAATGTGTGCGAGACTTTTGGTCAACCCTGTATATGGAACTTGAGTTTTGGCACAACCTATAGATAGCCCCAACCTCGAGCTTTCCATTGATGTTTCTATCATCTTCCTACGTCAACTAGAAGCTGAGATATTGCGATATATGCGAGACTTTTGGTCAACCCTGTATATGGGACTTTAGTTTTGGTACCCCTTATAGATAGCCCCAATCAAGAGCTTTCCATTGATGTTTCTATCATCTTCCTACGTCAACTAGAAGCTGAGATATTGCGATATATGCGAGACTTTTGGTCAACCCTGTATATGGGACTTTAGTTTTGGTACCCCTTATAGATAGCCCCAATCAAGAGCTTTCCATTGATGTTTCTATCATCTTCCTACGTCAACTAGAAGCTGAGATATTGCGATATATGCGAGACTTTTGGTCAACCCTGTATATGGGACTTTAGTTTTGGTACCCCTTATAGATAGCCCCAATCAAGAGCTTTCCATTGATGTTTCTATCATCTTCCTACGTCAACTAGAAGCTGAGATGTTGCGATATATGCGAGACTTTTGGCCAACCCTGTATATGGGACTTTAGTTTTGGTACCCCTTATAGATAGCCCCAATCAAGAGCTTTCCATTGATGTTTCTATCATCTTCCTACGTCAACTAGAAGCTGAGATATTGCGATATATGCGGGACTTTTGGCCAACCCTGTATATGGAACTTGAGTTTTGGCACACCCTATAGATAACCACAACCTAGAGCTTTCCATTGATGTTTCTATCATCTTCCTACGTCAACTAGAAGCTGTGATGTTGCAATGTGTGCGGGACTTTTGGTCAATCCTGTATATGGAACTTAAGTTTTGGCACATCCTATAGATAGCCCCAATCAAGAGCTTTCCATTGGTGTTTCTATCATCTTCCTACGTCAACTAGAAGCTGTGATGTTGCAATGTGTGCGGGACTTTTGGTCAATCCTGTATATGGAACTTAAGTTTTGGCACACCCTATAGATAGCCCCAATCAAGAGCTTTCCATTGGTGTTTCTATCATCTTCCTACGTCAACTAGAAGCTGAGATATTGCGATATATGCGAGACTTTTGGTCAACCCTGTATATGGGACTTTAGTTTTGGTACCCCTTATAGATAGCCCCAATCAAGAGCTTTCCATTGATGTTTCTATCATCTTCCTACGTCAACTAGAAGCTGAGATATTGCGATATATGCGAGACTTTTGGTCAACCCTGTATATGGGACTTTAGTTTTGGTACCCCTTATAGATAGCCCCAATCAAGAGCTTTCCATTGATGTTTCTATCATCTTCCTACGTCAACTAGAAGCTGAGATATTGCGATATATGCGAGACTTTTGGTCAACCCTGTATATGGGACTTTAGTTTTGGTACCCCTTATAGATAGCCCCAATCAAGAGCTTTCCATTGATGTTTCTATCATCTTCCTACGTCAACTAGAAGCTGAGATATTGCGATATATGCGAGACTTTTGGTCAACTCTGTATATGGGACTTTAGTTTTGGTACCCCTTATAGATAGCCCCAATCAAGAGCTTTCCATTGATGTTTCTATCATCTTCCTACGTCAACTAGAAGCTGAGATATTGCGATATATGCGAGACTTTTGGTCAACCCTGTATATGGGACTTTAGTTTTGGTACCCCTTATAGATAGCCCCAATCAAGAGCTTTCCATTGATGTTTCTATCATCTTCCTACGTCAACTAGAAGCTGAGATATTGCGATATATGCGAGACTTTTGGTCAACCCTGTATATGGGACTTTAGTTTTGGTACCCCTTATAGATAGCCCCAATCAAGAGCTTTCCATTGATGTTTCTATCATCTTCCTACGTCAACTAGAAGCTGAGATATTGCGATATATGCGAGACTTTTGGTCAACCCTGTATATGGGACTTTAGTTTTGGTACCCCTTATAGATAGCCCCAATCAAGAGCTTTCCATTGATGTTTCTATCATCTTCCTACGTCAACTAGAAGCTGAGATATTGCGATATATGCGAGACTTTTGGTCAACCCTGTATATGGGACTTTAGTTTTGGTACCCCTTATAGATAGCCCCAATCAAGAGCTTTCCATTGATGTTTCTATCATCTTCCTACGTCAACTAGAAGCTGAGATATTGCGATATATGCGAGACTTTTGGTCAACCCTGTATATGGGACTTTAGTTTTGGTACCCCTTATAGATAGCCCCAATCAAGAGCTTTCCATTGATGTTTCTATCATCTTCCTACGTCAACTAGAAGCTGAGATATTGCGATATATGCGAGACTTTTGGTCAACCCTGTATATGGGACTTTAGTTTTGGTACCCCTTATAGATAGCCCCAATCAAGAGCTTTCCATTGATGTTTCTATCATCTTCCTACGTCAACTAGAAGCTGAGATATTGCGATATATGCGAGACTTTTGGTCAACCCTGTATATGGGACTTTAGTTTTGGTACCCCTTATAGATAGCCCCTATCAAGAGCTTTCCATTGATGTTTCTATCATCTTCCTACGTCAACTAGAAGCTGAGATATTGCGATATATGCGAGACTTTTGGTCAACCCTGTATATGGGACTTTAGTTTTGGTACCCCTTATAGATAGCCCCAATCAAGAGCTTTCCATTGATGTTTCTATCATCTTCCTACGTCAACTAGAAGCTGAGATATTGCGATATATGCGAGACTTTTGGTCAACCCTGTATATGGGACTTTAGTTTTGGTACCCCTTATAGATAGCCCCAATCAAGAGCTTTCCATTGATGTTTCTATCATCTTCCTACGTCAACTAGAAGCTGAGATATTGCGATATATGCGAGACTTTTGGTCAACCCTGTATATGGGACTTTAGTTTTGGTACCCCTTATAGATAGCCCCAATCAAGAGCTTTCCATTGATGTTTCTATCATCTTCCTACGTCAACTAGAAGCTGAGATATTGCGATATATGCGAGACTTTTGGTCAACCCTGTATATGGGACTTTAGTTTTGGTACCCCTTATAGATAGCCCCAATCAAGAGCTTTCCATTGATGTTTCTATCATCTTCCTACGTCAACTAGAAGCTGAGATATTGCGATATATGCGAGATTTTTGGCCAACCCTGTATATGGAACTTGAGTTTTGGTACCCCTTATAGATAGCCCCAATCAAGAGCTTTCCATTGATGTTTCTATCATCTTCCTACGTCAACTAGAAGCTGAGATATTGCGATATATGCGAGACTTTTGGTCAACCCTGTATATGGGACTTTAGTTTTGGTACCCCTTATAGATAGCCCCAATCAAGAGCTTTCCATTGATGTTTCTATCATCTTCCTACGTCAACTAGAAGCTGAGATATTGCGATATATGCGAGACTTTTGGTCAACCCTGTATATGGGACTTTAGTTTTGGTACCCCTTATAGATAGCCCCAATCAAGAGCTTTCCATTGATGTTTCTATCATCTTCCTACGTCAACTAGAAGCTGAGATATTGCGATATATGCGAGACTTTTGGTCAACCCTGTATATGGGACTTTAGTTTTGGTACCCCTTATAGATAGCCCCAATCAAGAGCTTTCCATTGATGTTTCTATCATCTTCCTACGTCAACTAGAAGCTGAGATATTGCGATATATGCGAGACTTTTGGTCAACCCTGTATATGGGACTTTAGTTTTGGTACCCCTTATAGATAGCCCCAATCAAGAGCTTTCCATTGATGTTTCTATCATCTTCCTACGTCAACTAGAAGCTGAGATATTGCGATATATGCGAGACTTTTGGTCAACCCTGTATATGGGACTTTAGTTTTGGTACCCCTTATAGATAGCCCCAATCAAGAGCTTTCCATTGATGTTTCTATCATCTTCCTACGTCAACTAGAAGCTGAGATATTGCGATATATGCGAGACTTTTGGTCAACCCTGTATATGGGACTTTAGTTTTGGTACCCCTTATAGATAGCCCCAATCAAGAGCTTTCCATTGATGTTTCTATCATCTTCCTACGTCAACTAGAAGCTGTGATGTTGCAATGTGTGCGAGACTTTTGGTCAACCCTGTATATGGAACTTGAGTTTTGGCACAACCTATAGATAGCCCCAACCTCGAGCTTTCCATTGATGTTTCTATCATCTTCCTACGTCAACTAGAAGCTGAGATATTGCGATATATGCGAGACTTTTGGTCAACCCTGTATATGGGACTTTAGTTTTGGTACCCCTTATAGATAGCCCCAATCAAGAGCTTTCCATTGATGTTTCTATCATCTTCCTACGTCAACTAGAAGCTGAGATATTGCGATATATGCGAGATTTTTGGCCAACCCTGTATATGGAACTTGAGTTTTGGTACCCCTTATAGATAGCCCCAATCAAGAGCTTTCCATTGATGTTTCTATCATCTTCCTACGTCAACTAGAAGCTGAGATATTGCGATATATGCGAGACTTTTGGTCAACCCTGTATATGGGACTTTAGTTTTGGTACCCCTTATAGATAGCCCCAATCAAGAGCTTTCCATTGATGTTTCTATCATCTTCCTACGTCAACTAGAAGCTGAGATATTGCGATATATGCGAGACTTTTGGTCAACCCTGTATATGGGACTTTAGTTTTGGTACCCCTTATAGATAGCCCCAATCAAGAGCTTTCCATTGATGTTTCTATCATCTTCCTACGTCAACTAGAAGCTGAGATATTGCGATATATGCGAGACTTTTGGTCAACCCTGTATATGGGACTTTAGTTTTGGTACCCCTTATAGATAGCCCCAATCAAGAGCTTTCCATTGATGTTTCTATCATCTTCCTACGTCAACTAGAAGCTGAGATATTGCGATATATGCGAGATTTTTGGCCAACCCTGTATATGGAACTTGAGTTTTGGTACCCCTTATAGATAGCCCCAATCAAGAGCTTTCCATTGATGTTTCTATCATCTTCCTACGTCAACTAGAAGCTGAGATATTGCGATATATGCGAGACTTTTGGTCAACCCTGTATATGGGACTTTAGTTTTGGTACCCCTTATAGATAGCCCCAATCAAGAGCTTTCCATTGATGTTTCTATCATCTTCCTACGTCAACTAGAAGCTGAGATATTGCGATATATGCGAGACTTTTGGTCAACCCTGTATATGGGACTTTAGTTTTGGTACCCCTTATAGATAGCCCCAATCAAGAGCTTTCCATTGATGTTTCTATCATCTTCCTACGTCAACTAGAAGCTGAGATATTGCGATATATGCGAGACTTTTGGTCAACCCTGTATATGGGACTTTAGTTTTGGTACCCCTTATAGATAGCCCCAATCAAGAGCTTTCCATTGATGTTTCTATCATCTTCCTACGTCAACTAGAAGCTGAGATATTGCGATATATGCGAGATTTTTGGCCAACCCTGTATATGGAACTTGAGTTTTGGCACACTCTGTTACTACATCAACTAGAAGCTAAGATGCGTGATTTTTGCCCAATTTGTATATGTACGACGCCCAATAGGGCGTAATAAAGTAGAGATATACACAATTAATTACGAGGTTCTGCTTCTATTACAATGTATGATGGGGTTGTTAAATGAATAACACGGTCTCAGATATACATTATGCAAGATACAAAATAATATATCTTTTGAAATTTTGAAGTATGAGATAGTATTGTAATTTATATTATACTAAAAGTCAATTTTAATTTTAACAATATCTAAAATTATTGTGTATTAAATTAATTTTTTTTTTTAAATAAGACAATCAAATGAAAACCATCAACTGTACATGTTATTCCTATGGCTGATAAATGTAATAGATCGGGGGGGGGGGGGCAAGCAGAGCCTCCAATCGACCTCCAAATACACAATGGAGTCGTAAAACTTTGATGTTGTGTTGCAATCGCAGCGTTATGTGTAGAATGAATGAAATGTCCTACAATTTAGGGCAGAAGTCCAAACATAACTTTATTGTGCTTGCGTGTTGGAACTTAAATAAACTTGTGTAATTTGTGTTTACTTTGTTGGAATGTGACCTTGACAAGAGAAAGTTATCTGATGGGAGAAACAAAATAAAATTCCTTTTTCCTTTAGTAAGTAGAAATGTTTGGTCAACTCTGTATATGGAACCTGCGTTTTGGCACACTCTGTAGATATTCTCAATCCATAGCTTTTCATTGATATTATAACAATATCTCTTTTTTGTTATGTAATTAGTTTTAGGTTAACTAAGTTAAATATCAAATTAGATTGTCTTTTATATTGATTAATGATACAAATTTTGAAAGATTTATGTCAGAAAGTTTCTTTATTTCAAAATTACACTATCTCGGGGAAGGGGAGCTCGTGCTGGCCAAGAAATCCTGTTTTATACGCAAATTTCTCGTTATACAAAAGGAAAGTACATGTAATTTAAATTTTAATTTGTTATGAAAATAATTTAGTTAAATTGTTCACTATGTGGTTCCTTACTAGTACTTGTTACGTTCAACTTCTGTCGGTATGACCGCGAAATTCATTCTTGCACACACAATAAAACACATCTTGCTCTTTCGGCGTTACTCTCAGCACTCTTCAAAAAATCAAAAAAAAGGACGCTCTAGTTTCTTCAAGCTTGCCGGCTACAACTGCACTGATTTGAGTCGTCCATTCTCATTGGCCGGTGAATCCGTTGTCAAGGCAACGAGTTCATTGTGTCGTGAAATTATTTTAAGTGTTTTAACCTTTTAGCTATATTTTAATTCCAAAAATGATTTGTAACAATTTTAATTATTCAAATAAACACTTTATATCGAATTTTTACTTTACATAATCTTTTTTTAATATAGGTCAAAATTTTACCACGTAATCTATACTCTGGCTTGGCTACAATTAAAATTCAAAATGTCTAACTTTCTGATTATTAATTATTTGATAATGGCCTAATTTTACAAATTTATATATTTTACAACTACCAGTATTTCTATGGTTTCTTACATTTTTTCAGCCCAATTTTTAATTTGGAAGAGGTTATATGTATTCCCTATTTGTTTATTAGACTTGCTTCTATTAATTTGTACCATTATAATAGCTCCTCACAATAATTTCATAAGCAGTAGCGAATTGAAATTTTTGTGATAATGTACAAATTACCTAATACTTTTATCATATAACTCAGAGAAGTTTCCTACAACTTTATATAACAGTATCAACTAGAACTTTCTTTATGGAGTTTAAAATTAACAATATAAAAATCTCAACTAAAACATACTATACAGTTTAATTGAACAATTCAACCATATTTGAACAGTTTAACAGTTTAACTTTAAAAAAAATGACAACAATATTCTATTTAAACCTTGCATGAATTAATGACATTAATTGTTCAAACACATGTGACTCTACAGGTTAGTCCATTTATCTCTGTAGTACCATAATAATACCTTAGTATATTATTTGGGGTTATTCTCTTATGAAAGGGGTATCATTCACAGTCTATTTCTGTATAAGTTCACTTTAGGGTCATTTACATAAGGTGTTTAATATATTATAATACACTATCAGGGAATACATTATCTTTCACATCATATCTTAATTATTGTCTTTTATAGTTTATGGTGGAAAGATTGTTCACAGATAAAATGTTCTTGTCATTTCATGTCTTAGGACTAGTTTACATTTCGTGTACAAAGAATTATAGTCTTTCTTTTTTTTTTTTTTTTTTTAATAGGTCTCTTCTTGTCTTGTCTGTACAGGGTCGGCTTGTTGATACATCTTCAGTAACGATATGTGGTAAGGTCCATATGTCTTTTGCTGTCCGTCAATAAGGGTATATATTGACTTTCCAATTCTTTTAAATATCCGCAGTGGTCCAACATAAATAATTGTGAATAACTTGGCGGTTTCTCCATATCCATGGCTTGATTGTGGAAAAGACTTTACTAGTACCAGGTCACCTTCTTTAAAATTAGTTATCTTGTGTGGAGTGTTATATTTATTGGCTCTTTTAATTTGTGTAGCAATCTTACCATTAATGTTTTCTGTGTTTCCCTCAACTGAACATTTTCTCTAAATATACTTTTAGTGTCTATTATCTCTTCCTTAATTTCTTGATTTTTATTTATATTATTATTATTATTAATTAGATTATATTCATCCCATATCTTTCTTCCATTCTCGTAACTCACTATTCTGCATTCAACCGCTTCACATATTTCCTCGTCAAACTTCAATGTAAATATTTTATTTTCATTATTCTTTATTTTCATTATATTTTCGTCGAAGTTTATTTCCATCTTCAAATATCTTATCATATCCATTCCAAAAATACAATCCTTAATTAAATATGGCACTATTATACATTGTACATCAAATTCATAATCGAATAACTCAGCTTTGAGAAGTAGAATCTTAGAAATTCTCTTTGATTTCTGATTTAGAGCGGTAGTAAGAAAAATGTTGGTAAGTGGTAATTCTTCATAATGTCCTAATTTATTTTTATTGGTTTGGAACCAAGAATCTGAAATACACGTTATGCTGCTTCCTGTATCTACAAGGGTTTTTGTGACTATTCCGTTTAATTTAACCTCTATTTCGGGACAGTTGTGGTTTAAAATGGGCTCATTGTTAGAATCTTCTTCCTCCGTTAACAAAAATTCTTTGTCGCAGTATAGGTTAGAACAAATTATGTGGTTGTAACTTTGATATTCGGGTTTTTGAGTATTAACATTGTTTGGCTGTTTTCCGATATTGTTTGACTCTATTGGCACTGGTATAGGTTGGGAAGTCTCGTTACTTAAAGCTTCTCCTGTACAGCCTTTTTTCATTATATCCTCTAGACCAGTGCGTTGGAGTTTAACTCCTTTTCGCCCTGTCTGTTCTGTTCGTTGTCTGGTTCACTTCGTGGCATTGTTGGTCGTGTAGTTGTAGCTATCATTTGGCAGACCCGTTGTTGCTCTCTTGTAGGATAGCTGGAATTCATCTTCATGTGGTTCTGGTTCGCCGCATATGGCTGTCGTGGCGGTGAAAATTTCATGTCTGTTCTTATTGGACCCGGTGGTCGGTTATTGTTGGTCCTGCCTCTATCATATTCATTTCGCCCATGGTTTGCATTGTATTGCTGCCGGTTCTGGACTTCTGGACGATTTTGTATATATCCCCTTGGGTTATAATACGGGTGTTCTCTTTCATTCTTATAGTATTGGTTCTGTGGTCGTTGGTTAAAATTTCTTTGATTGTGGTTCGTTGTCGGATATCGTCTAGCCGGTGTTGTTTGTGGTCCTGTATATCCACTTGGTTTCAGGTTGTTGTCATTGTTTCGTTTCCTTATTTCCGCATTCCTTTCTTCTGTATCTTCCCGTTGTAATAACGACGCGAAATCCTTGATTGTTATTATGTTCTGGACCCGTTGAGCATCCTGTATGCGCTGGTCGAAATGTTCTGTTAGTGTGGCGATAATGTCCTCTTCCAATGGTTCGGGTGTCATGGACTTCATTGTCAACACACGCTCGATGAAGTATTCGCTGCGTGACAGTTTTCCTCCGGATCGGTATCTTTCCACTTCGAGTTTTTGTCGCGTACCCTTTTGTACATCCCTATTCCAGAATTTTAAGTAGAACTCCTCCCGAAATTGATCGAAACTTCGCACTTCTCCTTTAACCAATTGCCACCATCGTGCAGCGCTTCCTTCAAGACTTACCTCGATTACGTCGAAAAGACAATCTTGTTCTTCACCTGTTTGGTTGATTTTTCTAGCCGACAATCGCTCATAATAACGTTTGAGTCTTTGTATATATTCGTTGGGGTTAGTCTGTCTTCCGTTAAATTTCGGTAGGGTCTGGTTTAATATGTTATTACCATCGTTCGCATTTCCTCCGCAGGTGACGTGTATATTCGGCGGGTAAGTGTTGTTACTTAACCTCGGTAACTTGGCGATGGTTTCTTCGACTTCCTGTAAAATAATCCGTTTGTTTTCCATTAATTTACTTTCGATTTGGACTTCTTGTCCCTTTAATTTTTCTCGGAAAATTTCCTCGTTAACCGCCTTATCCAACTTGCCTTCCAAGTCGTGTAATCTTATATTCGTTTGATGGACGGTTGTCTCGACTTCCGCAAATTTCTCGTTAAATTGCGACTCAATAACCTGAATTTGGGTATTTAAACATTCTGTAATATTTTTTATTTCGCCTTTGATTTGGTTTAAGTTTAATTGTATTTTGTTTTCGATATTTATTTCGTTTTGTTTAAATTTGTCATCCATTTTGTTTTCATTTTGTTTAAATTTATTGTCTATATTTATCTGTAAATTATTTATTAATAACGTAATTTGCTCAAGTAGATTGCCCGATGGGTTGACTGGTTCATTATCCGTTTCTTCAACATTTGCGCTTACGTTTTCCGTTAGGTTAGTTTCCGATTCGGCGGACGTAGACGGACGTAACGGTTTTAATTTAGCTTCCTTAGCCTTTTCGGTTTGGGATGTGGTTCTTCTAAGGTTATAGCCAGTATTTCTGTCCTGTTGTTCCTCCATTTTATTTATTTATTTTTTAAATTAAATTTAAAGATAACTTGAAAAATTTTGTCTGACGATTTAGGGTTAGAACTTACAATTAGGCTACGTATAATTGTGCCGCGAACATATAGGTTAACGTGGAATTACATATAAATGGTACCTTATTCACTAGGCCTATAGGCTATCTACATCTACAACACATTCTTAATGATAATATTTAAATGTTTAATGATAATATTTAAAATAAATGTTTGTTAGTTAAGCCAGGGTATAGGTTATTTCTAGAAATTTCTTAGCCATCACGTTGTTGCGCCAAATTTATAACAATATCTCTTTTTTGTTATGTAATTAGTTTTAGGTTAACTAAGTTAAATATCAAATTAGATTGTCTTTTATATTGATTAATGATACAAATTTTGAAAGATTTATGTCAGAAAGTTTCTTTATTTCAAAATTACACTATCTCGGGGAAGGGGAGCTCGTGCTGGCCAAGAAATCCTGTTTTATACGCAAATTTCTCGTTATACAAAAGGAAAGTACATGTAATTTAAATTTTAATTTGTTATGAAAATAATTTAGTTAAATTGTTCACTATGTGGTTCCTTACTAGTACTTGTTACGTTCAACTTCTGTCGGTATGACCGCGAAATTCATTCTTGCACACACAATAAAACACATCTTGCTCTTTCGTCGTTACTCTCAGCACTCTTCAAAAAATCAAAAAAAAGGACGCTCTAGTTTCTTCAAGCTTGCCGGCTACAACTGCACTGATTTGAGTCGTCCATTCTCATTGGCCGGTGAATCCGTTGTCAAGGCAACGAGTTCATTGTGTCGTGAAATTATTTTAAGTGTTTTAACCTTTTAGCTATATTTTAATTCCAAAAATGATTTGTAACAATTTTAATTATTCAAATAAACACTTTATATCGAATTTTTACTTTACATAATCTTTTTTTAATATAGGTCAAAATTTTACCACGTAATCTATACTCTGGCTTGGCTACAATTAAAATTCAAAATGTCTAACTTTCTGATTATTAATTATTTGATAATGGCCTAATTTTACAAATTTATATATTTTACAACTACCAGTATTTCTATGGTTTCTTACATTTTTTCAGCCCAATTTTTAATTTGGAAGAGGTTATATGTATTCCCTATTTGTTTATTAGACTTGCTTCTATTAATTTGTACCATTATAATATATGGAACCTGCGTTTTGGCACACCCTGTAGATATCCCTAATCAAGAGCTTCCTGTATATGGAACTTGAGTTATGGTACACCCTATAGATAGCCCCAATCAAGAGCTTTCCATTTCAAGACCTTCAGAAGTTTGATCTGACAAGAGAAAGTTATGTGATGGGAGACACAAAATAAAATTCCTTATTCCTTAATTTTATCCTTAGGTATATATATTAAGTTGGGTTTGTGTGCATATAACAGCCTAAGGATGATGATTTAGTCATTGAAACGTCAACTTGTCTTAGTCAAATAAATATACTGGCGTGATTTTTTGTGCAAAATTGTATTTTCATTCATTTGTTTATATTAAGTATGATTTTCAATCCAGGACTAGACTTTGTGGTGATTTCCGTCTGAAAAAATAGCTTAACGGAAGGCAGAGGTACTGCGGCACTTTGAGAGAGAAAGGCCAGACTTGTGTTTTTAGTTTGTTTTTTGTTGTTCTTGGCTTAAACTGTTTCTACCAAAATGGTTGGTTTTGATTTAGAAAAGTCCAGTGATCATTGGGTATCTTCATGGGACATTTACCAAAATATTGAATTGGTTACGTAAATATCCCAAGCCACGTAACGCGTTCGACCGCCGTATGCTCGTAAATTATTTAATAAAATTTGCAACGTTGGTATTGTTCTTGTCAAAGCTGGCTAGTGTTGTTAATTAAGTCGAAGTCTAGACAATAGCTGAGAGTGACCATTTGAATCAACCTCTGAGTGACGTCACAAGTTTAACCTCAGTACGCTTTCAAATTATTAAAAAATCAGGTAGTCGGGCCTTCCTCAGGCCTTCCCCCTAAACTAACGTTTCACTCCAAATAATAATATGTTAAACGTTACAACTTTAAATAACATTTTAGGAGTTTGTATACAGGGCTTAACCGGACCTCTGGAATGCATCTTACGATACCGTCTTAAGGATGGAGGATGCCAGAATGACGTCATCGCAGCGCTGTTATTGCACTTCGCACAGCTTCGATTTAAGTCTGAATAGAGAGTCAAGGTAAACGAAGAACTGTTAAACATGGCGACGGATGAAAGCTTAGAGTGAGCCAAGTATTCGGGAGTGGTGATTGATCCTTCTAGGGACAGATATGTAGAACAATCAATGAAGCAGTAAGGTCGATAGCAAACACTGGAGAACCTGCGTCCAGTATGATTGATATCGATCACAATGTCTACCTTCTGGTGGCCAGTTTCGGATGGCGTGTATCCGATTAGTAGACCCTTCGCTCTCGCACGCGCATCGACAGTCCGCCAGACAATGGCTTGGCGAACTACCTGTCACTCATATGCTACTACGATATTTTGTAATTGTTTTGTTAAGATTATATTATCGGCATGTACATGAAATTACAAGAAATATAACTCAAAACTCGACCATATTACTGCAAAGTATGGAATACTTATAAAAAAATCTGCCTCTCTGCAGCTTGTTTTGCAGACTTGAGACTGCCAAAGGACGTATTAAATAGTTTTTTTTGTAGGAGTACTTAGTCAGAACAAGAACTATTTATAAAATATTTTATAAAGTGTATTTTCATGTTTCACTTTTTAAAGATCAGGTTGTTTATTCGTTTATTCCAAGGGGGACACAACCGATTTCCTCATCTTCGTCCAAAAGAGAAGCTATAATCGTCCTGGCTTGCGTGTCCACAATTTGGCGGTATTTCAACGCAATCATAATAAAAACAGTTCTACAATAAAACTCCTTGATAATATTATTTAACAAAAATACAATCAAAATGAAACGTTTAAAACAGCCCGTTCGAGATTTATCTAATAATTGGCAGAATTTGGATTTGTGAAATCGTTTTACAAGGGGGGGGGGTTATTTGTCACTAATCGTTTTCCAATAACCATTGTGATATCCATGGACTCATATACAAGTGGATGTAAATAAACCTGCAGTTCTTGTAACATTAGTAATCATTCCCAATGATCTGCTGGTACTTGAAAGGAAGCGGAGACTGGAATCAAGATACACCAGCAGTTTATTTCTCAATATTGCGCAAACTTTCTCACTAATCCATCCACAAAGCTGAATAAAAACAAACAAAAATATCAATGGGGGTAGTTGTCAATCAAAAAGTGTAAATTAAACCATTGACGCCGCTAATAACTTGCTTCCCCCGTGCCTTTTCTACTTGTAATTTTGTACAAAGGTTTGGATAATTAATCTTCACATTTCATTAAAATTTCAACAAAATCGGTAGAGCTGATTTTGAGAAATTTCGTATAGTAACAATTACGTAACCATTTTGTGTGATAACGTTTTTGGGGGGAGACTGCTATCAGTATGTTTAGTTCGGGTGCTTACAGGCTACACTCGAGTGTAATTTGATCAAAATCTTTTGAGCCAATTTTGAGATTAATGTAATTTTGTGATTTTTGAAGTGAAAACTTCTATTGGCGCGTTGGGTACTTTTTGGGATGGACTTTTTCAATAGAAATCGCGTCACGCACACTACCGTAATGCAACTTTAATATATATAGACAACGGATACGAGCGCCCCATACGTATTAAAACTAAAAATCTACGAAAAATATTGCACTTACTTTCTCAAACTCATATACATAGTCAAACTAAAATCAATGCAAAAATGTTGCACAAACTTTCTCACGTACCCATATATATTAAAACAAAAATCTACGAAAAATTATTTTCCTTAGCTACTTTCAAATTTTGAGATATCGAAAAATTTCAAAAAAAATTCAGTGATAATGTCAATATTTTCCCATGTTATTAAATTGGCTCGTTTGGTCTGCATGGACAACAGATTATTAGCAAAATCACTTTTTTTTTAACTCATAAAAGTTTAAAACTAAATTTTTTTTTTTTTAACTCGTACGTTTAAAAAAGTTAAATCCTCTGAACGGAACAATGTTTTCGACTGTTTACTCTTGTTCACAGGAAGACTGCGCACTGTAGATACGGTGTGGAATATCAAAAAGCTATTCCAACGATTAACTGTTTCAACTACAGCTCAAAATACAAAAAAAACTTGCCCATGTTACGATGTCTAGGTTCAGGTAACAAACATCACAACATAACCTCAATTCGTATTACATATAAGTTTGAATCAGCTGTTCACAGATTTGATTAAAACACGCTTGGTGTGTCAAGTTTATCCAAGCCTTTCCAGAGCCTCATTCACACTTCTTGTGTATCGTGAGAAGTATTACACAAGATTATCAGTTTTGTACAATTGTTTTTTATTAAATAGAAACCAGTTTAATACGCCGACATGATAGTGTTGTATTCATTTATAATTTTAAAAAAAATCAATTAAAAATAATTCAAGAAAAATCAATTTTGTAACGGTAGTCATCTGTTCGGAGCAATCCAGCTTGTCGCAGAGAGTCCAAGGTCAAATTTATTTATAGCTATACTTCCGTAAGCTGTCTGCGCTTGCGGAGAGAGTGTAATATAAAAATAAAATGATAAGAGTTGCTCTTTGGGGGATATTTATTTGAGTTTATTTAATTGAAATTAAGTTATTGTTGCTCAAAATTGATAGAATTAAAACAAATTTCGGTTTTAGCCTAATCAATTAGCGAGAAATTATGTTTTCGTTTTTTGTATCTTTCGAGCTTCAGTGATACAAAAATCACTTTGTTTTGTCATTAAAAATGAAAATTTTGTAATTTTTTTTATAAAGTTAACGGTTTTCTAGAATTTAAAAATTTTAAACGGCAGCCATTTTGAAATTCTAAAAAATAAATACTTTGTTTTTGGTACACGTATAAAACGTTACTTAAAAAATGCGTATAGAAAATCTCAACTCAATATCTATTTCTCAAAGTTGTAACTTTTTTTTGTAAAAAACAAAATGGCGGATAAACGTACATTAAGCAGACTATATGTTATATGTCATTTCTTGTTTATTTTATCCTTCACAATCAGCTCCTGAAGTTTAAAATCAGTTCGGATATTTCTGGACACCCTGTACACAGATCACTAAACCGAACAAAATGACCTGGTTTAAAATAGAGTTTTTAATAAAGGCGGTCTAAGTTCGTTTTTGATTTTTCTCAATTATTCCTGAACAGTAGTAAATTCTCACTTGCGGTTTTCCCCCACGGGTTTGGGGAAATCTTTACAATTCGTTAAAATTTGAAAGCAATCGGTCGAGACGAATTTGAGAAATTAATTGTTTTATAACAGCTTCACGCTCTTTTTTTTTCTGATGAATTAGGATGTTTTCGACGAATCGCATAATAATTAAAATATAAAGTAATCGAGGTTCAAGACACACCGGCAGTGGTCGGTGATGGGAACAACCACTCGCTCTATTTAGCCTTCCATTGTCACTATAGTCGACTACTGTAATCGATTAAACACTCAAGTCATAAATTATCTTATAATCGATATAATTAGACTTGTTAGTGAACTACGGGGGGTGTTTGTTTTCTGCGAGTAATGGTAGCTGCTACTAATCTACGGTCTAATGCAATATATTGCGTTCAATTTCTTACTTACCGCATAGAAAAGTTGGTAGGCGATATCATGGTAACTGCCCAGCCCTATTATACGATTTAAATGTTCTAAATTTAATGTACAAAAGTTGGTACCTTGTAGGAAATGTTAAATTGTATTGGTAGTATCTAATTTAGTTGAATAACACAAGAGGTACCGTAACCTAACCTAACCTAACATAACTTCGCTATTTGTAATCGTAGAGGGGTGGGGTTGGTACCATTACATGGAGAATTCAAGTCTGACAATTTGTATCTAATTTAGTTGAATAACACAAGAAAGCCAACTATAATTTCCTACAAGGCCAAGAAACTAATTTTGCGCTTTATATTTAGATAATAAGATAAAGCTGGGTAAGTACCATGATGTATCAACTTATTTTTCTTGTCTACTCTGCAATACTACCTAATTGGTAATCTACATACATTAATTTAAAATCTGTAAATGAATGCGGGTGAAACCTTATTTTAAAGAGCCATCAACCGAAAGCCATACGAAACTAGGTAAATTAATTATTATGTTCACATCAACCAAAACTATGCCACAACTTTCTTAAAATTAAAAGAGTCATCGTTTAGCACCCAGCGTTGATATCTCCAAAAGACAACATTACGTAATGTATTTGTAAATTAAATTTTGTTTATTTGATTAGTCTTTAAGTGGGACATCGTTTAGCGTGCCTCAAGGTTGTGTTTTGGTGCTTATTCTATATCCGGCCTTCGTCTCTACTTTCCCCTACGTACTATGTACGTCATTTGATGTACGTTAATGAGTACGTCTACGTACATGGCAGGACGGGTATTGTTAACTGTCACACAGTACAGGGTTAGTTTGGTAACCGTGCAAAATTTAAATTTCCGTTTTTTGACTGATCGTCAGGTTTCATGGACTCCGGGAATCGAAAAAGTGGTATTCGATATGTCCGTCGGTAGTCATTGTGTTCTGTACGTAAGGACGATAGAACCCCACAAAACTGAAGATAGGAACGTGAAATTTCGTATAGGTTAGGTTAGGTTAGGTTGGGTTAGGCTAGGTTAGGTTAGGTTAGGTAGGATTAGGTTAGGTTAGGTTAGGTTAGGTTAGGTTGGGTTAGGCTAGGTTAGGTTAGGTTAGGTTAGGTTAGGTTAGGTTAGGTTAGGTAGGATTAGGTTAGGTTAGGTTAGGCTAGGTTAGGTTAGGTAGGATTAGGTTAGGTTAGGTTAGGCTAGGCTAGGTTAGGTTAGGTTAGGTTAGGTTAGGTTAGGTAGGATTAGGTTAGGTTAGGTTAGGTTTGGTTAGGTTAGGTAGGATTAGGTTAGGTTAGGTTAGGTTAGGCTAGGTTAGGTTAGGTTGGGTTAGGCTAGGTTAGGTTAGGTTAGGTTAGGTAGGATTAGGTTAGGTTAGGTAGGATTACGTTAGGTTAGGTTAGGTTGGGTTGGGTTAGGTTAGGTTAGGATGGGTTAGTTTAGGTTAGGTTAAACGTACCTTATAGTGGGTAAGAAATAAGATTGTTTTTACTAAAACTAAAACAGTTTCGACTAATCTTCCCTATTTATGGCCTGAGGAAACTGAAAACGTCTGTAGTCTGTACGTAACCACGATAGCAGCTATAAACATTGTTAAGATAGGAAGATAGACTATAGTGTGCTCATATAGAACACTATTGACATTCAGAAGAACTATATTAAAAATGTCGGCCATTTTAAACAGTTTTTTATTCATATCTCGAGTGTTATTCAACTTATAACACACTAAATTAGATACAAATTTGTAGATTTCAATACTGCATGTAATGGTACCAACAACACCTCTCTACGATGACAAATAGCGAAGTTATATAATAAATGTAATTTTGAACCCTGACCTTCTAAAATAGAGTATAGTTATGCGATCCGGTATAGCAGTCACCCGTGTGAACGTAGCGAGTGGAGACTTCTTCGCTATGTACAGCTGTGGAGTCGAGTTACCGTCATGAGAGCGTAGCGAGTGGAGGCTCAGTTATATGTACACCTCGCCAAGGTCGAGACACAGACTTGAGCGGAGCGAGTGGAGTGTTTCTAATATCAATGACTACATAAATACTATAAGACACGACATAGGATAGGGAAATAGTCTACGCTTTACGGGTGCTGAGTTTGACACACAGCTATCAGAAAGCGCTAGCAGCAGGTGCTTGACTGTACGCATCCCACTTGGTTGAGACTGTACAACTGTTGACCTCTCTCTCACAAACCTTCTCACTTACTTCCGTCAGCATAGTCAGTGTTGTCAGTTCGTGCGCTGAGATAAGCGATTCTCGACCTTCCCTCGCATCTCTGGTCCCATATGTGGCATCAGTGCGTTTTCTCTTACCCGCCTGAAACATTGTTTGACCGTAAAGCCACCTAGCGCCAGTCACATCAAGTTCAGATTCTCTAGCAGAGCGACCTAGCGGGTATTGGTCAACTTAAGAATAAGCGTAGAATATTTAACATGGACATGTCGTGTCTTATAGTATTTATGTAGTCATTGCTAATATATACAAACCCGGCAGATAAACCTGTGTAACAACTGTTTTAAACAAACACACTACTGGATAAGACACCTTGATCTACCAATACAATTTAACATTTCCTACAAGGTACAAATAAATCTACATTTGTGATTTCCATCTAGAGAATCTGTTTGCAGCTGGGTAAGTACTATGATGGCGGGATATCAACTTGTTTGTAAGCATAAATAAATATTGAGCTTGATTTGGATCTCTATCAGATAGAATAAAACTCGAACACAAGATTTCACATAAATTACGTTTACTTCGAACGCGTTTCAACGACAAAGTCACCATCCTCAGTGATACATGAGCTCAGTATCTATAAGTTATAGTTTAGTTATTGTAGCTCGTTTATCACTGAGGATGGCGACTTTGTCGTTGAAACGCGTTCGATTAGTAAACGTAATTTTTGTGAGAACGTGTTTTCGAGTTTTATTCTATCTTGTTCTTGAGCACTTAAGAATCTCTGAAATTTTTTTTTTGAAAAATCAGCTGTTTTCATATTTTTTACATACTCAATACAAGGCCCGTTTACATCTAGCCGAAGTTAAAAAGTAGTGATACACAATTACAAGGTACAGAAAACCTGTGTAACAACAGTTTTAAACAAACACCCTACTGGATAAGACTCCTTGATCTATCAATACAATTTAATATTTCCTACAAGGTACAAGAAACCAACTTTTAGGCGTTACATTTAGAGGATCTGCTTGTATTACTTTGACTGAGCTGGGTAAGTACCCCGACGACGGGGGTTAACTTGTTTTTTTGATTTATAGTTATGATCTTATGATATTCAGCCTTGGAAAAAGAAACCGTCCGAATGAAACTGTTTTGTATTACATGTTCAATAAAAATATCTGTTTCCCTTCAACCGAACATTGACCTAAATTCCCTCGTCAAAACGGATCTAAAACCCATGGAACAGTTAAAGGTACATCTAACAAGTTGTATTGTACCGAATTACACTACAGTTTTGTCTCCTAATTAGTCATCTTCAATAGAACTGTTAAAAGCAAATCTAAGTTCAGTTGAATGGCATTGCTAACAAGGAGAGTAGTAATATATGAAAAGAAAGTGGTCTTGTTGTTTGATGATGTCATGCGGTACACTTTCCCCGTGAACTCTGACATCTCCGGAGTTTTGCTCCGATATTCGCAATCAACTGAACCACATGCAAAGTTCCGAAGCAGCTTTCCTGTAGTACAGTCTCGTAATAGAAATTGTGTGGCTATTCAGCTCCCAGGAAGATATGGGCGTTCAAACATTTAAGTTTACAGGGTGATCTAATAACACGTTGTTTTACTTTACTACTCCTGTATACAGATTGAAAGTATACAGGAGATAAAATTCAATGTCACTTAATCAGCCAGCCAGTCAGTCAGTCAGAATAAAACTCGAACACAATATCTCACAAAAATTACTTTTACTTAAACGCGTTTCAACGACAAAATAGCCATCCTCAGATACATGAGCTACAATAACTAAACTATAACTAACCTTATAGTATCACTGAGGATGGCGAATTAATCGTTGAAACGCGTTTAAGTAAACGTAATGTTTGTGACACCTGCGTCCGAGTTTTATTCTATCCAATGTTATCTCACAAGTAAAGCTCGATATTTATTTATAAGACATCAATAAGTCAGTTTGTTAGTAATCAATTGGTCGGTCAATAAATAGGGCAGACAGCTATTCGACCAGTCAGTTCGTCAGTGTGTCAGTAAATCACTAAGTTAATCAAGTCAATCAATCATTAAGCTATTCAGTCAGGAGTCAGCTAATCAATAAATCAGTTAGTTAAGTCAACCAGCTTGTCAACAAATCAGTTAGCTACTCAGTTAGTTAATTAATCGGTCAATTATTCAGCCAGCAGTCAGTCAGTCAGCTAGTCAATAAATCAGTTAGTTTACTCAGTTAGTTATTCAGCCAGTATGTCAATCAGCTAGTCAATAAATCAGTTAACTACACAGATAGTTAAATAATCAGTCAATTATTCCGCCAGCAGTAAGTCATTCAGCTAGTCAATAAATCAGTTAGTTAATCAGTTAGTAAAGTCAATCAGCTAGTCAATTAATCAGTTTTTAGTCATTCAGTCAATTAATCAACCAATCAGTCAGCGTATCAATCAGGTAATCTATCAGCCAGCCACTCAGTCAATTAATCAGTCAGCCAGTGAGTAAATCAATCATTCAGTCAATTAATCAGTCAGTAAAGTAGTCAGGCATCAGCTATCAGTCAACCAGCCCGTAAGTCAGTTAACCAATCAGTAAATCAATCAGTCAGTGTAATATGGATGACACTTAACAAGAGCCTGCCAATAGAGTAATTATACAAAACTCTCTACCATTGTCAGTAAGATATGACATTAGCATAGCTGGAAGGAGTGTCAAAGAAAGTTTTGGTTTGTCAAAGTCAAATACCAGAGTCGGTTGTTGAAAGAAAGAAAGTGACTTGAGAAGATGTCAAGGCCACGACGTTTAGTAGGCAATCAACCTGTTGCTTCCTGACTGTCTATAGTGTAATTTATAATTTACTCTTGAAATCATTTGAATTTTGAGGTTTAACGTTAAGCTTCTTAGAGATATATAAAACGAGTCAACATTTTGTAATTTTCTTTAGGTCATCATAGTACTTACCCAGCCCCATCATACAATGTAATACAAGCAGATCTTATAAATTAATGCAAAAAGTTGGTCACTTGAGCCTTGTAGGAAATGTTAAATTGTTTTCGTTGTTTTTTTAACCAATTATGTTAGAAAGACAAATTTTGTTTATCAAAACTTTATTTTGCTGGTTTGACCTTAGAACTGCCAATGTTATTTTTTTTTCGTTTGTTTAAAAATTAATAAAAAATATATTATTTTTATACAAAACCCAACTTATAAGATATCATTTTTCTCAGAAATATGCGTAGAATATTAAAGATAGTATTTCAAATTCATGCCATCTTTGAATGGCTGCCATTTCAGGCTCGGTTGTCCGTTTGAAGTCGGATTTGTGGCATTGTACTCTGCTAATAAAGACCTTTAATTTGATGTACAACTCAGCCTATGCTCTCGTTAAAGATTTTCTTCCGACTCCTTGTGGGCCGTCCCCCATTAGAGGTTAAGGGTCAAGTGGAACTCTAAAAAATAGCTTTTATAGCTTCAACACTGATTTCTGGGCGTTTGTTTTGAAACCTGTACCGAGTAAACATGTTCCAGCTATCTTTAACATTCAACGACATTGTAACTTTCATAAACTTTAAAACGCCGCTATTTTGTTTAGGGTGAACCTTTTGAAGTCGGATTTGCGGCATTGTATTCTACTAAATTAGACATTTAATTTGATGTACAACTCGACCCACGCTCTCATTTAAGATTTTCTTCTGACTCCTTGTGGGCCGCCCCCCCCCCCCGAAGCGGTAGCGGCTCATTGAAATTGTGGTAAAATAGTGTTTTATGCCCAGTAACAGTGTACCAAGTTATATAGTTCCATCTGTAACGGTTAAAAAAAATTAACCCGTTCCGGGACTTTTCACCACCACTGTATATATGACAAAATTTTGGAGTAAGTATGTTAGGTGTCAAAAAATTAAGTTAACATTTTTCAGAAAAACCTGTATCATCCAAAATCAATAGCTTACCAACTTTTTGCAAGATATACAAAAGTTTAGTATAATATTGTGAATATATTTAGAAAGAAAAAAAAATTAATTTGTTACATTAAAAAAAAAAAGTTTTACGAAAAAAGGGAAAATGTTTTGCCTAATTTGAAAAAAAAAATCACCAAAAATAGTAATATTATGGAAAACACAACTTCTACATATCATTATATACAGAAAGGTGCATAGAATTTAGTTGTGTAGTGAAAAAAAAATTTTAGATCTAAAAAATTTTGAGTTATTACATTGGCGAAAAATCGCACAGTCATCATCATCTTATTACAGGAGGAAAAGAACATACAATAAAGACGACCCCCCTAGCTCTAGGAAAATCTAATAGTGTCAGGGTCGGAAGAGAACAAGAGTTGGTCAAGAGTGACTGATGGGATAAATGTGAGAGAGAGAGAGAGAGAGAGAGAGAGAGAGAGAGAGAGAGAGAGAGAGAGAGAGAGAGAGAGAGAGAGAGAGAGAGAGAGAGAGAGAGAGAGATCTAACCCAATACTACGCGAAGAAAAGCATAGATCCAGCTAGGTTCCCGCGGGTCTGTTACATCCTCTGAGGGTGTCTTCCTGTTTGCGGTTAAGTGTAGTTTTATGATGGGACGATGAAGGTCCTGGTGGTGGAAGGGCTTCCAGTTTGCGGTCACGTCTTGAGATGTAGTTAATTTCTTCCCGTCCTTTGCATACATAGCCACTAAATACATAACAGAATGATTTGACTCTAAATCACAAATCATGTCACGTTATATAGGTTAGGTTAGGTTATATAATATGACCGCAAATTGGTAAAATTTTTATTAGGGTAGCACAAGATATTTTTGGGGTGACAGCAAACTGGACGATTTTACCCTCTAATAGGACTGACCGTAAATGGGACACAACCCCTCTGAGAGGTGTTAAATTGTTTGTTGAGATATAAAAAAGGTTTTATTTTAATACATCGTGATTTTTTTTTTTTAAAGAATTAGGGTTACTCCTTCACGCACCAACTGCCTTGTATATCTTTCGTTGTACTGGTATTCACGTTTCATAGAAACAGAAAAAGTGAATTCGAGAGGTTTTCGCACTCGTCTGTACGTAAGCATGATAGAGTTTAGAAAAATTAAGATTTGGGGACTATACTGTGCTCATATAGAACCCTATTGAAGATCAAAAAAATAAAATAAAAAATCTAAAAATGGTGGTCAACTTTTTGTTCATATTTCGTGTGTTAATTCAACTTATAACACACTGAATTATACTTGTACCAACCCACATCTTTACGATGACAAATAGCCAAGTTATTGTGAAAAGTGTAATTTCCAACCCTGAAAAAAGGTCTAATGTGTTGCCTTGGACTGTTTAATATATAATATAGTCAATTACCTTAGAAGTTGTCCTCAGTCCGTATAATAGTTTGGCTACAGCGCTGTTTCGCCGAACACTGTCGGCTTCGTCAGGCCCGCACTAACACATAAACACGTAACACAACACAACACTAACACATATAAAATCAGAGTATGACTCGTCGTACATAAATAATAAAATTGTTTGTGGCCACATTATAAGGTCTTACTTGTCCAGCTGCAGGTATGGTACTCTGAAAAAGGTTAAGCGATCCTGTAGAGCCGAGTTATTAACTCGAGCGAAGCGAGTGGAGAATGTTTATATACAGAGTGTCCCATGAAGGTCGCTATTTTTTAATTAATATGCCGGACATATGGAACACTCTACAAACTTAATACTCTACAGTTATGTTACCCTTGAGTTTCATTTTTATATGATCAATCAAGACAAAATGGGGGAATAACGAAATAATGGTACGTTTTCATTAAAATGATTTTATTTCCATAGCTATTACTAATTGTTGATTTGCAGATAACATGAATATGTGTAAAACGTAATAAACAAAAATAACAGTAATACATTATTAATGATCCAAATTTGATCTTTATTTGAATTGATGTTCATCGATAGCTATGGAACAAAGAAGAGTCAAGCGTTTTTGAAAAATTTCCGAAGTATCAACAGTGATTCCTCTTCAATCAGCTTCTTTATTTCTCATCTATTGCTATAGGGTGAGAATAAACTTTTTCTTTCAAAGAGTCTCACAGGAAAAAAATCGTAATCAGTCAAGTCTGGGGATCTTGAACATGACTCCATGAAGTTGCTGTCACGACATATCCAACTGTTAGGAAGCTCTCGATTTAAACTGCTTTGGTCATATTAACATAATGAGGAGGAGGTTTAGTTAGGTTAGGTTAGCAAAATGAGGAGGAGCTTTAGTTTAGGTTAGGTTAGTTTAATGAGCAGGAGCTTTAGTTAGGTTAGGTTAGTTTAATGAGCAGGAGCTTTAGTTAGGTTAGGTTAGGTTAGGTTAGCATAATGAGGAGGAGCTTTAGTTTAGGTTAGGTTAGGTTAGCATAATGAAGAGGAGGTTTAGTTAGGTTAGGTTAGGTTAGGTTAGCATAATGAGGAGGAGCTTTAGTTTAGGTTAGGTTAGTTTAATGAGCAGGAGCTTTAGTTAGGTTAGGTTAGGTTAGGTTAGCATAATGAGCAGGAGCATTAGTTTAGGTTAGGTTAGTTTAATGAGCAGGAGCTTTAGTTAGGTTAGGTTAGTTTAATGAGCAGGAGCTTTAGTTAGGTTAGGTTAGGTTAGGTTAGCATAATGAGGAGGAGCTTTAGTTTAGGTTAGGTTAGGTTAGCATAATGAAGAGGAGGTTTAGTTAGGTTAGGTTAGGTTAGGTTAGCATAATGAGGAGGAGCTTTAGTTTAGGTTAGGTTAGTTTAATGAGCAGGAGCTTTAGTTAGGTTAGGTTAGGTTAGGTTAGCATAATGAGCAGGAGCATTAGTTTAGGTTAGGTTAGTTTAATGAGCAGGAGCTTTAGTTAGGTTAGGTTAGTTTAATGAGCAGGAGCTTTAGTTAGGTTAGGTTAGTTTAATGAGCAGGAGCTTTAGTTAGGTTAGGTTAGTTTAATGAGCAGGAGCTTTAGTTAGGTTAGGTTAGGTTAGGTTAGCATAATGAGGAGGAGCTTTAGTTTAGGTTAGGTTAGGTTAGCATAATGAAGAGGAGGTTTAGTTAGGTTAGGTTAGGTTAGGTTAGCATAATGAGGAGGAGCTTTAGTTTAGGTTAGGTTAGTTTAATGAGCAGGAGCTTTAGTTAGGTTAGGTTAGGTTAGGTTAGCATAATGAGCAGGAGCATTAGTTTAGGTTAGGTTAGTTTAATGAGCAGGAGCATTAGTTAGGTTAGGTTAGGTTAGGTTAGCATAATGAGCAGGAGCATTAATTAGGTTAGGTTAGCATAATGTGGAGGAGCTTTAGTTTAGGTTAGGTTAGTATAATGAGGAGAAGCTCTAGGTTAGTTTAAGTTAGGTTAGGTTAGGTTAGCATAATGAGGAGGAGCTCCACCCTGTTGGAAAAACGTCCCTCATCTCCGGCAGAGTAAGATTAGGAACTGTGTGAACAGAATATTGATGCATATCTGTCATTGTCTGATGGGATATGTCATGATAAAACACTGTTAAACAAACACACTACTGGATAAGACCCTTTGATCTGTCAATACAATTTAACATTTCTTACAACGTTCAAGAGACCAATATTTGGACATTACATTTTGAGGATCTGTTGTTTGATAGGGTTAGGTATGTACTATGATGGCGCCCATCTAATTTGGATTAGGTGTCAGTTTTACCATGAGATAGATCACGATAAATAGAATGTATTTTATACTAGGTTTCTATCATTGCATTTCGTTCACTGCCAACTGTCTTTATGTGAATCAGTGTTGAACCTAACGAAACAAAATGATGCCTCCGACCTTGGTGTACAGAAATAATTAACATTATTTAATTTTCCTTGAACTTGACATTTCTTTTCTAAGCGAAAAACCCCAGACATTGGTTTAAGATTTTTGGAAAATAAATTGTTGGAAATTCCATAGAGTAGCTTGAAGCAATACCGGCAGATCACGTAGGCGATGGAAAGTCCAGCTTGCAAATTGTCAATGATTTATCTAGTCAGCAGTATACACACTCCTAACAGGCAGCTCGTGTGTACTATTGTTCCGGGTCAGTATTGTACCTCACGGTGCTGACCCCCTAAAACCCTATCCCATATAGATGGGTAATGGGCGTCGCCCTCGGAATAAATGTGAGGTAATGTTCGCGTGAGCGATCTGACGGCGTCTCATCAAACGTGGCTAGAGTAATCTTGCCGACATGAGTACCATGGGAGCATGATCAGCCTGTCCAGAGGTCTCGACTTCTGGAAGCTTGCGTTTGAGGAATGCTTTCGTGGTGTGCTAGAAGTGAGATTGCTCCCCGTTACTCTTTCTGCCGGAGTGAGGGTATGGTGGTGTGCCGAGAGGCCCTACACCCTTCCAGTTCCTCGGAACTGGTTAAATCTCGTACTTGAACACTACGTCAGCAATGTACACACTCCTAACAGGCAGCTTGTGTGGACGCGCTGTCGAGAACTAACCTGTCGAGAATTGTTGCCTCTTGGTCATCTTAACTAAAGACACCTAACCACCGAATACTCTAGTGGAAGAGTCACGCCTGTCCTTACTGGAGTGTATGCCTATCGAGAAATGACGTTAAGTTTTATTGTTTCTCAGCTGAAGGTGAAACGTCGGACAGGTAGAAAATGTTAAGGTTTTGTAAAAGTTAGGTTAGGTTAGGTTAGGTTAGGTTAGGTCAAGCTAATCCTATTTGATGTCTACAGTATTTTGCCACCAGCAATCGACTTTAAGTAAACACGATAGCGGCCACAAAATTTAAGATAGGAACATTAAATTCGGTGTAGAGGACTATAGTGTGTTCATATTGAAAAATTAAAATATCAAAATGGCGGCTTTTTTAAACAGTTTTTATTCATATCTCGTGTGTTACGCCAATTATTACACATTAGTTGTTAATTTTGCAGATTTCATTTCTGTATGTAATGGTAGAGGTTATTTGTTATGTAGTGGCGCTTGATCTTCATCGGGCAAACAAGTTACCGGTATTTTTTAGTGGTGGGGGAAGCGAGTGTGTCAGTGTTCCGCCGTCATTTAGTCAGTGCGTTTCTAGACAGTGTATTACGAACAACCTCCCCACTCCAAGCGTCACCACATAACAAATGAGCTATACCAACTCTACCTCTCCATGATGACAAATTATTTTCAAACTTTGACAAGAAAATATTGTATTCCTATATTTACAAGATACAGCAGGGCCTCATACATAGATACAGGTCGTCTTTGAACTTACAATCTAACCGCTAGGGGCGCCAGGAGAACAGGGGTCGGGGATTCCCTTAGCTTCGTTCTTTCATTTCCACCGTACTACTCACCTTACAAATATTTGTATTTTAATGAATTTATATTTCAAGTCAGAACTCAAAATGAAATATAAAATAAAAGGTTTCTTATTATTTCCATTTATTGTTTTATACGATTTGCGCAAAATATGAATGTCTAGGGAGCCGATGTTTTTACAATTAAGCTGAAAGGATAGTACACAGGCGACCTGCAATGTCAACCTCACAGAGACTGTTCACTGCTTTTAGCTCGGGTCTCCTGGAGGTCAGACTATATATTTATAACGTTCTAACCGGAAACCGAGCTTTGCCAATTAATCCTGAAATGTAAACTTGCTATTTTGTACAAGTGTTTGTGTCATTAATTTCACATTAAAATTTCAACGAAATCGGTAAAGATGATTTTGAGAAATAACGTCTTTAACAACAGCCACATAGTTGTTTTTTTAGCGATAATTCGCAAACGTACAATCCTGACCTTACGTTTTCTTTGGGTTCCTAGATTTGACCGAAATTGTTTTACTTAACCTCAAATTTAGAGTTGTAGATAAAGTGATAAAATCAATCCTAGTCGTAAATATACTAAATTTAATTAATATCACTCTATAAAGAATTTAAAGGAAGAAAACAAAGATGCTAACCTAACCTAACCTAACCTAAACTAACCTAACCTAACCTAACTTAACCTAACCTAACCTAACCTAATAAAACCTAACTTAACCTAACCTAACCTAAACTAACCTAACCTAACCCAAACTAACCTAACCTAACCTAACCCAAACGTACCTAATCTAACCTAATCTAACCTAACCTAATCTAATATAACCTACTTAACCTAACCTAACTTAACCTAACCTAACCTAAACTAAACTAAACTAACCTAACCTAACCTGACCGTACGTTTTCTTTGGGTTCCTAGATTTGACCGAAATTGTTTTACTTAACCTCAAATTTAGAGTTTTAGATTAAGTGATAAAATCAATCCTAGTCGTAAATATACTAAATTTAATTAATATCACTCTATAAAGAATTTAAAGGAAGAAAACAAACGTACTAAGCTAACCTAACCTAACCTAACCTAATCTAAACTAATCTAATATAACCTACCTAACTTAACCAAACCTAACCTAACCAAACCTAGCCTAACCAAACTTAACCTAACCTAACCTAACCTAACCTAACTTAACATAACCTTACCTAAGAACTAGGTAACTAAAGGAAAAGGTTCCCCCCTCCCCCAACCCAATATTGGTAATCATAATAATTCGATTCCATTCATACGACAGAAGGAAATTTTGAAATCTATTTCTCCAAGAAGTCCACTCAAAACCTCTATCAAATACACCAATAGTCAGTCCATCAATCCTGAACTCGCACATGCGCGATGAATTCACTTTCCTCTGGAATGACGTAATCTCTCGCCAAAGAGGTTATATCCGGGCAGTGAAAACAACAACTGGTCGGTCATAATGACAATTCCGATGTCTTCAGGCAATGTCTAAGATGAACGGTGATATCATGCTCCACTTTCCATCCAGCTACTTACTCGAGGAGAGTTCCGCAGGGTTAGGTTCTAGAGCTGACTATTTCCCTTATCTAACCTAACCTAACCTAACCTAACCTAACATTTTCCTAACCTAACCTAACCTAACCTAACCGAACCTAACCTAACATAACCTAACCTAACTTAACCTAACATTTCCCTAACCTAACCTAACCTTATCTAACCTAACCTAACCTAACCTAACCTGACCTGACCTAACCTAACCTAACTTGCCCTAACCTAACTTAACCTATCTTAACCTAACCTGACCTAGCCTGGACCTAACCTAACCTAACCTTTCCTAACCTAACCTAACCTAACTTAACCTAACCTAACCTAACCTAACTTAACCTAACATTTCCCTAACCTAACCTAACCTTATCTAACCTAACCTAACCTAACCTAACCTAACATGACCTGACCTAACCTAACCTAACTTGCCCTAACCTAACTTAACCTATCTTAACCTAACCTGACCTAGCCTGGACCTAACCTAACCTAACCTATCCTAACCTAACCTAACCTAACTTAACCTAACATTTTCCTAACCTAACCTAACCTAACCTTACTGGATACAACGGTAACGTTTGAAGAAAACTGCATTTTAACAGAAAATCATTGACCATTGACAATTGCTTCAGCTTAAAGCAGTGTTTTATCTTCTGTTCATATACAGGGTGTTTCAAAAATACACGTCGTAACTTCATAAGTGATTTATGGCATCAAAAAAAAATTTTTTTTATTCTTAAAAATAGTTTAAAACTTTTCGTTACCCGTCTGTTGACAAATATTGTGTTTTTTCAAAAAAATAATGATAATTAGTCAAAATTTTGTGTACGTATTTTAACAGTATAAGAACAATCAAAACTTTACAATGAAGCTTGAAGTGTCTTTAGGTTGTTTAATTCTTGTACGTGTTTTCAGATATTTAGCACGAACAAAATTAAATAGACGCCATTTTGAAATAGTTAAGCGTCACTTTTGAACTTTCTATGCAATGTTATAGTTAAAAGCTACGTTTATTAGTTTTATGTTTAGGTATGTAAGTAAGATTGGGCGTAAGTTAATATGGTACAGGTCAATGTACACTTTATGTCTATTGTAGATTTGTTAATTTTTCTTTTTCTTATTTCTCTCTCGCTGATTACTATTGTAATAGCTGTAATGGATGTGTTAATATTTTGTATCGGTATTGATTCTGGAGGGGGAAAATTTTTTTTAATTTAAAAAAATTCAAAACAATGGATTTTAAAATTTTTATTAAAAGTAATAGAATTCAAAAATATATTGATTCTAGGCCAACTTTGGGTGTTGTAGACAACTACCAAAAAATTATTAGTTTCCTGTTTTTTTTGTCAATAATTCAGTTACAGTTAACCTTTCACCTAAAGAAAAAAATACCAAAACCGTTTTGTTTGTCATTAAAAGGGATTTTTTTCGTTCCTTGTGATTTTTTTGTAAGGTTTCGAGATTCGAGATATTGATTATTTTAAACGGCCGCCATTTTGAAACTGTACAAAATAAAGTGTTTTCGGTAGACTACAGTTATAAAATGTAACAGCATGCAAAATGCGTATACTAAATCTGAATCCAATATTTTATTTATTTTCCGAACGTTTTAATTTAAAAAAAACAAAATGGAGGATATTTAGAAAACTAAGCGTATTGGGGGGGGTATTATTCTTAATTTTTTCGTTATCCTGACCCTCAGAATCATTTTCTAAAGTTTGGCACCCTACTGCCACTTTGACGGACACTGTATACAAATTTTTATGAGCGGTCAAGGTCATTTTTATGGTAGAAATTACATTTTTGACAATAACTTTGCTGTTTGTCATCGTAGAGAGGTGACATTGGTCAGAATTGAAATCTGCATATTTGTATCTAATTTATGGTGTTTTAAGTTGAATAAACACACGAGATTTGAATAAAAAATGGTTTTAAATGACGGTTATTTGGTAATTTTAATGGGTTTTTCTCTATGAATACACTATAACCCACTGTACAAAATTTCAAGATCTTATTTTATTCTTTGTGGCCGCTATCGTGCTTACATACAGGCGACATCGACGGACGGACAAAATGTCGAAAATCACATTTTCAGTTTTCTTACTTCATAAAATGTAAAGTGCAATCAAAAAATGGAGGTCCAAACTGAATCTAGTAACTTAACCTAACCTAACCTAACCTAATCTAACCTAACCTGACCTAACCTAACCTAACCTAATCTAACCTAACCTAACCTAACCTGACCTGACCTAACCGAACTTAACATAACCTGACCTAACCTAACCTAACCTGACCTGACCTAACCTAACCTAACCTAACTTAACCTAACCTGACCTAACCTAACCGAACCCAACCCAACCTTTTTTACGTCATAAAATGTAAAGAGCAATCAACAAATGGAGGTCCAAATTAAATCTAGTAACCTAACCTAACCTAATCTAAACCCAACCTATACTTTGTATATTGGTGAAGTAAAAAGCAAAAATTCGCGTACTATCAGCGTCTCTGCTGCTTATCTGCTACTTTTTATTTCCCCATATAAACGTAATTTTCGATCCTTTTTGAGATTTCCTTAGTCAAAAGAAGTGATCTTTAGACTGATGGTTGTTTAACGTTATTGTGTATCAACATCCCAACACGGAACTTAATTAATTTTAGTATGTGGCCCATAGCTCGTAATGTTTTTACTAAATTATTTTGATAACATAAATTTCGGGGGTTGCCTCCATAAGAAACAAAAGATAAAATTTCGACTTTTTTTAAAAACTGCTCTAATTATTTTGATCAAATTTTGTTCAAATTTAGTCTCCACTAAAGTCATATTGGTCCCAACTCTGCAAAAGTTCGTCAGTTATCGGTAAAAACCAAAAAATCTGTGATGAAGTTTACAAAAGATGTTTTTCTCAAAATCGGCTCAACCGATTCGATCACATTTTAGTGAAATATTAATCCGATGGTTTAGGTTAGGTTAGGTTAGGTTAGGTTAGGTTAGTTCAGGTCAGGTTAGGTTAGGTTAGGTTAGGTTAGGATAGGTTAGGTTAGGTTAGGTCAGGCTAGGTCAGGTTAGGTTAAGATAGGTTAAGTTAGGTTAGGTCACGTTAGGTTACGTTAGGTCAAGTCAGGTCAGGTTAGGTTAGGTTAGTTTAGGTCAGAATAGGTTAGGTTAAGTTAGGTCAGGTTAGGTTAAGTTGGGTTAGGTTAGGTTAGGTTTGGCAAAAAAATAAATAATAAATGAACCGCCGTAGGTAAAACCTGGATTTTAAAACGAGCGAAGCAAACCAAGTTCAGGCTTCAACTGATTTCAAGACAGTTTTATTGCCAACTATCGAAACGACATTGTGGGTGGGTTTGTGCAATGTTTAAACACCGGCCACTCTTAAACTGATTCATGAAAATCTAGACAGTACGATCTGTGAACATAGTCTTAACAACCTTGTACTCCTGTAGGATGGTGTAGGGTGTGGTAAGGTTGGAGAAAGTCATTTCACCGCCCGGAGGAAGGGGTCAGGGGGTGGGGATGTAGAGACCTTACCATCAGCCACACATTTACCGTTTAGTTTACCAAGACAGTTGAAAGTAAAAGTGTACAGTTGAGCAGAGCAGTGAAGTGTGTTTATAGTTTTCATTTTGCTTTAACGCAGAATTTATATTTTTAGTATTTATTTAATTTAGAAAGTGTCAAAGTGTGTTTTATTTTTGTAAATTTATTTACTTAATTTTTTAAAAATTTTATGCTCACATGTTACGGCGCGATTTAAGTGTTTTTTTTTTTTTTTTGTATTTTGCCGATTTTATTCACTATTTCAAACGTTTTAAAATTATTTTCAATATCAGTCATATTTAAGAAATAGTTTTTTAAAATTGTTAAATTTGTCCGAAATCCGGCTGCAATTATTGTTTATTTTGAGGTTATTGTTTGACTATTTTGTTTTATTGTAATAATTTTCTTATTTTTTATCGGAAAAGACATTAGGCCTATTTGATATCTATTGATACAGATTTTAAAGCTGCATAGATAAGCATTTGTGAGATTTGTACGGTGTATGGAACAAAATTATCTATAAAAAATATAATTTTTAATAAATTTTTTATATCAGCTGACATTTAATAAATTTATAGGTTATTTATATACAGTAGCAAACATATTCAAGAAACTTAAATAATTGCTAAATATCACTGAAGCATGCTACTAGAAGTTTGTGACTTTGTTTGTAATTTTGAGGTTATTTTTTGACTATTTTGTTTATTGTAATAATGTTCTTAATTTTTATTGGAAAAGACATTATTTGTTGTCCATGGCTACAGATTTTAAAAGCTGCACAGTTAAGCATTTGTGAGATTTGTACGGTGTATGGAGCAAAATTATCTATAAAAAATATAATTTTTAATAATTTTTTTTATATCAGCTGACATTTAATAAATTTATAGGTTATTTATATACAGTAGCAAACATATTCAAGAAACTTAAATAATTGCTAAATATCACTGAAGCAGGCTACTAGAAGTTTGTGACTTTGTTTGTAATTTTGAGGTTATTTTTTGACTATTTTGTTTATTGTAGTAATGTTCTTAATTTTTATTGGAAAAGACATTATTTGTTGTCCATGGATACAGATTTTAAAAGCTGCATAGTTGTGAGATATGTGTTCGATGTATGGGACTCAATTATCTAAAAAAAAAATTTTGATATAAATATTTAGAAATGAGCCAGCATTTTGAAACTTTTAAACTATTTTGAGTAAGCAAATCATATTCAAGTAGTTCGGGAATGGGAGTGTTATAAAATAGGTAGTTTCTCAAAATTGACAGGACCGATTTTGTTTAATTTTTAATGAAATGTGATGATTAATAACAGAAATCATGTCCAATATAACAAGTAAAACAATATCTCGGTTCAGGTGTAATAAAAAATAACCGAAAACTACTGAAATTATAATTTTGGTGACCAATAGTTTTTTGGGTTTTTAGAATGGTCTATTACAAAAAAATTATGATATTTACTTACAAATATAAATTTTAGTACATATATTTTTTGTAAATTTTATATCATATTATTTTTTTAACCAAAACAACTATAAGTTATATATTAAAAAACCTAACTTTATAAGTGTTTGGTAATTTTAAGAGACGGTCATGCCAGAACTTTTAACAAAGTCTAAAAATAATTGTTGAGTCAAAACTAAAAAAGATGTTACCGTTTTCGAGATATCAGTAGGTTATAATATGTCGCATATGTTTGAAGTTCTCTCCTACATTTTGGACATAGATTGATCTAAAATTCCCAAGTCAGTGTTTTTACATAATGGGTGGTTTGGGTTAACAAACAATCTGATAAATGTGTAAAAAAAATAGAAGGCGGGACTTTAAAACCACCCTGTATATGAATTGGTCCTCTTTAGATATCGTCTTAAGTGCAATGCTCTGTAGAACAAACGCTTGAACAGATTTCAATGAAATTTGAGGAGTGACTGGGAATTGTTTAAAATTGTTTATGTACAAAATAGTCGGTAGTAGTTATGGAAATACATAAAAAAAATTATAATTAATATAATATTTTAAATAACAAAAATTCTGCTTACGATGAAATTAAGTTATCGAGTTTCTAGGTTAGGTCCATCTATAGGCCAGACAAGACGATCTGTAAATAGCCTAATCTATTTGTCATTGATAAAAATACAACATTCCAACCTATTTTGATTTTACCTAATGATCAGTTCTTGCCTGAAGCCTACAGATGATGTCGTGATCGTTATCTATCAATTTACAAAATCTATGGTCAAATATTCGTACCTGTTACAGTTGCAAGGTTAGGTTGGGTTAGGTTAGGTTAGGTCAGGTTATGTTAGGTTAGGTTAGGTCAGGTTAGGTTAGATAAGATAGGGCTAGGTCAGGTAAGGTTAGGTTGGGTTCGGTTAGGTTAGGTCAGGTTAGATTAAGTTAGGTTAGGTCAGCTTAGGTTAGGTCAGGTTAGGTTATGTCAGGACAGGTTAGGTTAGGACAGGTTATGTTAGGTTAGGGTGGTTAATCCGGTTTTAATGTTTTTAGCTAATTAATATAGTATCCAAAAAATATTTTTCACCACACTGTATAGAAATTAATAATTTTCAATTAAAGCTGTGAATATTGAAAGAGATATTTTCCCGGTCTAGTCCGGGAAAGACAGCTGAGATGTTTCCCGTACTGATATGTAGTTATGCATTCCAACACCAGTTGCGCTAGTAGTATGTTGCTTCTATCAGTGGTAGTTATGTATTTGAAATCAGCTGTTCTTATTTATTTAGCTAGCCGTATAAACGTAAAAAAACAATACAAACACTATTGTTTAGTGAGAAATAATACAACGAATGGATAAACTTGAATAACAATGAAAACTGCGTTACTCGTATAAATTTTCACCTCAACCAAGAAAGACAATGATTGTTGTTGGTTTCACCGTAGGCCTACTAACCTAACCTAACCTAACCTAACCTAACCTCACCTCAACCAAGAAAGACAACGCTTGTTTTTGGTTTCGCCGTAAGCCTACTAACCTAACCTAACCTTACCTAACCTAACCTAACCTCACCTCAACCAAGAAAGACAATGATTGTTGTTGGTTTCGCCGTACTTTTTACCTTCGGACATCGTCAATACTCAAATCACAGCGTGGTTCCCACCGGGATTTACGCGAAATTAAATTAATTAGCCACGCTTCTTGTGCTGAACTTAATCCTCCATCGCTGGTGATGCATCCTTTAGTTGTTTTTATCCCAGAGGAGGAACAATCGCAGTGAATTGGATTTCCATATAATTTGCCCAGTTAATGCAATACAGGATAATTTGGTAATCGTCAAACATTTCCACAATTTTTTTTTATTTACTGATTTTTACGTTTCATGACGTCACGAAACTGAAAAAAATTATTTTCGACATTCCGTCTGTCCGTCGTCGTCTGTACGTAAGTACGATAACAGCAACAAAAATTAAGTTTTGTCAACGAATAATGAAGGTATTGTTAAAAATATAATTTCGAAAAACTGAATTTCGAGATTCGAGAAGACAGAGTTGCCGGCACGAGCTTATCGAGTGGAGATTTTTTTAATATATACACATCTACTAAGCTCTTATATCAAGAAAGTAGTGTTATACACAATTAATTACGAGGTTCAGAAAACCTGTGTAACAACTGTTTTAAACAAACACACTACTGGATTAGACCTTTTGAACTACCAAAACAATTTAACATTTCCTACAAGGCTCAAGAAGCCAACTTTTGTGCATTACATTTAGAGGAAACCTAACCTAACCTAACCTAACTTAACCTAACCTAACCTAACCCAACCTAACATTTCCTACTAGGTCTAAGATACCAACTTTTGTGCATTTCATTTAGAGGAAACCTAACCTAACCTAACCTAACCTTACCTAACCTAACCTAACCTAACCCAACCTAACATTTCCTACTAGGTCTAAGATACCAACTTTTGGGCATTACATTTAGAGGAAACCTAACCTAACCTAACCTAGCATTTTCCTACGAGGTCTAAGATACCAACTTTTGGGCATTACATTTAGAGGAAACCTAACCTAACCTAACATAACCTAACCTAACCAAACCTAACATTTCCTACTAGGTCTAAGATACCAACTTTTGGGCATTACATTTAGAGGAAACCTAACCTAACCTAACCTAACCTAGCATTTTCCTACGAGGTCTAAGATCAGTAGCGGCCGATGGTTAAGGGCAATGGGAGGGCTCTGTTTTATTTTATACACGTAAGGGAAGGCATGTTATCATTCACTTAACATTCACAATCACAAAGGGTTAAACTTAAAAACATAAACAAACAACTCGTGGCGAGACACTATTTAGAACAGTTGCGCCAACTTATTTTGCCCATCGAAAACAAGGTTTTTAGTAATGCGGAACATCTAATTTATGGTGGCTGCAATGACTGATGTCTGCGCGCGCAGCTTCGGACTCTGCCCTAGAAGCCCATTACACGCTGTGTAAATGACGTCACGGCACCCTCAGCTCTGTTTGCTGCTTGCCCCATATGACTAAATGCAACGAAACTGGGACGCTCTGGCCACCGTCCGAACTCCAGAATACATTCGTCAAATATTTTATATTGTAAAACTTCCGCTACAAATGATGGTGAAATTCATAGCGGCAATTCATAATTCATTTATCTCCAAAGAATTAAATACATATAGGTATTTACATTATTAAAATAATATTATCATTGGGGGGGCGGCGTCCGAGAGTCCTTATGAGTAAGCCGCCACTGTCTAAGATACCAACTTTTGGGCATTACATTTAGAGGAAACCTAACCTAACCTAACATAACCTAACCTAACCAAACCTAACATTTCCTACTAGGTCTAAGATACCAACTTTTGGGCATTACATTTAGAGGAAACCTAACCTAACCTAACCTAACCTAGCATTTTCCTACGAGGTCTAAGATACCAACTTTTGGGCATTACATTTAGAGGAAACCTAACCTAACCTAACATAACCTAACCTAACCAAACCTAACATTTCCTACAAGGCCTATAAGATACCAACTTTTGTTCATTATAAATAGAGGAAACCTAACCTAACATTTCCTCCAAGTATTAAGATACCAACTTTTGTGCATTACATTTAGAGGAAACCTAACCTAACATTTCCTCCAAGACCTAAGATACCAACTTTTGTGCTTTACATTTAGAGGAAACCTAACCTAACCTAATCTAACATTACATACAGTCCTAAGATAGGTCGTTCAACAACAGCTCATTTTGTGCCACTTTGAAATCTACATTGTATAATATCCAATCGTTTTTTCCACGATAAAAAAAGAAGAATTTTCATTTTAAAAAACAAATATGTTACAAACATAACCTCCAAATTAGACAACAATCATCAAAAATATGTAGTCCTAATGAATGTTCGTAAAAATTTAGTAAATTATTTATTTAAATAAGGGCCTCAATGTAAATTTTATTTAATTAAAACCGAGCTTTCATTGACGGTGATCATTTACAATTACCAAAACTTAATGTTTACAGTTTTTTCGTTAACAAAAATATTTTGAAAAATTAACTTTTTTTTCAACGTTAAAAAGTTTAAATGCCGCCATTTTGAAATGAGTTGATTATTTTACTTAAATTGGGTCTAGTATTAAAAGATATGATTTTTTTTTTTAATTAAAACACAAATAGATAGAAAACTAAGCATTGGTTTCGATGTACGGAATCAGCTCCTCTTGTTTTGGAAACACCTCAAGGTTAGATGACCAAAGGACATTAAAGTGGTTCGACCGTTTGCAGACCCCAACGTTCTCTGTTGTTTTGATATAAAACAGGAAACTCACTCATTGCTGACCTCGAGTATCTCTCAATTAATCAAGGTCAAAGTGTATAACTGCAAAACAGAGATAAAAATAAGTTCATTAATTACATACAGACATTTTTTATTATGGAAACTGCATAACAGAGAGGTACTTGGCGGCAGAAACAAAAATGGGGATCAACATAGATTAAAAAAATTATACTTTTTTAGGTTTGAAATATTCGTCCGCCATATTGAATCCGCCATATTGAATCAAACTTTTAAAAATAGGAAAGTGGACATGTGATACATGATTTTCACGTAAAATTTAACAAAGACTGTATCACTGAGGATGGCGACTTTGTCGTTGAAACGCGTTTGATTAAGTAAACGTAATTTTTGTGAGATATTGTGTTCGAGTTTTATTCTTACAATATTTAACTTTTTAAGTTGTAAATTCTTTCGTTTATATTAAAAAAATTCATTTTAAAAATATTAAATAGATTCCCATCACCATGGTATTGTTTGAAGCTGGTGTTATTGTGCTGCCATCTATCGTCTCATTCTGGTAACTTTAAGGACAGTATGGCGTCTGAATCCTCCCATATTAGTGCATTCTGAACATGAACCCACAAAACTACAAGTTTTCAACCCACATATTGTCACATTATTATGTTCTTATATACAGGGTGTATTACTCACTCCTTCCAAAACTTCATAAGTTTATGCCTCACATCAAAACCAATGGAAATGTTTAGGTAAATATATTTCCTAAAACGCTTAGATTTCTATCTAGCAGCCATTTTGTGTTATCAATAAAAAAATTCGTATCTTTTTAACGGTAAATGATATGGAGTTGAAATTTTGCGTGCTACTTAGTGCTATAATCAACTTAGTGTTGTAATCACCCAATTTGAGAAAAATAATCAACCGATTTCTTTTACTCATTTCAAAATGGCGGCAAATTAAACTTTTTACCTTTGAATATCTGAAAAATCGTAAATTTTACATTTTTTTTTTTTACGACATAGTTTTTTTAAATTCTTTCTGTAGCTTCAAGGATAACTAAGTAAAAAAAAAAAACATTTACTTTTAATAAACTTTTTCATTTGTTTTCGATGTCTAAAATAAGCTCTTAAAATTGTAAACAGCCTGTATAAATTAATCCGTATTTATTTATTAGTCGACTTTGGTGATTTTTTCGAAAAACGTGCAAAAATGATCAAACAATTCCTTTCAACTGTCCAGAAATTAGACTCGCTTGTGATACTCATCTCAGTTTTGATAGAGAATCTAATCTAGTCTAGGAGTTTTGCTACTTTGACTCTAAAAAGCATTGGATACGAGTGAAACTCGTCAGTTTATATTTTCTGGATGTTCCGAGTTGCACTATAAATCAAAAAACTCGTGGTTGAGGAAAATTCCGCAAAGTACGACCGCTACTAACATTGCGTCTTGTGTTGTATGGAACAAGTACATCTTCAAAACGACAATTATTTATACTCTGCTTATCGAAGATTATATCCAGACAGTTTTTTAATGAGATGAATGCAAGTGAGACTTTCTTTGAGGCAACACACACGTGTTGCAGACACGACTGCTCCCGTTGTAGCGTTGCCTATTAACTCCTCACCTCTTACTTTTACTATTATAAACCCCCTTCACATTCATTGAGTTAACACAATACAGGTTACTTTATTTCAGTGATTCAATAACGGTGACTTACAGTTCATTGTTATAATTTAGTGAATTACTCCGGGTAAACCTCCAGGAGACCCTGACACTCCTCCGGGTACTCCCCAATGTGGGACCTACGTATCTGGGTTATCACTGTAATTTGGTGAGATATGATCGCGTAACTGGAGGGATGGAACTACGGTTGTCACCTCAGTCACAACGGATGTTTGAGGGGAGACGACGCAAGTAAGGATAGGAAGTTGAAGTGAGTTAAACGTCGTCTTATACCAGAGTAAAATAAAACTGAAATAGGGACATTCATTTTACCTTTGGTCGACTTGACACAGCTATTTAATAGTCTGGAGAGACAGCTCCTGATTACTTGGTATGCCCCTGAAGAACCGGTTCCTGATTATTTGGTATGCTTCTGGAGAGACATCTCCTGATTAATTGGTATGCCCCTGAAGAACCGGTTTCTGATTACTTAGTATGCCTCTGGAGAGACAGCTCTTGAGTACTTGGTATGCCCCTGGCTTGTCGGCTTCTGATTACTTGGTAGAGACAGCTCCTGATTAGTTTGTACGTCTCTGACTAGACGGTTCCTGATTACTTAGTATGCCTCTGGAGAGACAGTTCCTGATTACTTGGTAGAGACAGCTCCTGATTAGATTGTACGTCTCTGACTAGACGGCTCCTGATTACTTAGTATGCCTCTGGAGAGACAGTTCCTGATTACTTGGTAGAGACAGCTCCTGATTAGATTGTACGTCTCTGACTAGACGGCTCCTGATTACTTGGTATGCTTCTGGAGAGACAGTTCCTTGCTAGGCGGCTCCTGATTACTTGGTATGCTTCTGGAGAGACAGTTCCTTGCTAGACGGCTCCTGATTACTTGGTTTGCCTCTGGAGAGACAGCTCTTGATTACTTGGTATGCCCCTGGCTAGTCGGCTCCTGATTACTTGGTAGAGACAGCTCCTGATTACTTGGTATGCCTCAGGCTACTTTATTCTAGAACTCTCTGACGGATGTCGAAGATATTCAGACCTATATAAAGTAGTAACAAGGACAGCAATAACAGACTTCACAGTATTGTATAGTGTGACAACTGTCTACTTGTCCCCGGCTTTGACATATAGGGTGGGTCGAAAATACACGACAATATTATAAAAATAAGGATTAAAATATATATTAATCCACAAATCTTTCGTTTTTAGTCTGTAAATCATAACCTGTTTTCCAATCCTTTGACCTTGAAAAACAATTTTTAAAAACAATTTATTTTTAGTTAAAAGTAGAAACCTTTTATCTCTTCTAAACATTTTGTAATGTTTATAATATTCGAGATTTTCGATATTAAGTATTTTAAACGTCCGGCATTTTGAAAATTTACAAAATAAAGTCTTGGTTTACTCGTATAATGTTAATAGCTTAAATAAATAATGAGTGTGCAACTCTTAACTCGATGTCTTATCTATTTCAAAAAATATATATTTATTTTTACTTTTCAGTAAATGAAAAGCTTTCTGAACTTATGTTTGTATAAATTTTTATTTTTAGCTCTGCATTTAGCTTCCGAGAAATCGCCGTACAATTTATAATCACCGTGATAATCTCTATGGGAATATAAAACTATGTTGTTACTTTTATGGTTTCCAATGATACTAATTTATATCGACACACTGTGAATGGAAGAATATGATATTTTGAAAGTGTTTAATAGCGTAATAGTCTAGCTATTTTACTTGCAAACAAATTACAATTCTCTGGTGTACTACAAGGATCAGAGCTCGGTACCCTTTTGTTAACACATTTCTCCACTTATCTAATGAAAACACACTTTAACATTTTACATTCTGTAAAGCAATTTGAAACCTGTAGAAGCTTTTTTTTTAAATTTATTCACTTGGTTTTAGTTACAAAATAGTAGTCCAGTTTTGAGTTCCTTTTAGACATGGATTAAATTTTGTGCAAAGACGAGAATAGTGATTAACTTTGTGCAATATTGTGTATTGAAGATAGAGGATTCACAGAGATTTGGCAACAATGGAATTCTTTGGGTGAGTATTGAGTAATTTTAATTGGATTTAGGAGTAATGTTTAATGTTAAATTTTTTAACAATATAATACAAATAAGAGGGCAAGGTATTTAAGAGTGTTGAATGTCATTTTGGGATTATAGAGTTTTTCAATATTATAATTTCTATAGATTACCTTTACCAACTTTGCTAAACCTTTTTAACGGGGGTTTTTACGTACCCCAGTATACGAAGTTGTTAACTTTGTTCATCGCAAAATGGTTCGACCTCTGTTTTTCGACTGATCTTCACGTGTCATGACCTTGGGAACCGAAAAAGTGATTTCCAACATGGCGTCCGTCCTTCCTGTCTGTTACAATATAGACTACAAAAATTTTAATCGAAACATGAAATTTGGTATTAGGATTATAGTGTCCTCATACAGAACTCTATTAAAATTCAGAAAAATCTAATTTAACATGACAAAATGGCGACTATTTAAAACGGTGTTTTTGTTCATGGATTATTCAACTCATAATAAACCTACCTAACAACCAAAACGGATAACAAAATTATTGTTGAAAATGTAATTTGGAACCCTAACCTAACCTAACCTAACATAACCTAACCTAACCTAACATAACCTAACCTAACCTAACATAACATAACATAACCTAACCTAACCTAACCTAACAGTTTATCTTTACATTTTCTCAAGGAAGTGATAAGTCATACATATTTGTTTTCGCCATTCCGACTACTGATTAATAATTAAATATATTATAAGACTTACCGTCACAATACGCGTTGTGACAGTGGGCCTACTACATCATGTTTTAAATGTTTAAGGAACTTGTGTGTTTGTTATGTGTCGTGTGTTCGTAATTTCTGATTTTAAACTAAGACAACGGTAATACCCGCATAACACTTAAAAATGGCTGAATAGCCGAAACGGCCGTAGTAATATAACTACAGACAAACATAGACTATTGTGACGGTAAGTCTTATAATATATTTAATTAAAGCGATAAGATTACAGACAGCGCTAAATTTCATCGTATTAATTCACAACCCTTAACAGTGATATTTAAAAACTTGACTGGAAAAGTAACAAGTACTTCTAATAACACCCCATTCACTTTACATACTACCAGATTGTCCGTCTCCATAGTAACGTTTGAAGCTCAGTAATTAAAGGCTCTAGTGCTGCCATCTGATGGTTCACTTTAGGTAACTTCAAGAACACAATGCACTAGCGCATTCTAAACTTAACCCACAGAACTACAACTGTTCAACCCACATATTGAGCATCGTTTTATTGCATGCTATGGCACTTCTTAGATAATTCAATACACATAACAATCAATTTTATGACGTCACGATTATGTTCCGAGAAAAAAAGGTCACGTGACTTCTCCGTGTTAAAATATCGCGTAATATTTATTTTCCGGATACTAGTCAGGTGTTGACAAAGTCATGTTTCGTTTACTCGCATCCTTATATTGAAGGACACAAGTCATGTGACTTCAATAATGCGATCTAGGACGTTCATAACCTTACATCTCACCAAAAGTTGTTGCACTATAATATGGATAAAACAGCAGAACCCTTGACCTCCTTGTTACAGCGTCTAAAAAACCATTAGGGATCTTACTTCTGACAGACTTACTTTTAATTTCAGACACATGTATGTATGTAACGGTAAAGTTTGAAGTAAACTGCAATTTATAATTCGTATAAAACAGAAAATCATTGACGATTGACTGTTTCCAACTATTTCAGCTTAAAGTAGTGTTTTCGCTTCTGTTCATATATAAATATCAACAGGTAATATTGACAATTTAAAATTTGTGTTTTCTACAAATGACAGTTTGGATGTTTCTAAACAAATTAATTCTCGCTTCATTATGTTTCTTTACATTTAGATAAAATAGTGAGACTGCAGACAGCTGTATGGATCACTTTCGACCAACTCGTAACGTTGCAACCGACCGACACCCCACTATATCGACACCCCACTATATCGACACTCCACTATATCGACACCCCACTATATCGACACCCCACTATATCGACACTCCACTATATCGACACCCCACTATATCGACACTCCAGTATATCGACACCCCACTATATCGACACCCCACTATATCGACACCCCACTATATCGACACCCCACTATATCGACACCCCACTATATCGACACTCCACTATATCGACACTCCACTATATCGACACCCCACTATATCGACACTCCAGTATATCGACACTCCACTATATCGACACTCCAGTATATCGACACCCCACTATATCGACACTCCTGTATATCGACACCCCACTATCTATATCGACACTCCACTATATCGACACCTCACTATATCGACACTCCAGTATATCGACACCCCACTATATCGACACCCCACTATATCGACACTCCACTATATCGACACTCCATTATATCGACACCCCACTATTTCGACACTCCACTATATCGACACCCCACTATATCGACACCCCACTATATCGACACTCCACTATATCGACACCCCACTATATCGACGCCCCACTATATCGACACCCCACTATATCGACACTCCACTATATCGACACCCCACTATATCGACACTCCACTATATCGACACTCCAGTATATCGACACCCCACTATATCGACCCCCACTATATCGACACCCCACTATATCGACACTCCACTATATCGACACTCCACTATATCGACACTCCAGTATATCGACACTCCACTATATCGACACCCCCACTATATCGACACCCCACTATATCGACACGGCACTATATCGACACTCCACTATATCGACACTCCAGTATATCGACACTACACTATATCGACACTCCAGTATATCGACACTCCACTATATCGACACTCCAGTATATCGACACCCCACTATATCGACAACCCACTATATCGACACTCCACTATATCGACACCCCACTATATCGACACCCCACTATATCGATACTCCACTATATCGACACCCCACTATATCGACACCCCACTATATCGATACTCCACTATATCGACACCCCACTATATCGACACCCCACTATATCGATACTCCACTATATCGACACCCCACTATATCGACACCCCACTATATCGACACCCCACTATATCGACACTCCACTATATCGACACCCCACTATATCGACACCCTACTATATCGATACCCCACTATATCGATACCCCACTATATCGACACCCCACTATATCGACACCCCACTATCTATATCGATACTCCACTATATCGACACTCCAGTATATCGACACCCCACTATATCGACACCCCACTATATCGACACTCCACTATATCGACACCCCACTATATCGACACCCCACTATATCGACACTCCACTATATCGACACCCCACTATATCGACACCCCACTATATCGATACCCCACTATATCGATACTCCACTATATCGACACCCCACTATATCGACACCCCACTATATCGACACTCCAGTATATCGACACCCCACTATATCGACACCCTACTATATCGACACCCCACTATATCGACACCCCACTATATCGACACCCCACTATATCGACACTCCAGTATATCGACACCCCACTATATCGACACCCCACTATATCGACACCCCACTATATCGACACCCCACTATATCGACACCCCACTATATCGACACCCCACTATATCGACACCCCACTATATCGACACTCCAGTATATCGACACCCCACTATATCGACACCCTACTATATCGATACCCCACTATATCGATACCCCACTATATCGACACCCCACTATATCGATACTCCACTATATCGACACCCCACTATATCGATACTCCACTATATCGATACCCCACTATATCGACACCCCACTATATCGATACTCCACTATATCGATACTCCACTATATCGACACCCCACTATATCGACACCCCACTATATCGAACTTCACTACATCGACACTCCACTAAATCGATATTTTATTCGACCGACAATGCGATTACCTGTGGGAGGAACTGGTATTAAATTATTTCTTTTATTCAACACGTATACAAAAACATGACCTTACAGTTCTAGAACGGTTGAATTGAGTTCAATATAACCATTAAGCTAATCAGACAGTTTGATATGGTTATGGTTCGGATTATACGAATAATACGTTCAAATGTAGGCCATTTTGAAATGTAGGCCATTTTGAAATGTAGGCCTTTTTGGGATGTAGGCCATTTTGGGATGTAGGCCATTTTGAAATGTAGTCCATTTTGAAATGTAGGCCTTTTTGAAACGTAGGCCATTTTTAAATGTAGGCCTTTTTGAAATGAAGGCCATTTTGGAATGTAGGCCATTTTGGGATGTAGGCCATTTTGAAATGTAGGCCATTTTGAAATGTAGGCCTTTTTGAAACGTAGGCCATTTTAGAATATAGGCCATTTTGGAGTGTAGGCCATTTTAGAATGTAGGCCATTTTGGAATGTAAGCCATTTTGGAATGAAGGTCATTTTGAAATGTAGGCCATTTTAGAATGTAGGCCATTTTGAAATGTAGGCCATTTTGGAATGTAGGCCATTTTGAAATTGAATGTCGTAAATATTCGGGAATTTATTTACCTGTGAATTATTAAAACATTAAGATCCATAAAAACAAAATATTGCCTAATTTGAAAACCGGATGTTTTGTGTAAAAATAAATATTAAAAATTTTATTGTTTCTTAGTAATCTGATTTCACAGCTACATTGTATTGTTAAATAAAGAAATCTTTAAGTTCTGACAGTAAACATGGTCTTTAACTACTATCTGATCGACAAACATAGTTATATTAATTGGGATTTAAACTTATTGGCCTTCATTGAAGCTTTACTTTTCATAACTTTCAAGAGAGAGATTATTGTCATACCATCTGTCTGTTGTTGTAGACAAATATAGAGAATCACTGAAATATTTGATTTATCTAATTAGTCCGTCGTTGTTCTTACGTAAGCACGAAAGCGGAAGTAGGTAATTTCGTAGTCTGCTCGTATAAAACCCTATTGAAATTCAGAAAAATCGAATTAAAAATAGCTAAATGACGGAATTTTAATTAATTTTTGTTAATAACACGTGTATTATTCAACGTAAGAAACACTAAATGAGATGAAAATTTGTAGATTGAAATTCCGCGTATAATGGTACCAACCCCACTTCTCTAAGATGACAAATAGCGAAGTTATTGTCAAATATATAATTTCAAACTTTTACCTCCCAAAAAATTGTGATATTCGAGATTGTTACGAGATAAGGAAGGGACGAGTTACCGGACACAACGCAACTAGTGTAGGTTCCTTCACATAAAATATGTACAGTTTCAAGACCTACTATGGTCGAAATACTGTCACGAGCGAAGTGAGTGGAGAGACTATATTGTTACCGGCAGTGTATAATATACAGGCATTCTACAGTATACTCAGAGGTTTTCTATAGTATACCCAGGCATTCTGTAGTATACCCAGGCATTCTATAGTATACCCAGGCATTCTATAGTATACCCAGGCATTCTATAGTATACCCAGTCATTTTATACTATACCCAGTCATTCCATAGTACACCCAGTCATTTTATACTATACCCAGGCATTCTATAGTACACCCAGTCATTCTATAGTACAACCAGGCATTCTATAGTACACCCAGTCATTCTATAGTATACCCAGGCATTCTATAGTACACCCAGTCATTCTATAGTATACCCAGGCATTCTATAGTACACCCAGTCATTCTATAGTATATTCTGGCATTCTACAGTATACCCAGGCATTCTATAGTACACCCAGTCATTCTATAGTATATTCTGGTATTATATAATATACCCAGGCATTCTATAGAATATTCTGGCATTCTATAGTATACCCTGCATGCTATAGTACACCCAGTCATTCTATACTATACCCAGTCATCCCAGGTATATAATAGCCAGGAAATTATATAAAATACTCAGGGATTCTATAGTATACCCAGACAATATATAGAATAACCAGGCATTCTATAGTATACCCATGGAAATTATAAAAATACCCAGTCATTCTACAGTATACACAGGCATTCTGTAGAACAGTCAGGGATTCTATATTATACCCAGGCATTTTATAGTATACCCAGACATTCTTTAGAATACCCAGGCATTCTATAGTATACCCACGAAATTATATACAATACCCAGACATTATATAGAATACCCAGACATTTTATAGTACCCAGACATTCTATAGAATACTCAGGATTTCTATAGAATACCCAACCATTGTATAGTATAGCCAGGCATTCTATAGAATACCCAGGAATTTCCTATATTGCCTAACCATATATTTTTAGCAAAGTATGAAATAAAGTAATTTTCTTAGATCTTTACTCACTTTACCTAGGCATAATGTCTTGGCATTTTTTAAAATGCCTACGGTTCTTCAGGCAAATTTACTTGGAAAAATACAAAATATGAAATAAAGAAAATAGAATGTTTTTATTAAATATTTACTGAACTAAATGAACCTAAGCTAACTCTAAAGCCATGGAAAACCCTGTAATCCAAACTCTGCCTGAATTTGCCTTGATTTCATACTGCCGTCCAAATTATATAATGCCTAGACCATTGTATACAATGTGACATTGCCAATACAATATCTACATATCTAGGAGACCGTTAAGAAAGTAGAGACACATAATTACACTAATGTTTAGAGTATTAGGCCTATATTTATGATGGGATAGTCTAAGTCCATTTCTTATATTGTGCGACAAGAGCATTCGGTTAAATTTTACTTTGAATATCTCAGCACAGAATGAATTTTTAAAATCAAAGTTTCTCACAACTTGCGATTTGGTCTGTTATTGTAACGTACAAAATTTCATTCAAATCGGTCGCGTACTTCATGAGAAAAATTATTAGTTTTAAGTCAACAGCAAGGAAGCTTCACTTCAACCATAATGACACTCGTGGTTTGTAACGCATTCTCTGTACGAAAACAAATGATAACCTATTTTAACGACGAGCCTTGGAACTCGGATTTCACGCGACACTTGTCACTGAGCATGCGCGGTAATGTAGTTACATCATGAGTCACCAGAGCAAGGGAGCTCCCGGACAATGACTCTACGTTCTGCTCTGATGAGCGACACTCTACATTGGATAATTATCATTACAGTATCCTCAAGGTAGGAATGTGTCTGGAGTGAGTGGTAAAGAGGAACCCCACACTTTGTTTGTTGCGTTTACTTTCAGCGGTACAACCCAAATAAAAAAATATAGACCTCAAATGCTTCTGTGTAAACACGTACCCTACTTTCGTTTCTTTTATCGGAGTAAATAAGAATAAAACGTTTACAAAAGTCTGTCACGAAGTTGTAACTTTAGGAATTAAATGTAGCTAAGCAGTAATTTGTGTATCTAGATTTCTTGGAATTGGTTGTACCGTCAAGTCAGGCTAGGGAAGCAAGTAGAAGGGAGGACACGCCCATTACACCAGACATACTCCTAGTCTGAGGCTACTGTACTTTGAATCGCTTCCCCTTTCCAATGTGTTACCGCGTTTCTAATATGGAATTTTGATCTTGTTCTAACCTCTCTGTCATTATCGCCTAATAAAAACAAATAGAAGATAACGTAAAAGAACAAGAGTTGGTCAATAAAGACCTGATAGGTAAGATGAAAGGGAAGATCTACCCCAAGAAGAGGTGAAAATGGTGTAGTTCAATCTATGACCAAACTCTGATTCACTATAGTAACTCTGCTCTTAATAGTGTCAGACATTCTTTCAACTGAGTGACTTCAATAAATCACAAATGTGAAAGTCGATTAATAGTAAATAGTTAAATGATATATTACTACAGTTTTGTGAGTTGAGCAAAGAATTTGCAAGAGTATTCAACAAGGAAACACTTTCATATCGCAACCTTTGTGGGTAGACAGACAAACAGACAACTTTCTCCAGGCCTTCACCTTGTTTGTCTTGTGCTCATTAGAGACGGCTGCACATTTTCTACCATAAGTCACACAAATTATGTCACTTGTCACTCATTTTTGTTTTGACTCTGCCTGTGATAAATTGTGTGGAAAACACTTTTGATAACACAGTAAGTGTTACTAATGAAATAGATGTTATGTAAAAGTTTGTAAAACGGTCATCATCGAATTATAAAAAAAAAGAAGAAAAGAACATAAAACCTTAGCGTTACAAAGTTTGTTAAAGAATCGTGGATGATTGAATATGCTGAGACATGACTTACATTTAACTCACATTCGTTGATTATCGAGAATGATTTGTTTAACCGCTTCAATATTGTCATTAGTCTTTGAAGTTGAAATCCTACCACTTTTTACAGCGATCAATCCATTCGTAGATCTTGCTTCCACTTGAACAACTCCCTCCATATTGCTGCTGCATTCGACGAATAATCTCTGCTGGTTTCCAACCTTCTGAATTGAGGAAACGTATCACTGCTCGCATTTCTTCCTTGTTGCAATCAGACAAATGAGAACACATTTCACACAGTCTTTTAAACACAATCACAAATAGATAGAATAAAACTGGAACACAAGATCTCACAAAAACTACGTTTACTTAATCAAACGCGTTTCAACCACAAAATCGTCATCCTCGTTATAGTTTAGTCATTGTAGCTCATGTATCACTGAAGATGGCGGCTTTGTCGTTGAAACGCGTTTGTTTGTAAACGTAATTTTTGTGAGATCTTGTGTTCGAATTTTAGTCTATCTAATATTATCTCTCAAGTTAAGCTCAATATTTATTTACAATCACAAACAGCTAACAATGAAACAATACTTTCAATAAACAGATGATAGACGTTATGAGTTATAGCGAAACGATCAGTGCTGCCATTCATGCGATTCGGAGGGAAATCAAAATTTCCCTTTACTTTTCGACTTTCCCTACACGTTATCTTTTTTGTCTTATAAAGTTCCCCAATATCTTAGTATGCGACGAATGAGGTAAATTTAGTATCGCAGTTCTTCGCGTTTCATGGCTTCATAAAACTGAAATATTGTCTACCTTCGTCTGTAGGTAACGATAGCTGCCACATTCAGGGGACTATAATGTTCTTGTTGAAATGGCGCCCATTAACAAAAGTTATGTTAATATCTCTAATGTTATTCAACTTATAAAACACTAAATAATAAAAAACTTGTAGATCAATTCCGTGTGTCCAGTATAGTGGACTAATTGGTAGCAGTTTTCCCAAGGTCAACCATTTACCATCCCAACCGCAACGCCTCAGACTAGGAGTGTGTCTGGTGTAAGGGGCGTGTCCTCCCTTCTACTTGCTTCCCTAGCCTGACTTGGCGGTACAACCCATCTCAAGAAAACTAGATACACAAATTACTGCTTAGCTACTTTTAATTCCTAAAGTTACAACTTCGTGATAAATTTTTGTAAACGTTTTATTCTTATTTACACCGATAAAAGAAACTAAAGTAGGGTACGCGTTTACACAGAAGCATTGAGGTCTATATACTTTTATTGGGGTTGTACCGCTGAAAGTAAACGTAACAAAGTGTGGGGGTTTCTTTTTACCCCACCCCAGACACATTCCTACCTTGAGGATACTGTACACCTCTAGATGCTTGTTTGAGGATTTCAAACTGGTTAACAATGTTTCCCACATTAGTCATGTGCTTTTATTAAATTAATTCATTAAATTACTTTATTGTGTCTCTCTTGAGTACTGTATGGTTAAATGTCAACGAAATGCTCCATTGTCTTATCTTTTACACTTGACAGACTTTTCATTGCAACATATCAGCTGATTGGCTTTATACTAGACCTACATTAGTTTATTTGTATGCATTTTTTTTTCTCAGTGATAAAATAAATTTGTTTTCGCAAAGGTTTTCATTTTATAAGAACAGTTATGAGTACCAACATGATAAATTTCGTATTTGTAACCACTCTACATAAGATCATATTTTTTTAATGGTCGAACGTGACAGTTTCAAAATGGCGACTGGTGTTTTACTATTTTTATCCGAAATTATAAAATAAATTTGTAGAAAATTAAATTCTCGTATAATTTATTTGTTAATATGGAAATTTACGATGTTATTGGCAAAAACACAATCTCCCTTTTAAGAGAAATATTTTCATTTTAGTACATTTCTAACAATTATTAAAATTCCACGACATTTTGGTTTAGATTAACCTCGAGTGATGTAGACAGTTATCAAAAAGATATGTTTACATTTTTTCTCGATAACTGTGTTTACTTTGTCCTTTAGAAAGTTTAAAAAAAAATTTTTTAGTTAAAAAAAGGAAAATCTTGTGAATATTTTGTAATGTTAATAGTTTTCGATATAAACTTTTTTTTAAAAGCCCGCCTTTTAGAAAATTTACAAAATAAAGTTTTATAAACTGGTTGCTTGCCGTCCTATGTGTAGTGTAGACCTGTGTGTGGTGGTTTTATCTGATTACGTTTGTATTTAGTCTTAGCTTTATTGTTCAGGATTAGTTTTAGTCTCAGTTAGATTATATATTTAGTTTTAGTTTCCAACATGGCTTCTAGGTTATGTTGGTGTTTTTCTCTTTTATGCTCTAGTTTAAGCACTTGATAACGATAGTTGATTTATATTCTCAAAACGTCGTGTATTAGTTTTTATACATATTAGATTAAACCTGAATAACTGATAAAATGTTACAATTAATAATGTAAATGTTCACTCTAGCTTATCTACAGTAAGTAGCCTCACATTAGGATTGTTTCTGGTGTAAGGGGCGTGTCCTCCCTTCTACTTCCTTCCCTAGCCTGACTTGGCGGTACAACCCATTCCAAGAAAACTAGCTACACAAATTACTGCTTAGCTATATTTAATTCCTAAAGTTACAACTTCGTGACAGACCTTTGTAAACGTTTTATTCTTATTTACACCGATAAAAGAAACGAAAGTAGGGTACGCGTTTACACAGAAGCATTTGAGGTCTATATTTTTTTATTGGGGTTGTACCGCTGAAAGTAAACGCAACAAACGAAGTGTGGGGCACCTCTTTTCCTCTCCACCCTAGACAGATTCCTACCTTGAGGATTCTGTACTTCCTCTATTTTTATTTGATTGTAGAAACACAAAATGGCCCACAGACGGAAAAGAAAGAATCATCTCCCGAAATATTGGTTTCAATTTTTGAATCACCCTGTATATAAATAATATTAGCGCTGTAATGTTAACAGCCTGTTTTCAGTTTCACTACTCCCACACAAGTATCACAAAAGTGGTTATTTTTCCAATAAGGAAATTCTACTGCTATTTCACATCCTGTATCAGTGTTCCAGGAAGTTATCTAGTGACATCATGGTATTAACCCAGTCTGTCATGTACATCAAGTCCTAATCAATATTACTGAAACTCTTTCTGCACTTATGATTCAGACGGCACTGTCTTTGAACTGCCAATTTGTAAATTACTTCTCGCTAAGCACGTTTTCTATATTCTTGGACAATCCAGGATTAATTGGATTTCTACAAATCTATATCGATATCATTACTCAATAAACAATTTTGACCCCTGTTTCACGGCCACCGGAAACGAGAGTGATTTTCGACTTTCAGTCTGTCTGCACGATAACTGCAACAAAAATTAAAACAATAACATAAAATTAGATGTAGAGGACTATAGTGTACTCATATAGAAAGTTATTTAAATTTTTTTTAAATTAAATTTTATATATCAAAATGGCTGCAATTTAAGATAGTGTTTTGTTTTTATCGTATTTGTTATTCAACATATAACGCACGGAATTAGATATAAATTTGCAGTTTTCATTTCTGCACGTGATGGTACCAAGCCGACATCTCTACGATGACAAATAGCGAAGTTATTGTCAAAAATATAATTCAAACCATAACCTAACCTAACCTCTTAAGAAAATGTGATTTTCGTATACTTGTGAAATCTACTAAGGCCGAGTTGTCGAGACGAGCAAAGCGAATGGAAACTTTTTAAAATATACACTTCTACAAGGCCCTCCAGGGAGCTAACGTCATGAAAATAGTCAATGCACAATTACAAGGTTCAGAAATTCTGTGTAACTGTTTTAAACAAACTTACCCTACTGGATAAGACCTTGATCTATCAATTTAACATTTCTAACGAGGCTCAAGAAACCAACTTGTTGGAAAATCTAACCTAACCTAACCTAACCAACAACAACATTCCTAAAACACAACATGTTGATTACCTAACCTAACCTAATCAAACCTACCTTACCTCTTGATCTACCAATTTAACATTTCTAAGAAGGTTCAAGAAATCAACTTTTTGGAAAATCTAACCTAACCTAACCTAACCTATCCTAACCTAACCAACAAAAAATTCCTAAAACACAACATGTTGAAAACCTATAATAACCAAACCAAACCTACCATACCTAACCTACCCTAACCTAACCAACAAAAATTTCCTAAAACACAACATGTTGAAAACCTATAATAACCAAACCAAACCTACCTTACCTAACCTACCCTAACCTAACCATCAAAAAATTGCTAAAACACAACATGTTGAAAACCTATAATAACCAAACCAAACCTACCTTACCTAACCTACCCTAACCTAACCAACAAAAAATTGCTAAAACACAACATGTTGAAAACCTATAATAACCAAACCAAACCTACCTTACCTAACCTACCCTAACCTAACCAACAAAAATTTCCTAAAACACAACATGTTGAAAACCTACCCTAACCAAAGCAAACTTACCTTAGCTAACCTACCCTAACCTAACCAACAAAAATTTCCTAAAACACAACATGTTGAAAACCTATAATAACCAAACCAAACCTACCTTACCTAACCTACTCTAACCTAACCAACAAAAATTTCCTAAAACACAACATGTTGAAAACCTACCCTAACCAAACCAAACCTACCTTCCCTCTTGATCTACCAATTTAACATTTCTAACAAGACTCAAGAATCCAACTTTTTGGCGTTACAATCAGCGTTATGGTGGGGTTAGACAGGCACTATAACTGCCCATTAGTTTATTTCCTTGTTACTCCGACTGCTTATCTATAACTTCTCTGTTTTCTTTGTCCCAGTTACTCTCGACGTCACCTCAGGTGTACAGAGTCCTTGGAAGTATTTTCCTTCTACCGCAACCTTCGTGTGTCTAACAAGATCTCGTGTCATCCGGATGAGTGTAGCGCACGAGAATGTCAACAGAGCGTGGCATTGTATCAACTGTGAAGGATTTGAAAATAACGTAAAGCAAAACGTGAACATTTGTAACCGTTAAAAGTAGCAGTGAATATCACGTCTACGACGTCTACCAGTTTTGATTTGACCAGCTGGAAGCTTCGGCTGGCTGAAGACCGCGTACACTTTAGCCGAATCTTGTCAGGATGGGCCAAGGAGTCGGGTTAGGACGCTAATGAACGCACGCAAATCAAGTGAAATTAAATGTTATATTTTATTTACTGCCGAATTAAAAGATTACAGAATTATTATAATTTATTAAAAAGACATAACGGCAAGATAAAGCCTTAATAGTGTAAGTATACCGTGACTTCATCACGTATATTCAGGGTGTGGATTGTTATGTACAGTTTGAAAAAAATCATTTTGTGGATCGTCATTAATCTAAGGTATACTATTCCAAAGAGTACTCTAAAAAAAAAATCTACTTCTCTTTTTTAACTGATTTTCATGTAGTGCCTACAAAACTAAAATAGGAACATGAAATTTGGAATGAGAAACATAGTGTCCTCTTATCAATAATCCTATTGAATTGCAAAAACATCAAATAGAAAATGGAAGGACATTTGGTAAACTATTTGTTTGTTCATATCTCGTGTGTTATTCAACTTATAACACACTAATTGAGATAAAAACTTGGCGATTTCAATTCTACGTGTAATGATACCAACCCCATCTCTGTACGATGATAAATAGTGAAGTTATTGTTTAAAATGTAATTTCGAAGCAAATCTCTCAAAGAAACGTGAGGAGATCCGACAGGATAGATTCTTTACATATATAACGAATTAACATGTGCTAAGCGAGTGGAAACCTTTTTAACATATAGCCAACTTCTAGAGTAGTCTAATTATAAAGTTCAGAAAACCTGTCTAACAACTGTTTCAAACAAACCTACCCTGCTGGATAAGACTCCTTGATTTACCAATTTAACAGTTCCTACAAGGTCAAAGAAATCAACTTTTGGTCACTACATTTAGAGGATCTGTTTTGTATTAATTTTAATTTTAGGGTTGAGTAAGATCCATGTAGACTCCAATCAGTTTGTTTTAGATTTATTCTAAAAAGAGTTCTTAAAAAAAAATTCTTGCCATTGTTGAGATTTCAGTTGCTCTGTGGTATCTCCTTGATCAAATTCCTTTTAGTCTCAGGTCGGAATATTGGACCTACAGAAAGCAGGATAGCTGACCCCGATGATCCTCTCCAAAGTTAGTCTCTCTCTCTTCAAGGCTTCTTGTACCTTGTGGATTCCAGTCCAACACTTTCCTCATCATCTGGGGTCTTCCTCAATGTATCTCTATTAAATAGGAGATGAGCACACTATAGTTCTCTATACAAGGTTAGCTAAAAGTGTGGTGACACACTGTTGTTCCCTTCTTGTACCTTGTGGATTCCAGTCCAGCATTTTCCTCATCATCTGGGGTCTTCCTCAATGTATCTCTATTAAATAGGAGATGAGCACACTATAGTTCTCTATACAAGGTTAGCTAAAAGTGTGGTGACACCCTGTTGTTACTTTCTTGTACCTTGTGGATTCCAGTCCAGCATTTTCCTCATCATCTGGGGTCTTCCTCAATGTATCTCTATTCAATAGGAGATGAGCACACTATAGTTCTCTATACAAGGTTAGCTAAAAGTGTGGTGACACCCTGTTGTTCCCTTCTTGTACCTTGTGGATTCCAGTCCAGCATTTTCCTCATCATCTGGGGTCTTCCTCAATGTATCTCTATTCAATAGGAGATGAGCACACTATAGTTCTCTATACAAGGTTAGCTAAAAGTGTGGTGACACCCTGTTGTTACCTTCTTGTACCTTGTGGATTCCAGTCCAACATTTTCCTCATCATCTGGGGTCTTCCTCAATGTATCTCTATTAAATAGGAGATGAGCACACTATAGTTCTCTATACAAGGTTAGCTAAAAGTGTGGTGACACCCTGTTGTTACCTTCTTGTACCTTGTGGATTCCAGTCCAGCATTTTCCTCATCATCTGGAGTCTTCCTCAATGTATCTCTATTAAATAGGAGATGAACATACTATAGTCCTCTATACAGGGTTAGCCAAAAGTGCGGTGACACTCTGTTGTTACCTTCCTAAAATGTGAACCTATTAAAACCAAACTCGGAACACCTTTTTTAATTAAGATATACTTTTAAAGGGTGGATTTTGGGGGCAGTAAAGAATATTAAATTTAAAGCGCCACCGGGCGACATGTCTTTTCATTATTGAGAAAATAAGAAGAACAGCGAAAGCCAGAGGTCTCTCTCAACCCTATTAAAAATGGTGGCTGATATCCAAAGTTTCCCTATACTACAAAAGTACATTTTTATTGCCTTGAACGTGCAATGAGTTTGGTTATCCTAGATTCACTCGTATGGTGTATCCTCTCCCGCTGTACCAAATTTCATGTTCTATCTAATCATCTTCTGTGATCGCTATCCTGCTTAATACAGACGGACAGTTTGACAAAAATCACTTCCTGAGGACATGAAATCTGAAGATCAGTCAAAAAACAAAAGTCGACATTTTTTTTATGATTACCAAATTTCCACTGTACCTCTTATACTGATTGTAAAATATTAAACTCTTCCTGGCATTCTCTACATATACAGTAAGCCACAGACTCCAGTAGTTTGGGTCGGTGCACATTTCATAGTCTGAAGTTTCGACGTAATCACATTAGCTGGAATTTATTAATACACCTTGGGTATAAGTCCGTTGCATTCACAATGCAACTTGGTTTGTACAAGGTCATATCTTGTATACCTTGAAACTGATTGATTCAAGACTTGGAGTTCCGACATTACAGACATTGTTAGAGAGTTCAAGAACTTCGCATTTAAGTTTGGTAATCGTCAAAAATTTAGAAATCTGTTTTTTGACCGTTCTTTATATTTAATAATTTCAAGAAATCCGAAAAAAATTATTTTCGACATGCCATCCGTCCGAAGTTGTCGTCTGTACGTAAGCACGATAGCGGCCACAAAAATTACGTCTCTCATGACTAACTCTTGTTCTTTTCCGACACCAATACAGTATTCATTCAAAGGCTATGCGTTTTTATTTTGTTCTTTTTTTATGTTGACCGAGAGGTTATTTTCCTTTAAACAACAACAATAAAAGTCTAATTGTTTCAAATTATCTAAAAAATCCTTTTTCATGTTTTTTTTTGTAAACAATTTTATCTCGTATAACAATTATAAACATTGAAATTCTTTTCGACTTTATTCCGTTTTGTTCTAGAGGGAGATTCCTCTGGTTAAAATGTAATTCCATTATTCCTACATAGATTTTAGAAATTTGACCACGATAGATAATTTTCCTCAACTACAAACACTTCTCACCAAATCACAAACACTTCTCACCGAATCACAAACACGTCTCACAGAATCACTAACACGTCTCACCAAATCGCAAACACGTCTCACCAAATCACAAACACGTCTCACCAAATCACAAACACGTCTCACCAAATCGCAAACACGGCTCACCAAATCACAAACACGTCTCACCGAATCACAAACACGACTCACCAAATCACAAACACGTCTCACCAAATCACAAACACGTATCACCGAATCACAAACACGTCTCACAGAATCACTAACACGTCTCACCGAACCACAAACACGTCTCACCGAATCACAAACACGTCTCACAGAATCACTAACACTTCTCACCAAATCACAAACACGTCTCACCAAATCGCAAACACGGCTCACCAAATCACAAACACGTCTCACCGAATCACAAACACGACTCACCAAATCACAAACACGTCTCACCGAATCACAAACACGTCTCACAGAATCACTAACACGTCTCACCAAATCACAAACACGTCTCACCAAATCGCAAACACGGCTCACCAAATCACAAACACGACTCACCAAATCACAAACACGTCTCACCAAATCACAAACACGTCTCACCGAATCACAAACACGTATCACCAAACCACAAACACTAGTTATAAATAAATATTGAACTTGACTTGTCAGATAATATTAGACAGAATATAACTAGAACACAAGATCTCACAAAAATTACATTTTCGTCATACTGTACTGCTTCAAAAACAGCTGTTTTCAATACATGCATTGCGATGCTAAAGTTGTTCTTTTTAGTCTTAGGACCTAAAAACATCAGCTGATGTCGAAGTCATCAGCTGTTACTTCGTTTTTACGAATTAATTAACGATTGTAAAGCATCTATAAAAACAACCGATACTCTCGATTGTAAATAACCGTTAAAACAGCTGTTATCATCGATTTGAAAGTGAATAGGTTATAACATTTTAGTTTATGTGAAATTGTTTGCTTATATTGTCTGCAGTATAACGAAAAATATAGTTCATCACTTGGACCAAAAGAAGCTTTTCTATCTTCGCTCATTTTCTGGCCTCGGCTGTTAAACTTGAGCTTATATCAAAAAGCTTCACTTTCGGTCCTAGTGATTAAATATACTATTGTACATTTGACGTTTGAGTATTTTCAGAAGAGGATTTTACATAATTCCCATTGTTGTATCAAGAAAAATATAACTAGTATCTGTAAACACATGTAGGACTTCAAACAAAACAAATAATTTTATAGGCTATTTAATCCCTTGGTTTAACTGGAGCTTGTATTGAAAAGCTTCCCTTTTAGTCCTAATGATGAAATATACTATTACTTAATGAAACGCATTTCAACGACAAAGTCCCCATCCTTAGTAATACAATATTTCACGGCAGTTGTCTCTAACTGATTGGTCTGTAATAATTATTAGTTATTGACCCATGCAGAGTCTCGACATGAGATGATCCATTTCTTTACTTTCAAAAACACTTTCTATTCCACAAGTAGGCGGAGGCTACCGCCAGCCGTATTGTTCGAAGGAAAGTGTTTGGATTTCTGTTAATTGTATCTGTTTAGTCACGAAACAGCTGACTGACAGACTTCCACCTGAAGCTCTCTTCTAACTCAAGAAGTTCTGTTCATTGGAGACAAAGAAGTAGTTTTATATTTACACAATGACGTAAATTTGTTTCATTTCTTTGGTTAACAAATTTGTAAAAGAAGTTAAATATTAAATTGTCACCCATTGAATGTTCGTTAAACATAAACAGGTTGATAATTTTACACTGGACACTATTGATACTAAATCTTTAAATGGGTATCTCCATTTGTTTTATGGAGAAATTCAAAAAAAGCAAGAATACAGCCACAAACAATAATATAGAAGTATGAAATTTGGGTTATAGAAACTGGAAGAGTACTTAAGACACAATAGGCGAACCTTTCTACATTAATAAAACACAATAGGCGAATCTTTCCACAATAATAAAACACAATAGGCGACCCTTTCTACAATAATAAAACACAATAGGCGACCCTTTCTACAATAATAAAACTCAATAGGCGAACCTTTCTACATTAATAAAACACAATAGGCGACCATTTCCACAATAATAAGACACAATAGGCGACCCTTTCTACAATAATAAAACACAATATATGACCCTTTCTACAATAATAAAACTCAATAGGCGAACCTTTCTACATTAATAAAACACAATAGGCGACCATTTCCACAATAATAAAACACAATAGATGACCCTTTCTACAGTAATAAAACACAATATATGACCCTTTCTACAGTAATAAAACACAATAGATGACCCTTTCTACAGTAATAAAACACAATAGATGATCCTTTCTACAGTAATAAAACACAATATGCGTACCCTTTCTACATTAATAAAACACAATAGGCGACCATTTCCAAATTAATAAGACACAATAGGCGACCCTTTCTACAGTAATAAAACACAATAGATGACCCTTTCTACAGTAATAAAACACAATATATGACCCTTTCTACAGTAATAAAACACAATATGCGACCCTTTCTACAGTAAAAAACACAATAGACGACCATTTCTACAATAACAAGACACAATAGGCGACCCTTTCTACAATAATAAAACAATAGGCGACCCTTTCTACAGTAATAAAACACAATAGACGACCCTTTCTACAGTAATAAAAAACAATAGACGAGCCTTTCTACAGTAATAAAACACATAGGTCACACTTTCTACAGTAATAAAACACAATAGACGACCCTTTCTACAGTAATAAAACACAATAGGCGACCCTTTCTACATCAATAAAACATCGTTTTTCTTAAACCTCAGGTACCAGTGGTGCATGATGGCAATTTTTACCTTGTTTTATAAGGCGCTAATAACTGAGAGGTTTGTCGCCTTTAAACAACAAGAAAACAATTTAATTATTTCTCCCAACTCCTGATAATTCCGTTAATTTATGAAATTCTATTCCGTCACACCGTTACAATTATTTAGGCTCATGTTTTGCATTAATTGGGAAACTGCGGTCGCGCCAAGGCCGCCGGAATTGGAACGAAAATAAGTTCACGCTCGGAAACGTCCGTTTACATAACATTGATAAGGCGTGGTCGTCATGGTACTTACCCAGCTCTATCATACAATACAAACTGATCCTTGGGTCTTGTAGGAAATGTTAAGTTGTATTGGTAGATCAAGAGGTCTTAAATAGTCTCCATCGCTTCGCTTGTTCGGCGGGTCTCGAGTATGTGAGAAGCCTCCACTCGCTGCGCTCTTGGGGGGTCGGAGTTCGAAATTGCAATAACTTCAATATTTGTCATCGTTGAGTTGGTAGCATTGCATGTAGAATTCAAATCTGCAAATCTAAATTTAGTCATCCTAGAAAGGTGAGGTTGGTACAACTACATGCAGAATAGAAATCGACAAATTTAAATTTAATTTAGTGTGTTATAAGTTGAATAAAACACAAGATATGAAGAAAACACTAGATTTTTCTGAGTTTCAATAAGGTTGTTAGATCAAGGAGTCTTATCCAGTAGGGTCAATTTTTTTAAACAGTTGTTACACATGTTTTTTCGACCTTGTAATTGTGTATATCAATACTTTCTTTCAACTAGGCCTAAGTAATCGTCATAGACGATGTTTTAAAAAGTCTCCACTCGCTTCGCTAGTGTCAGTGTCTCGACCTTGACGGATGTTTGGTACCATCTGCAATTGAAATCTGCAAATATTGATCTATAATTTAGGTTTAAAATGGCTGCTGTATATTGTACTAGCTGATGGCACCAGTTTCACCTGGGGATAGTTGAGATAGTTTTATAAAGAAATATTTTATTTAGCACAACCCTAATGTTGTCGCAATGGAAATAAATTATGCCCAAATACAGCAACACACCAATTTTGATCAAATTCGACCCATAAATAACAATGATATGATATTTGTTTTAAGGGTAAAAACAACCTTGGAGTGGAACATTTTTAAAACTCTTTCTTAGTACGCGTCTACAGACCTACCCCAAACCATGTTAAAAAAAATCATGGCTCTAGACTTCTTGGATCTAGAGATATGCATTAGGGATAAAAAACACCCTTGGAGTGGAACATTTTCAAAACTCTTTCTTAGTACGCATTTACAGACCTACCCCAAACCATGTTAAAAAAATTCATAGCTCTAGGCTTCTTGGATCCAGAGATATGCTTTAGGGGTAAAAAACACCCTTGGAGTGGAACATTTTCAAAACCCTTTCTTAATACGTGTCTACAGACCTACCCCAAACCATGTTAAAAAATTCATAGCTCTAGGCTTCTTGGATCCAGAGATATGCTTTAGGGGTAAAAAACACCCTTGGAGTGGAACATTTTCAAAACCCTTTCTTAGTACGCGTCTACAGACCTACCCCAAACCATGTTAAAAAATTCATAGCTCTAGGCTTCTTGGATCCAGAGATATGCTTTAGGGGTAAAAAACACCCTTGCAGTGGAACATTTTCAAAACCATTTCTTAGTACGCGTCTACAGACCTACCCCAAACCATGTTAAAAAAAATCATGGCTCTAGGCTTCTTGGATCCAGAGATATGCTTTAGGGGTAAAAAACACCCTTGGAGTGGAACATTTTCAAAACCCTTTCTTAGGGTATGTAATAGTGTATTTCATCACTAGAACCAAAAGTGCAGCTTTTCGATAATAGCTCAAGTTGGAAAGCTGAATGAGCGAGGATAGAAAAGCTTCTTTTGGTCGAAATGATGAACTATTTTTCGTTATACTGCAAACAATATAAGAAAACAATTTCACAAAAACTAAAATGTTATAACCTATTTACCTTCAAATCTACGGTAACAGCTGTTTTAACGGTTATTTACAATCGAGAGTATCGGTTGTTTTTATAGATGCTTTACAATCGTTAATTAATTTTCGTATAAGGGAAGTAACAGCTGATGACCTCGACCTCAGCTGATGTTTTAAGGTTAGGACTAAAAATAACAACTTTAGCATCTCATTGCACGTATTGAAAACAGCTGTTTTTGAAGCAATATGACGAAAATAATTTTACTGTTTATAACAATGGTCAACATTCCAGCGTTGTTTTTTTTTTTTTTTGTATATGTTTTACAATAAGAATTTCCTGGTTAAATCTTTAAGTCAATCGCTGTTTGCGGTGTCCTAAAAGTTGCTTAATTCGACAGAACTAGATATTTTATTTCAATAGAAGCGGACAAACTTCCGACACATCCGGGACTGTTTCGTAACTCTTCACACTTCCTAAAATTAGATTTCAAAGTCACTTTCCCAAACTGGTTTTGCTTTCTCCTCGGCCGACCGAATATAATCCGAATTTCATAAAATCAATAACTGGTTTTCCCAACAAAACCGAGGAAACATTCAACTGAATACGCAAGCGAAGATTTATATATAGATCATTGAAGATCTTTTAGATTTTGTTAAAAATTGCGCAGACTTTTCCAATCGCAAGTCCCCAAAAACTTGTGAAAAACCAATTAACTTTAATCATCCGAATGTCAAACAGTGAAAATAAACCTGAACGTCAGCTTTAAAAAAAATATATTTATACAGGGTGTTCCGTAGTTCGTGTTAATTCTTAGGTAAAAAGAAGTGAAAACCTAATACTGTACAATCAGAAATCCTCAAAAACAGTGAAAAACCGATTAATTGAATGTCAAACAGTGAAAATAAACCGGAAAGTCAGCTTTTTAAAAAAATATTTATACAGAGTGTTCCGTAGCTCGTGTTAATTATTGAGTAAAAAGAAGTGAAAACTTACAATTAGAAATCTATCAGTTTGTTACAAAAAAATTCTTTTAAAATGGTTCTACAGAATCGAACCAATGTTACTACTGTTAGTTTTGGTTAAGTTTTATTATTTATTGTAACACAACTATTTTCAAAATGGCGCCCTTTCAAAACTTTTAAATTTAAATAACTCTAAAATTTGTCAATTTACAAAATTACAAGAACAACTTTTTGTAGTAAATTTTACAACAAATCCAAAGTTGCTGTTGTTTTTTAAAAAATTGTGTGAAAAATAAAGGAAATTTGGATTTTTATTTCGTCCATGCGTGGCTACTTGTTCTGCAAAGTCTTTATTTCAAACTTTTGATTGTCGTACTGCACAAAACAGCTGGTTTCATTACATTAACAGCTGATTTATTATTTGCATTAATAACAGCTGATTCGTTAAATTTATTCCTTCTACCAGCTGATTTAAAAACAGCTGGTTTATTCTTTCTATCAATAAGTAATTATATAAATTCTAATACTTATTTAATTTCATAAAAAAATATTTTTGTACAACTACTAGAATTTAATCTAATAAACTGTTACAGTTAGACAAATGTGCATAAAACTCCAATAAAAATTTATTCCTAAAAAAAAACACCATTTGTTATTTCCATTGTTGTTTCATTAGCCTCAAGAAATCCCAAATATTTTTTATTCTTCACCAAATTTTAAAACAAAGTATGGATTTGTCATAAATTTAGTAAAAAAAGAAGTTCTTGTAATTTTTCTGTAAAAGAACTTAGTTTTGCTTTGAATGGCTGCCATTTTGAAATGAGATCGGGTTACAATAACTTAATATAACTGAAACTAACAATAGTAGCAATGTATTCAAATTTGGTTCAATTCTGTAGAGCTCTTTTTTTTAAACTTTTTTTTTTAAATATACGGACGTACAAACAGAAAACGAAAATAAATAGACCCTGGTTGTATTGTGGTTTTGGTTACTTTCTACCCAATGAACAATACACCCAAGTTCGGAAACACCCTGTATATATTATAATATGTGCCAAACACGTTCTCAGCGTAATTATTATTATATGATGCCAGTAAAGGTTATTTCCCCGCAGATCAGCTGTTATAAATTTATTTTGAGGTTATGTTTACATCATTGTTCAAAACCCCATTTACAGATTAAGAAAATGTGAATTACTTTGAACAGATAAATGCTAAGTAAAAAAAAAAGAATGTAATAAAATACTTCAATAGAATGTTAAACAAAGAACTCTTCTAGAGTGTGTTGGTGTAGCGGTCAGACAGGAATTACTTCTTTCGCCAAGGTTTGTCTAGGTCACGTACTGGGATAAAAGTGAGGTTATGGTGTGCAATATCATTGCCATAGTAATCAGAGATCTGTAATTGTTTGTAACATGCCTTTCAAACAACGAACGATAACAAAGGCTGTTTTATTTGAGAAATGCAACTGATATTATACGAAGCGATTTTTTTATTGTTGTTTGCCGACTTTAATCTTGATTGAATAAATTGAGATCGACAATTAATTGATTTACTAGCGACTCGAGAAGAAACTATCACAAAAGTGTTTAATATGGTTTTTAATTTTTTTAAACTTTTCCACATATAAATAGATAGGAAAATTATTCCAGGCGAAGTAAGAATCGTCAGACCCTCTCTCTACCATACAATAAATATACAGGGTGTCCAGTAATTACGGGATCAAACTTCACCAAGTGATTTTTCACGTCGAAATATACAAGAAATGTCTAATAAAGCAGTCCTATCTCGCTTAGTTTTCCATCTGTCTGTCTGTTTGTGTTTTTAACTAAAACATTTTTATCTTCGAAGTCGATAAAGGTATAAACTTAAAACTTTACACGCCTGTTAGTATAATAAAGACCAATATTAAAAAAAAGTTTTAAATAATTATCACTTCCGGTTTCAAAATGGCGGCTATATTAAATTTTCTAAGATTTCCGGCCGCCATTTTTACGTAGTCTTGGGTTAGTTCTCTTTCTTGTACTTTCCCAATACTGACGTCATTATAGGGGTCTTTATTTTGTATTATTCTCTTCCTTTTTTAAGGCGACGATGATTGAGAAGTTTGCGCTTTAAACAAACAAAAACCATTTAATGAAAATTTTAAAACAACTAAAAGAGTAATAACTCTTTGGTTTGGCGGGGGGGGGCGTAAGTGAATTAAGTTTTTTAGTAAATTATTATGTCGAGGTAGGTTTCGGGTAATGGCTTTCCCGTGAACACGTAAATGCCAAATGGTGCGTCGCGTGATCCAAGATGGCGGACCAAATTTTTGAAATCATAATAAAATAGTATTTTTTAATAGAGTAGATTTCTCAATCACACCTACCTTCAAAATTCCCTTATATACGAGATATTAAGACGTTGTCTTACTTTTAACCCACCCTGTATATAGGTTAGTAATAGGCCTCGATTTAAATTTGAATTGTGTGCAGGTATTTTTTACAATTAAGTTTAACTCCTCCAGATTGGTGTTTTATAATTAACTCATTACATGGAGTGGTGTTTGGTATGGTGAGGAGTAAGTGAATTAAGACCTATTTAAAGAATGGAGAAGCACGTTTTTCTGCAGAATGTCTATCATAGGTTAGCATATCTCTAATCTGGATATTAATTAATTTGATCGCAAGCAACCATAACGCGTTGCACACTACCGCGTCTGGTGTTACAAACACTAACTACGCTTCGAGATCACGGCTCTGCCTCCCACTTGACGCACGCGGGAAATGTGTGGTTGTCATCGTTTTTCAAGGCATCTTCGTACACATTAAAGTGGAGGTACGACCTACGACTTGTGAGTGACGAAAAATCATATCGTTTTGAATCCTCGGATGATCCAACTGTCTAGATCTAGCTGTCCATCTACCTCGGTATTCTGTGTTCCAACGCTCTCCCCAGCTTAGCATCTATCACTGACCTCCTCTCGTAGATGTTTTTCCTCTCCTGTGACAGGTCAATTAGAATGACTCCTACTACCACCAATACTTTCGGATGGGATAAAGATCTCTTCTCTGAACTGACGCCATCAGTCTTCTGTAATTCTTGATCCATTGTTGAAGTTATAAACAACAAGCTTTCTACTGTTATAACTATTTTAGCTTTGTACAGAGACAACTATAATCCCTTAACCAGATGTTTGGTCATGGAAAGGTTTTGTAATATTTGACCGCGTTCGTGGAGAAAGTTATGTAATGTGTTAAAACGTTGATGAGTTTTTTGTTGATACTTCCGTTTTGAGGTACTCGGAGTACAAAAAAGTAGTTTTTGAAATACTATTGTAGATGCAGTGTATATCCCAAACGGGTGTATAAATTTTAATCAATTTTGTTTTGTGGGGATATTTTGGACATATCTCAGGTAATTTGTTGCACTTTTTTTTTATAATTCATAATTTGGGTACAACTGAAAATATATGTCAAAAAGCGGCCGCACAGGTAGAGGAGTGGGTCAGTTGGTATGGTAGGGAGGGGTACAGCTGTCAGTTCGCTACTAGCCTTCTTGCTTACATTCGGCCGGTAGACATTCTAGCTTGGTTACGAACTACAGATCTTTTCGACGTTTTATTAGCCGTAGAACAACTAGGCTGCTCTTCCATATAATTAACAACAACAATGAATACTACTTCAAACGGATAAAGAAATAAAATGTTTTTGGAAAGATTGATACCGACCGCACATGCGCGGTATCTGGTTATTATTAAGGGAGGTATGTGCGCACTGACCTCCCTTACTCCTGCGCATCCAGCCGGCCGCTTCTTCACAATTATTTCCAGCTATAGCTGCTAAAAAATTCGATTTTCTCAGCGTTGAAATTTTACACATCCTTACCACCGTTATTGCAGTCTCGATTGTAACACAATTCTCACAGAGGCACAAGGGATGGAGGATTCCGGACTTTATTTAATTATGTAAATAATTTCAAAGACAGCGTCCAAAGTTTATTTTCAGTATTTGATTCAACGAATGAAATTACATTCTTAGTGACGATTGGTTTTGGCAACGAATGAAGGAGAAAGTTTGTGCAATGTTTTTGTAAAACTATAAGGGGTAAACAGTACAAGAAACTGATCCATACAGCCGTTTGCATCTCACCACTTCCTTATCGAAATGTAAAGATAAACTGATCAGGAAGGAATTTGTTTATAATCATTCAAACTGTCGTTTGTAGAAACAAATTTTAAATGGTCAGTATTACCAGATGATATTTATATATGTACAGAAGGGAAAACACTATTTTAAGCTGAAGTAGTTGGAAACAGTCAATCGTCAATGATTTTCTGTTTTATACGAATTACAAATTGCAGTTTTCTTCAAACTTTACCGTTACATACAAGTGTCTAAAATTAAAAGTAAAATCATAAGTGTTATAACATGGAGCGTCAATCGTTGAACTGTTTTATCCTTGAGTGTGACACCCTTTGGTGAGATGTAAGTTTATGAGCGTAATAAGATTCTATATTGAGGTCACGTGACTTGTATCCTTCAATACAAAGTAAGGATGTGAGTAAACGAAAGTGACAACAGACTAGTATCCGGAAAATGAATATTGCGTGATCTTTTAGCACGGAGAAGTGATTGGACTGTTTTTCATCTCGAAACCTATTGTAATGTCATAAATTTTGGCGCTTAAAGGGAGAGCGGTCTGACTTGGAGTGGGGAGATACACTGTCTAGAAACACACTGACGAAAGGACGGCGGAACACTGACTCACTCGCTTCCCCCACCACTAAAAAGTTACGAGAACCTGTTTGCCCGATGAAGGTCAAACGCCACTACATACCAAATGACCTTTTATATGCAATGTAATGACGTACTATTGTCACACATTTTTAGATCGTATATTATCATCGTTAGGGTCACGTGACATGTTGGTGGGTGTGTCATTCTCTACAACTTGTTGATGCAAATAAACGAATGTCGCAACACTTCGTAAACACGAGTCCAATATCCGGAAAGTCGATGTAACGTGCTCTTTGGCACGTAAAAGTGATTTTTCCTGTTCTTATTCTAGGAACTGGTCGTGACGTCATAAAACTATTTGGTATGCGTTGAAACTTTTTGTCGTTTGACATGTCAAGTATTTAATCTCTTTGCGTAGGCTACGTAACAAGTGGCACTGAAACTCGGCCGTCTGTTATCTCACCACTTTCTTATCTTAATGTTATGATAAACTGACGAGGCGGGAATTTGTTTTTAAACATTCAAACTGTCATTTGCAAAAACACATTTTAAATTGTCAATATTACTTAATGGTATTTATATATAAACAGGAGGGAAAACACTACTTCAAGCTGAAGTAGTTGGAAACAGTTTTTTTTTTTTATCCTTGTCGTTTTAAAGGCGAACAACCTCTCTGTCATCATCGCCTTCAGAGTAGTGGTTGAAAGTTTGTAGAACAATTATTTTTGAAGTTTTTTTCTTTTAAAATTCGATTTAATGTCAATCAAAGAATGATAGATAAATTGGATCGGAGTTTGATTGTTTACATATCGACGTTCAATGTGATCTGAGAATAAACTGATAAATTTGGAATAATGTTTTTACAACTAACTGTATTTATGATAATGAACTCTATACATTTCAATATGATCTGAGAATAAACTGATAAATTTTAACTATACATTGAAATGTGATTTGAGATAAAACTAATAAATTTGCAATGATGTTTTTACAACTGATTGTAGTAATGATAATGAACTCTATACACTTCAATATGATCTTAGATAAAACTGATAAATTTGGAATGATGTTTTTGCAACTGACTGTACTTATGATAATGAACTCTATACACTTCAATGTGATCTAAGTTGAACTCATAAATTTGCAATGATGTTTTTACAACTGATTGTAGTAATGATAATGAACTCTACACTTCAATATTATCTTAGATAAAACTGATAAATTTGGAATGATGTTTTTGCAACTAACTGTACTTATAATAATGAACTCTATACATTTCAATGTGATCTAAGTTAAACTCATAAATTTGGAATGATGTTTTTACAACTGATTGTAGTAATAATAATGAACTCTACACTTCAATGTTATCTGAGATAAAACTGATAAATTTGGAATGATGTTTTTGCAACTGACTGTACTTATGATAATGAACTCTATACACTTCAATGTGATCTAAGTTAAACTGATAAATTTGCAATGATGTTTTTACAACTGATTGTAGTAATGATAATGAACTCTACACTTCAATATGATCTTAGATAAAACTGATAAATTTGGAATGATGTTTTTGCAACTGACTGTACTTATGATAATGAACTCTATACATTTCAATGTGATCTGAGAATAAACTGATAAATTTGAAATAATGTTTTTGAAACTGACTGTACTTATGATAATGAAGTCTATACACTTCAATATGATCTTAGATAAAACTCTTAAATTTGAAATAATGTTTTTACAACTGACTGTACTTATGATAATGAACTCTATACACTTCAATGTGATCTGAGTTAAACTTATAAATTTGGAATATTGTTTTTACAACTGACTGTACTTATGATAATGAACTCTACATATCAATGTAATCTGAGATAAACTCGTAAATTTGGAATGATGTTTTTACAACTGACTGTAGTTATGATAATAAACTCTATACACTTCAATGTTATCTGAGATAAAACTCATAAATTTGGAATAATGTTTTTGCAACTGACTGTACTTATGATAATGAACTCTACTTCTCAATGTGATCTGAGATAAAACTCACAAATTAGGAATGATGTTTTTGCAACTGACTGTACTTATGATAATGAACTCTATACACTTCAATGTGATCTGAGATAAAACTCTTAAATTTGAAATAATGTTTTTACAACTGACTGTAGTTATGATAATGAACTCTATACACTTCAATATGATCTTAGATAAAACTCATAAATTTGTAATAATGTTTTTACAACTGACTGTAGCTATGATAATAACAATTTCTCCTCTTTTACAGGTTTTTTGCTCTGTTAGTTATGCTAACTGCAGAAGGCACCTCTGGACAATGTGACGTCTCCAAATACCGCAAAGTAACAGGAGCTTGTAATAATGTCAGAGTTCCACTTCAAGGTGCTGCCAATAATCCCTACAGAAGAATATTGCCAGAGAACACGAGTAAGTTAAACACAACTCAATCACAGTTTCCTATAGTTGCAACTATACAATACAAGTCAGTTATCCTCAAGGCTCAGTACAGAGGATGACAGCTGGATCTACAACTTTTTTCATTTAGTCTTGAATAAGATCCCTCTTATCTTTCTTGACCAACTCTTGTTCTCATCAAACCCTGACTCTATTAGAATATTGGCGAGCTCGGGATCTTTATTTTATGTTCTATCCTTGTTTGTAATATAAGACGATGGTGGCAGAGAGGGTACTCGCCTTTAAACAACAAGAACAAAAATATACAAGTCAGTTGTCAATACTAATCTTTTAGTGCAAGTGATCATGGAGGTTTATGTCGTTGAAATGATGTAATTCTTTTTGAGGTTCATTCTCGTATAGATACATGTTTTTATTTAAAAAGCGAAATTAGGACCATCACGTCCATTCTACCGTCCTATTAACCCCATAAAACATTACAATAAAAATATATTAAAAATGAAATAAAATTATAAATTAAAGTTTATATATATTATTAAATATAGTAATAATAAGTATAAAAACAAAACACATTGGAAGAACATGATCAAAACAACGAAAAGAATAATAACAATGATAGCAAATTATAATAATTCAAACAAAACTCCTTGAATATACATGTACAAAACAACAAAAAGAATAATAATAATATTATAAATAATAACAATTTAAACAATACTCCTTTGAAGAACATGTAAAAAGATCGAAAAAAATAACAATAATAGAAATAATAAATACAAATAACAAATAACAACAAAAAACTCCTTGAAAGAACATGTAAAAACAACGAAAAGAAAAATTACAATTTTAAAAATAATAATAATTTAAACACAACTCCTTGAAAGATCTTGTACAAAACAGCAACAAAAAATAATAACAATAATAGTAATAACATATACAAAAACAAAACTCTTTGGAAGAACATGTAAAAACAACGAAAAAAAATTCTTTTAAATAGTAATAATAAATACAATAACAAAACTCCTTGAAAAAACATGTACAAAACATCGAAAAGAAAAATAACAATAATAAAAATAGTAACAATTTAAACAAAACTCCTTGAAAGAACATGTACAAAACACACAACGATAAAAATAACAACAATAATGGTAATAATAAATACAATAACAAAACTCCTTGAAAAAAACATGTATAAAACAGCGAAATGAAAAATAATAACAATTTAAACAAAATTCCTGGATAGAACATGTACAAAACAATGAAAAGAATTATAAAAATAATAATAATTTAAACAAAACTCCTTGAAAGAACGTGTACAAAACAACAACAAAAAATAATAACAATAATAGTAATAACATATGCAAAAACAAATCTCTTTGGAAGAACATGTATAAAACAACGAAAAGAAAAATATCAATAATAAAAAATAATAATAGTTTAAACAAAACTCCTTGAATATACATGTACAAAACAACGAAAAGAATAACAATAATAGTATTAATAAATACAAAAACAAAAGTTCTTCAAAAAACATGTACAAAACAACGAAAAGAATAATAACAATAATAAAAATACTAACAATTTAAACAAAACTCTCTAGAAGAACATGTAAAAACAACGAAAAAATAATAACAATAATGGTAATAATAAATACAATAACAAAACTCCTTGGAAAAACGAAAAGAAAAATAACAATAATAAAAAAAAATAATAATTTTAAAAAACTCCTTGACAGAACGTGTACAAAACAACAACCAAAAATAATAACAGTAATAGTAATAACGTATACAAAAACAACGAAAAAAAATAACAATAGTAGTATTAATAAATACAAAAACAAAACTTCTTTAAAGAACATGTACAAATCAACGAAAAGAATAATAACAATAATAACAAATTATAATAATTCAAACAAAACTCCTTGAATATACATGTACAAAACAACGAAGAGAATAATAAAAATAATAACAATTTAAACAAAACTCCTTGTAAGAACGTGTACAATACAACAGCAAAAAATAATAAAAATAATAGTAATAACATATACAAAAACCAAACTCCTTGAAAGAACATAATTATATTTCATGTATTTATTTGTGTAATTTCTCAAAATCGCCTTTACCGATTTCGTTCAAATTTGAGTGGCATTTGAAGATTAATGTTTCAAATTTGTGAACAGAATTGTAAGTACAAAAATATCAGAACTAATTAGAAAAAAATCGGCCACGATTATTATAACCTTAAACAATAATAATAATTAAATCCTAGAAGAGTAACCAAAATATGACAACATAATCAATTTTATCCTCCCGTTTTTACTGTAGTGCACTTCAATACAGCGGTAATTCTTAAACAATTTAACTCAACATAAAAACAATAATATGTTATGTGTTATTTTTATGAACAGGACTTCTGACACCAACTATACATGTGCGACCTTGAGCTGAAATGTCACGTCCTTGTTTATAGGCTACACGGTGGAATTTCTCAAACAAATGATCGATATTTCGTTTCTAGAATAAAACATTAAATCGATTCAAGTTTCTATAACATATTACGTATTGTTATTGTACTGACAGGTTCACCCAGTTACATGGTGCTTCGTGTGTGTGTGTACAACACCAGGAACTGATCCATATAGGCGTCTGGAATCTCACCACGAAATTAAAAATAAACTGTTGGGTCGGTAAAATTATTTTATAAACATCCAAACTGTCATTTGTAGAAAACACAAATTTTAAATTGTCGATATTACCTGATGATATTTATATATGAACAAGAGGGAACGCCTCAGACTAGGAGTATGTCTGGTGTAAGGGGCGTGTCCTCCCTTCTACTTGCTTCCCTAGCCTGACTTGGCACTACAACCCATTCCAAGAAAACTAGATACACAAATTACTGCTTAGCTACTTTTAATTCCTAAAGTTACAACTTCGTGACAGACTTTTGTATACGTTTTATTCTTATTTACACCGATAAAGGCAACGAAAGTAGGGTCGGCGTTTACACAGAAGCATTTGTGGTATATATTTTTTTTATTGGGGTTGTACCGCTGTAAACAAACAAAGTGTGGGCGCCCCTCTTTTCCTCTCCACCCCAGACACATTCCTACCTTGAGAATACTGTAGTTTACTGTAATAGGTAGTTTGAACAAAAATAGGTAGACACGTCAAACTTTGCAGTCTTCAGGCAGTATTAATATTTATTTAATTTTATCAAAATCCAAACGGTAGTTTTTAAGAAGTAGAATGTCAAAAATTGGCTGGAAGTTGCGGATAAAAGGGTTAGGAACAATTTCGCTTCTCCCAATTGTGTTACAGTTGTTAACATAACTTCAGCAAACGGTCAAATCAGTTTAGTATGCTGTTTTATTTTCTGTTATTATTGCTGAGTGTTTTGCTTGGTTGAACTGAAACTAGAGGAGTGGAAATAAGTGAAACTCATTTTATAGATTGACAGAAGATTACCTCCTGCAGTGGAAGCGAGATGAAGATAGTGTGTGAGAGTATAGAACCGGAAATTATGAAAGATAGATAAAGGGAAACTGTTCTGAGTGATTCTTTTAGCGTGAACTTTTAATCTGATGGAAAACTTAAAATGGAGGTTTGTTATTTTTTCATACAACTTAAAAATCCAATATGTCTGACAAATATTTAATATCTAATAATTCCATATTTTTTACTGTGTATTTGGATTGTGTATACAATTTTTAAAGTTTTTTGTTCTTGGTTATTTTTTGATAAACCTACTCATAGGTGCAACATTTTCCGTCATATTGCTTCAAAAACAGCTGTTTTCAATACATGCATTGAGATGCTAAAGTTGTTCTTTTTAGTCCTAACCTAAAAACATCAGCTGAGGTCGAGGTCATCAGCTGTTACTTCGTTTATACGAATTAATAATTATTAACGATTGTAAAGCATCTATAAAAACAACCGATACTCTCGATTGTAAATAACCGTTAAAACAGCTGTTACCATCGATTTGAAGGTAAATAGGTTGTAACATTTTAGTTTTTGTGAAATTTTTTGCTTATATTATTTGCAGTATAAGAAAAATATAGTTCATCACTTGGACCAAAAGAAGCTTTTCGATAGTCGCTCATTTTCCGTTAAACTTGTATTGAAAAGCTTCACTTTTGATCCTAGTCCTAGTGATGAAATATAACTATTGTACATTTTGCGTTTGAGCATTTTCAGAAGAGGATTTTACATAATTCTCATTGTTGTATCAAGAAAAATATAACTAGTATCTGTAAACACATGTAAGACTACAAATAAAACAAATAATTTTATAGGCTATTTAATCCCTTAGCTTATTCTACACTATTACCTTACTTAACTTACACTAGATTCTAGCAAGTTTTTTTTATTTTTTACACAAATTCAATGTTATATTTGTAGTCCTACATTAGTATTATATAACTAAATATTATAATTTTTATATAATAAGTTATAATTTTATTATTGTAGCTCATGTATCACTGAGGATGGCGACTTTGTCGTTGAAACGCGTTTGATTGAATGAACTTAGTTTTTGTGAGAACTTGTGTTACAGTCTTTGTTCTACATCGGGAATCTTGTTAACATTTTAAAACTCAAAATTTCGGGGGGGGGGTAGCTGCAATAAACAAAAGATACTATTTTCTTAAAATCTGCTGAGGAGATTTTGATGAAATTTAGCTCAAGAGTTTTTTAGAAATCAAGAAAAACGTATCGGTAGCCATTTCACAAACAATAACCGTGTTTTGTTGGTTAAAACAAAGCCTTCATTTCTAAATGTCGGAATTACTGGTTGCGTTCAATATAACCCTGACCCATGTGGAAAATCGTAAATAACAAAATAATTGGTTTACAGCAAGTTAGGCCCTTTCATAGACGATATCACGGCTCACTTTCACTTTTTTGCTTTTGAGAATGCGTTTCCGAGAAAGTTCGTGCAATTTTGGAAAACTTTTTTTTTTACAATTTAAAATTCAGACTAAATATCCTGAAATTTCTTCTACGGGGAATTTCTCCAACAATAAAATTCAAAAAATCTCCCCACTCTCACCAATAGTCGACCTACTGACCTAACCTGTAACTTTTAACTGCACTTTATTAAAACACAAAACATATTAAGATAGAACTTTCTCCACAATCCAGTGTAATTATTATCAACTTGTTTTGGCGTTCTCATTCCAAAGAAAGCTCTAATATTACCTCAAGTAGAGTACAGTAATAATTCTTTAGCTTTCTCTGGCTTAAGGAAAGGTTGGTGTATTTTAGAAAAATAATTAATTTTGTATCTTTAACATTTCCTATACAGGGGGTTGTGTAGTTCACTTACAGGTTGAAATATACGGTGCCATCAACCCCCCCCCCCAACTAAATAAACATTTTTTCGTCATACTGTTTCAAAAACAGCTGTTTTCAATACATGCATTGAGATGCTAAAGTTGTTCTTTTTAGTCCTAACCTAAAAACATCAGCTGACGTCGAGGTCATCAGCTGTTACTTCGTTTATACGAATTAATTAACGATTGTAAAGCATCTATAAAAACAACCGATACTCTCGATTGTAAATAACCGTTAAAACAGCTGTTACCGTCGATTTGAAGGTAAATAGGTTATAACATTTTAGTTTTTTGAAATTGTTTTCTTATAATGTTTGCAGTATAACGAAAAATATAGTTCATCACTTGGACCAAAAGAAGCTTTTCTATCCTAGCTCATTTTCCGTTAAACTTGAGCTTGTATTAAAAAGCTTCACTTTTGATCCTAGTATACTATTTTAACATGTTTTGTTTAGTTCTCTTTAAAAGCTCATGTCTCAGTAACTATCCATCCGAATGATGTGAAAGTTTTATTAAATCAAGAAGGCAGTTTATGTTTGGCTGTGGTTTTTTCAATTTAAAAATATCTCGTAGAATTCCCGAAAAATGAATTGCTAAAAACGACCCAATTTTAGAATTTTGCAAAATCTCAAGGGTAATTTTTGCTTGAACTTTTTCAGGCAAAATTATCATTTTTTGTAAGTTTAATGTCTTAAATAGGGTTAGAATGTAATTGAGCTGTGTTTTTAGAATTTAAAAATATCTAATATTTTGGGGTTTTAAACCATTTTTTAAAACAAAAATTGAACATTTAAAAAAAATCTATAATATTTTCAACAAAAGATACAGATTCGAATGAAGAACAATCCCTGAAAATTTGGCTTTATCAGTAAGCGTTTAGCGGAAATTGTTGTTTCATCTTTGAAGAAAATGGTAGTTTTTAACATTTCTGGTTTCGCCAAAAAGAACCCTCTCTTTAAACATTTATATCTCTGTAAACTATTCATCCGAATGATGTGAAAGTATCCGATAACTCTACTTGTGTCAGGGTCGGAATGGAACAAGAGTTGGTCAAAAGAGGGGGGATCTAACCCAAGAGTATAGGTCTTCTCGGGTAAGTTGTGAGAATTTCATTAAAATCCGTTCACCTGTTACCGAGTCCGGAGAGAATTCTTCAATCTAAAGTCTCTCACATTTTATCAACCAAGAAATCGTTACAAAACTGACACGGTTAATTACAATCCTCGCATAACACAATCGTACGCGCTCTTTAGATGAAATGTGAAACTATTCAGGACCACTTTCTTCCTGCTTACTTTCCCCTCAAAGATTACCCAACCTTCAACACCTCTACATATTTCATAATCAATCGACTGTGTAGTGTCGCTTCGCATTTTAATTACAACAGTTAGAGATTGGAGTGTGTATAAAAACTAATACACGACGTTTCGAGAGTATTATATCAACTGCCGTTGTCAAGCGATAAACCAAGAATATGTGGGGAAAAATGTTTTATCGTAGAAAATTACGGGAAGTACAAAGTTGGGCGAAATGAATTTTTGAATTTTAGTAATGTTTATGGTCGGCCATCTTGGTACTTACCCAGCCCCATCATACAATGTAATACAAGCAGATCTTCTAAATGTAACGCCCTAAATGTTACAATAGCTAACTTTTGAATTATAAATATGATAGAGTACTTTAAATGGGGAACCTTCAATTCTTTGCAATGAAGTTTAAAAAACCATTTTGTAAAATGTTAAAAAATTCCCGCCATATTCCAATATGACGACCAACTTTGAAATTTGTTATAGGATACCCTGTATTTTATGGGGGTTTTCAGATGTAAAACAATATTTTAAGAATGTTTTATTCTTGGGTATTTTATTAAATCTTTAGCCGTTTAGGAATTACAAGCGCTTAAAGTTCAGAAAATTAAACGTTTGATAGGCCTACAAATACTTGATTCCCACCTAAAATGTTACAATAGCTAACTTTTGAACCGTTGGGGGGTACAAATAAGTTTTAATGGGGAACTCCCCTTAGTTTTGTAAGCTCTAAAATGACATGGAAATAAATTTTGAAAAAAAGGACTAAATTTAATTAAAAAAGGGATTTGATTTTGTTTAATTGGTAAACAGATGTGGAGTTCCTTAACTGCTACCAGACTCACCCAATACTTCGTCTACTGGGTGACATTAAAATAAAAACGTGATCTGTCAAGTGGTGCCAACCATGCCAACCTCATCTTCCATCTTACCAACTGTTGAGCAATAACTTTCTACAACGTTCAAGGCCTCTTCAAGTAATGTCTTGCTTTCTTATAACAGGTGTTGTGGGTTGTGGTAGAGAGAGAGAGAGAGAGAGAGAGAGAGAGAGAGAGAGAGAGAGAGAGAGAGAGAGAGAGAGAGAGAGAGAGAGAGAGAGAGAGAGAGAGAGAGAGAGAGAGAGAGAGAGAGAGAGAGAGAGAGAGAGAGAGAGAGAGAGAGAGAGAGAGAGAGAGAGAGAGAGAGAGAGAGAGAGAGAGAGAGAGAGACGTAATGTAATAAGTCAAATAAACGCTGCACAAACTCTCTCGCTCATCCATCCACAAAATCTCAGTTTGCTAGTTGTCAATCAAAGAGTGAAAACTAACCAAGTCTGTTTTTCACATTTAAATAAACGCTTACTTTATAAACACTTGTTTCATAAAATCATCCAAAACTTAAATTGGATTAAAAATTTAGCTTTAAATGACACCATTTGTTTCCAAATACTTCTGAATATTTTGTGAATTTCTTATCGCATTTGGTTCATTAAACTGAAATTTTGACGAAATCGGTACAGCTGATTTTGAAAAAATTACATTTTTTAAGTTCTATATCGGTTTTACGGTATCTTCTCAATAACTGTCATGTTTTAGTGATGGCAAACCAATACATTTTGTTTGGTTTGATTCCCTGAGTAAAATTTGATGAAATTAGGATCCGATTTGAGGAAAATCGCAATTTTATGTTTCTCCCTCTATATTTTGAATTAAAAAAAAAGTGATGATATATGACTGACATGTAATCGTTTTAACAAAATTAATTGATTGTTTCAATTTAAATAATTCAATTATAAAATACTCTTAATTTAGTGGTTCAGAAATTCAATAATCTGTAACTCTTGTTTTGACTGTTTTTACAACATTTTTAGATATACAACATAAATTAAAACTATAAAAAATCAGCCATTCTTTTGTTACGGACGTGACAGTTACATGAATTACAACTTGGAAAAAAAGAAAAGTTAATTTTATTTTGTAAATTGTTAAAGCTCAACTGGTAGGTAATTTTTTATACTATTTTTGCACTAAATTTGAAAATTATCATATTATTGGTTTTGATGTATAGTTCAACTAAGTTGGAGTTACGGACGTGACTTGAAAAGCACTTGTCTTCTGACATACTGTTACAATTGTTAAAAAGTCTGTTAATTTCTTGGAAAATTTATGAATTAAATTTTTGTCAGCTTATCTTAAGATTAATACCTTCTTAGAAACATTAGTGTTCAATCTTAAAATCCTGTAATATTTCAATTAAAAAATTGATAAAACGTTACGGACGTGACAATAAACTCAACAGTCTGTTTAAAGTACTTTATTTTACATTAAAAAGTTTTCAGTGCTCTTCTTACATTCTTTTTAGTTAAAGTAAATCTTATTTGATCTATAAAAGAACATAAACAAACTTAATTACATCTTAAATATGTGTTTGAATCAGGAGGAATTATTGTGAAATTGTTAGGAAAATGTATTCATTATTAATGAAACAGTTATCATGTTTGTAAGCCACAATAACTTGTTCATAAAGTTCACTGATATTCTTGGTAATTTACTGACAATTAGTCACTGATAAATATAAAGTGACTAGATGTATACCAACTTCAAAGATGAAAATATCCACAAAATAAAGAATTCTGCTATAAGATATTGTTGGTAATATTAGGTTAAGGTATTTTAAGTCTTTAATAAACTTTTTACTGAGAAATTCAGAAAATATTTTTTTTTATTGTTAGGTGTATGTTTGTAAAGAATGGCTGAACTTAATCTAAACAATTAGGATATTTGATATCTTAAACACTAATGAAAGTTGTGATGGAAGTGGGTAAGAGATGGGTGAATGATACAAAATTGATGATGGATTGTGTTAAAATGGTTATTTATATTGCTTATGTTAATAACAGTTTTTTCGTTCTCAGTTTGGATTTTGTTATTTTGGCTTTTAATCAATTTTGAGAGAGTTGCAATTTTCATTGGTCAATTTTGGCTGAATGTAATCTGGATGAATTTGGTCTGAAAGTTGAAACAATTCCTGGAGGGATAAATAAAGTTATTCCCTTCACCAATGGTTCTAAGCTTGCATTTTATAGATTATGGCTTATATTTTTTGGTTTGTGATAGTGCTTAAAGGAGCCTTACGTAAATGTTTTTGTCAATATAGCCGTTTTATAATCCCCCCCCCCGAGTCAAAAAGTGTATTTTAAAATTATGTCTGTCTGTCGCTTTTCGTCTTATCATGGAATGGTTTTACCTTTTTTTTTGATAACTCAAAATTCGTGCATAGCTCCCATAAGAAGAAGAAAGCACAAAATTACGACAATCATCAAATGTTCATTAATTGTAGCTGTAAAATAAAAGAGATGGTTGCCAAATATGCCAGTTATTGAGTTATCGATACAAAATCGGGCCTCTTATAAAAAATGTATTTTTTTCAAATTTGGCTATACCGATTTCGTATTAGATTGTTAAGATTAATGACCCCGTGTTCAAAATTGCAACATCTTTCATTTATATTGAGAGATCCAGGTGGATTTACAATTTCTTCGCGTTGTTTTGTGTTAGACATATCACATTCATCTGTCCTATCGGGTCTTTCTTGACCAACTCTTGTTCTTTTTCGATTCTGATGATAACAAAATATTCGAGGACTAGGGGTCTTAAGTTATTTTTTTAAGACGTTGATGTCCGACAGCTTTTCACCTTTAAATAACAAGAAAAAAAATTGCAAAAAAACAAATATTTGGTTCAAATCAAAAATGAACCTTGACCGTCATCATTAAAAACGCGATTTTAACACAAATACAATTATTAAAGATCGTAAATAATTTGTTGTGCTTTGACAACCACATTGTTAACGTCACCACCAAGGGAACTAGTTCACCCGACTAGTTTCCCACAATCTACACGGCAAAACCTGCCAACACTCACGGGCATCAATTCCACGGCCTTAAACGGCTCTACATCGGCCAATCTCACAATACAAGACCCGCACTCGCTACTCGTCTCTGATTGGCCGACAACTCACGTCGAGCAATTAAAAGTCCGTGGCCACAACAATGGCAATCCGCGACACAACTCCGAACCAACCTCACGTCGGGATTGGTTCGCTTCTCGGGAAAACTTAACAATGGACTGCTCATTGTCTAGGAACCAACCAATCCTAGGCAAGCTAGAAATTGTATAAGTACTCATGTTTCAGGGACAAAATCAGGACTTGTCAACCAGGAGACCAACTATATACCTCCTCCCGGAGACCCAGCAACAACCACTACGAACACATCACAGCTCATCACCTACACAACACATCTCCTGACGCGAGACTAGCAGGGACCATCTCTCCCACGGCCTTCTTACGCAAGGCCGAGAGACCCCTCAACCAACTCACACCACACCACGAAGGCAACTCGCCAGCTCCACTACACACTTTTGCTGCCGCCTGCCACATTCCAACATCATTAAACCAATACACGTTTTGGAATCACTTCTATCAACACCTGACTCCTGCTCTCATTCCACTCAACAACGCCTCTTCAAGACTCGCCCGGTAGCCTCCCGTAAGGGAAATTAAACGGAGAAATCAGGGCAACGGCAGAACTTGCTTCACCCTAGTCGCCTGCTGAAAAGGAAATTGTAGGTGCTTTGGCGCCGGCGATGACGGGTTAACATCTATCATAGAGGCCAGATAATATCCTATCTCCCCTCACCTAACCTAAGTCCAACTGGTCCTTTTTAGGTCCAGCACACTTCTATTTTCCGTTACTATTTTATCAACATTCCTCGCACTAAGCACTCGAATCCTTCCCGAATAGCAAATCCTTACTCCTTCATTATTTACCAATCGCCTCCCGGCTCGGCTACCTCTACTTCAGGGCCATCTTCACGTTCCCTACACCTCTTTTCATCTCCTCACAACCTGACCCTACGTCAACATTGAAACGGAATTTTTGACGTATAAATGTATCACCAAAGTTGTTATTTTTAAAACATAACTTTCTAAATAAAGCACATTTCACTAAGCGTTCATACTTTGTCCTTGGGGTATTGCCAGTGTTGTTTACATTTTATTGTTAGGTAATAGTGAACAACAGCGCGTAGTGGTAGGCCTGTATTTAATTAAGTATTTAATGATGTGTATTGATAAATGTTGGCAACAATGGAGGTTCTGTGATCAGTAAATTCAACCGATTATCTATGGTAATGGTGGCGGGCCTATAGGGTGTTTCAAAAGTAAAAGGTTTTAAGAAGATTTTTAATTTGTTGTTTAACAGGGAAAAACATTTCGGTACTTACGTATCAACGCCACCGCAGCAGAAGTTGCGCTAATGCGCATGCGCTAATAAAGAGCAAACTGGTTTAAGGGAAGCAGAATTCCATTTTTTTTTCAGCTTTGAGATTCATATACTTTCTTTCATTTTATGATTTGTCGCAACAATTGTAGGCGTACATTGGCGGCACTTCACTTTTAAAGCTCATGTTTATCCATGATCTAATTTCAAATTATTAACTTCAATAAACTTACGAAAGGTTTGGCCAGGTGATTATATATATATATATATATATATATATATATATATATATATATATATAGCTACCATATATATATATATATATATATATATATATATTTAGAACACAGAAAAAAAATAACCCAGTTGTTTCAGAGAAAGTAACTTTACCTTGAAAAACTAATGTAAGTGTAGACTTCAATAACATTTGACGGGCTACCATTTTTGATAGAGAAGAGATAGCGAACTCTGGTTTTCACCATTCTTTAAGTTTTTTTTAACACTTCAAAATGAGGTGTCACTTGAAGGGGGTTTACATTTAAAAATTTTGAGTTGCCCCCAAAATCCCCCATTTTTGGGGGACACTAAAAATTTTCAAAAACATAAAATGAAACTTCCTGCTAAGATTGCACGACTACCAAAAGGATATCTCTGTATATTTACTTAGAAAAATATTAGAGGGGGGGTCTTGACTTTTTATTCACCCGGTATAACTACCTGGCCAAACCTGTCGTGATATATAATTATATCGCAAAGTAAGCAAATATTAGCGCATGCGCATTAGCAACTTCTGCTACGGTGGCGTTAATACGTAAGTACCAACATTTCGGTCATCATAGCCTTTAAAGGGAGAAAAGAGTGTAAAAAAACTCAAGATCTTGAAAAATGTCAAGGTCAAAAAATGACCAGAATTCGTCAATAGAGACCTGATAAGACCCAAGATTACGTAAAAAATGTGTAGATACAGTTAAGTACCTCCGGGATTGCCAAGTACGTACTTTAGGTCCATGAGGGTTTAGGTCAGAGTTGTCAAACTCAATTTTGCAAAGGGCCATATATTAAATTTAGAATGTGTCGGGCCAGATTCAAATTTAAAAATGTACTGAATCATTATAACATTTTATTTATTTAATTTTATAGTATAATATACAGTTGTTAAAAATCATATCAAAGTTATAAAAGAGGGTAATTATTTTGAGCTCGAAGTTCCTGACTTCTCTTGTTTTTGACAAGCTCATTGATGTCAGGTATCATATTCATTGTAATTATTTTAAGAATTGATTGGAGATGTTCATTCGTAAGTCTTGTGCGATGTTTATTCTTATTTATTTTCATGACGGAAAACATCTGCTCACAAAAATAGGTGCTACCAAACATGTACAGAATGTGTGCTGCATGCTTTTTTAATTCCGGGTAGTTTTCTAAACTCTTGAAATATTGTGTGTACAATGTAAGAGCGTTAATCCTCTTTAAATTTTTCTTTCAAAATACTGTCCGATTGAAGATCTATCAACTCCATTTGCAAATGAACTGGTGCCTGTGAAGCTTTAAAATCGAATGGATTGTTGAAAATTGGGAATTCCATTTCATTCATTTTGTGGAAGTCTTCAAAACGATTGTTGAATTCCGTGATCAGATTTTGCAGAAGTTGAGAATATTGATACATTTTTTTTGGTTCACGAACCGTATCGCTTCGATTACTCGACTCAACTGACTCACGTCGCGCCGACCCACGCCTTTTATATCGATAAAGAAGGTTCTAGTCTAGACTCGAAGCGCGTGGAAGATTCTATTGTTCTCAACAAAAATAAGAGGGTATTTCCGCTTGTTGCTAAGAGATGGCGTTACTGTCTATCTCTCTCGCTTGTCTAGGCACGGGCTGACCTTGAAATTACTTATAAATGTAGTGTGCGCATTTTAAAACTTCCGTGGAGGAATCGAGTGAAGTCTAAAAGCTCTAAAAAACACGATTCTTCTTTCTGTGACACATTGCGATCGCGGGTCGTATCTTTGACATGACTGGTTTTAGGTAGATTTAATTCAAAGCAGAAAACGTTTTTCTTGGTCGAAAACTATTAACATTAGCCTACAAAATATTTACAAGAAACAAAAGTTTTTGTAGGTTAATTTAAACATCTGTTTTTGTTACTGGTTTTCGAGATATTCTACATTAAACATATTAAACGTCCGCCATTTTGAAAATTTAAAAAAGTCTTGTTATACTAGTAAAATGTTACATAATGTGTACACCAAATCTTCACACAATATCTTCGAGGTAACTTAAGGTAAATTAAGTTCCATTTGAATTACTTGCCGCAGCAGCGCTGCGATCGTACTGAGACGCATGCGCGGTAGTTGTTCCGAGTCGAGAAGGAGATGACGTCATTTTAACATGATACTCGGGTGAAATGGATAATCGAATTAATCGGTTTCAAATGATTTCAATACTCGTATTATTATTTCGAAATCGAGTATCTGCGCAGAATGATTTTGCGCATCGGATTCGAACTCAGTTTTATCAATCAGTGAATTACTAACGATTATTATATCGTCTCCTTGTGAATTTTTTCCTTTTTCTCTTTTTACCTGAGATATGCAGCCTCAAAACGGGTAGACGCATGGAGGCTGCTATATTTCCAATCCGTATATTTTTGTTTATCTTAAGTTGTTTTTTTTTTTTTTTTTTAAGATTTAGAAGTAATATTGTTTTGCTTTTTTTCCCCCTGTTTTTTGTGTTTTTTAATTTACAGTAATGTATTATTATGTCATATGTCAATTTATTTGTTTTGTTTTAGTTTGTTGTTAAAGAAAGCTTTATTTTTTATCTTAATCTCTTTTTCTCAATCTAAATCATGTTTTGTTTATCTAAATGTAATCAAAGGAATAGAAAATAAAAATAGAAATAAAAAATATTATATTCCAATTCCGAGGATTTTAATAATCGAAAAGTTTCGAGGATTTTGATACTCGAACTCACCGAGTATTTGAATTCGAACTCACACATCACTTGTTTCTTGTTTACAGTATTTTGGGACAGACATGGTATTTCTAGTGGTGGGTTTTTACTGTATCTGTACTAGTTTTGTTTTTGTAACCAAACGGGATTTACTTTCTGGACGTAAGGTTAAGTTAGGTTAGGTTTCGTATCTAAAAAATAACACGAAAAGTAATTGAAGTCTCATGTAATAAAGCTGTTGGAAAATTCTATCAGCCAAACTAGTGTAGAAAATAAAACAATTATGGCTTCCATTAATAAACTGAATTAAAAACAGGAGGTAAAAATTCTTCTATAGAAAAAGTTTGTTGCTTAATCCACAAACGGAAATCATAACGCGATCAAAAACTAAACTCTTGAAAGAGGAGGCAAAAGATGTTTGAGGGCAACTATCTCTTGGCTCCACTCAATTAGTTGCTTGCCGTACTTTGGATAGTGTAGGCATGTGTGTGGTGGTTTTTATCTGATTACGTTTGTATTTAGTCTTAGATTTAACCGGTTTGTTTTAAACTTGATTTCTTTAACTAGCTTATCGATTAATTTTAGTTTCTAACATGGCTACTAGTTTTTGTTTGGTGTTTTATGCTATAGCTTTAACCCTTGAGAACGTGAGTTGATTTATACCCTCGAAACGTCTTGCATTATTTTTTATATACAGAAATGTTGGTAAATGTCCGATTGTATAACATTAATAATATCAAAAATCTATCACTTTTTAATTTTCAACAGGTTACTCTAAAACTTGCATTTTTTAAGAACTCATACGTTTTGACTCAAAATTTGATCAAAATCGTTCTATCCAGTTCTGAGAAAATCCGAATTTTTTTATTTGGATCTTATGACAGCTACCTGTAAATTGTAATATATCGAAATATTTTTAAAATCATCTCAAAATACAAACAATGTGTTCACAAGATTATTAAGAAAATGGGGAAAAGTTTCCAGATATGACCAAAACAAGCCCTTAAAGCAAATTGATTAAAATCTGTCCACACGCTTAGGCTGTAGAGCGTTGCACAGAATTTCTTGGATTCAGAGGATCTCAAAATACGATCAAATTTACGATTTATTTTTTTTGACCCAACACAAAACTTTCTCTACACTATAATATGTGAGAAAGTATTATACGAACTATCAAATAGGATTAGAATCAATGCACATATTCTGAGAAACAATCTAAAGCTACAAAGCTTGTCATCGTACCTCTCGACTTGGGTGACCTACATACATAGAATCAATAGTTGGAATGTCTACATTATTTACAAATGAATTCAAACTAAAAACGAAAGTCTGGGAGTGTGGAGAAGCACGTGTATGAGAGAGAAAGTCGTGCGTTCACGAGCACAGATATCACCAGTACCAATCTGTGCACAAGTTCACCGTGTGATTGCATCTGTGACACATTAGACTTTTCATTTCCTACAATAACGTGTCGAATTCATCTTTATTGGTTTTGTATGTAGCAGTGGGGAAAGTATAACAGGGATTTGGACGAACGTGTTTGACAACGAAAAGCTTGTTTCGTTGAGTTGGCTACATTATTATAGGTTATGTTAGGTTAGGTTAGGTTATGTTAGGTTAGGTTAGGTTAGGTTAGGTTAGGTTAGGTTAGGTTAGGTTAGGTTAGGTTAGGTTAGGCTTTTTATTTTTATTAAAAGGCGAAAGACCTTTGTTCACCAATCTATAAAAAAATGAAGAAATGGAAATAAAATTAAGACCCCCCCCCTCCTCACAACGGACCTCGAATACTCAGCGTGAGGGTCGGAAGAGAACAAAAGTTGATCAAACGAGACCCGATAGGAATGACAAAGAGTGGGATTTCATATAAAATTTCAAAATGGCGGCCATTTGAACAGGGTTATTTATGTGTTATTCAACTTATAACACATTAAATTAGACACAAATTTGTAGATTTCAATTCTGCATGTAATTGTGCCAACCATATGACAACAAAAAGCGCAGTTATTGTTAAAAATGAGAGGAATCTAACCCAAGACTACATGGTAAATGGTGTAGATACATCAGAACGAATTAAAAATGTCAAATTGGCGCCCATTTAGAACAGGTTTTTGTTTATAGCTCGTGTTTTATTCGACCTATAACACATTAAATTAGATACAAATTTGTAGATTTCATTTCTGCATGTAATGGTACCAACCTTACGACAACAAAAAGCGCAGAAACCAGAGAGCTTCCAAGAACCCCAGGTCATCCACTCCTTCACGCGGACCGACGACATTATTGCTAAGAATGTCAACTCTGGATGCGTCACTGGGTCATAAAGTTGTCACCCCAGGTCATCCACTCCTTCACGCGGACCGACGACATTATTGCTAAGAATGTCAACTCTGGATGCGTCACTGGGTCATAAAGTTGTCACCCCAGGTCATCCACTCCTTCACGCGGACCGACGACATTATTGCTAAGAATGTCAACTCTGGATGCGTCACTGGGTCATAAAGTTGTCACCCCAGGTCATCCACTCCTTCACGCGGACCGACGACATTATTGCTAAGAATGTCAACTCTGGATGCGTCACTGGGTCATAAAGTTGTCACCCCAGGTCATCCACTCCTTCACGCGGGCCGACGACATTATTGCTAAGAATGTCAACTCTGGATGCGTCACTGGGTCATAAAGTTGTCACCCCAGGTCATCCACTCCTTCACGCGGGCCGACGACATTATTGCTAAGAATGACAACTCTGGATGCGTCACTGGGTCATAAAGTTGTCACCCCAGGTCATCCACTCCTTCACGCGGGCCGACGACATTATTGCTAAGAATGACAACTCTGGATGCGTCACTGGGTCATAAAGTTGTCACCCCAGGTCATCCACTCCTTCACGCGGACCGACGACATTATTGCTAAGAATGACAACTCTGGATGCGTCACTGGGTCATAAAGTTGTCACCCCAGGTCATCCACTCCTTCACGCGGACCGACGACATTATTGCTAAGAATGACAACTCTGGATGCGTCACTGGGTCATAAAGTTGTCACCCCAGGTCATCCACTCCTTCACGCGGACCGACGACATTATTGCTAAGAATGACAACTCTGGATGCGTCACTGGGTCATAAAGTTGTCACCCCAGGTCATCCACTCCTTCACGCGGGCCGACGACATTATTGCTAAGAATGTCAACTCTGGATGCGTCACTGGGTCATAAAGTTGTCACCCCAGGTCATCCACTCCTTCACGCGGACCGACGACATTATTGCTAAGAATGACAACTCTGGATGCGTCACTGGGTCATATAGTTGTCACCCCAGGTCATCCACTCCTTCACGCGGACCGACGACATTATTGCTAAGAATGTCAACTCTGGATGCGTCACTGGGTCATAAAGTTGTCACCCCAGGTCATCCACTCCTTCACGCGGACCGACGACATTATTGCTAAGAATGTCAACTCTGGATGCGTCACTGGGTCATAAAGTTGTCACCCCAGGTCATCCACTCCTTCACGCGGACCGACGACATTATTGCTAAGAATGTCAACTCTGGATGCGTCACTGGGTCATAAAGTTGTCACCCCAGGTCATCCACTCCTTCACGCGGACCGACGACATTATTGCTAAGAATGTCAACTCTGGATGCGTCACTGGGTCATAAAGTTGTCACCCCAGGTCATCCACTCCTTCACGCGGACCGACGACATTATTGCTAAGAATGTCAACTCTGGATGCGTCACTGGGTCATAAAGTTGTCACCCCAGGTCATCCACTCCTTCACGCGGACCGACGACATTATTGCAAAGAATGTCAACTCTGGATGCGTCACTGGGTCATAAAGTTGTCACCCCAGGTCATCCACTCCTTCACGCGGACCGACGACATTATTGCTAAGAATGTCAACTCTGGATGCGTCACTGGGTCATAAAGTTGTCACCCCAGTTCATCCACTCCTTCACGCGGACCGACGACATTATTGCTAAGAATGTCAACTCTGGATGCGTCACTGGGTCATAAAGTTGTCACCCCAGGTCATCCACTCCTTCACGCGGACCGACGACATTATTGCTAAGAATGTCAACTCTGGATGCGTCACTGGGTCATAAAGTTGTCACCCCAGGTCATCCACTCCTTCACGCGGACCGACGACATTATTGCTAAGAATGTCAACTCTGGATGCGTCACTGGGTCATAAAGTTGTCACCCCAGGTCATCCACTCCTTCACGCGGACCGACGACATTATTGCTAAGAATGACAACTCTGGATGCGTCACTGGGTCATAAAGTTGTCACCCCAGGTCATCCACTCCTTCACGCGGACCGACGACATTATTGCTAAGAATGACAACTCTGGATGCGTCACTGGGTCATAAAGTTGTCACCCCAGGTCATCCACTCCTTCACGCGGACCGACGACATTATTGCTAAGAATGTCAACTCTGGATGCGTCACTGGGTCATAAAGTTGTCACCCCAGGTCATCCACTCCTTCACGCGGCCCGACGACATTATTGCTAAGAATGTCAACTCTGGATGCGTCACTGGGTCATAAAGTTGTCACCCCAGGTCATCCACTCCTTCACGCGGACCGACGACATTATTGCTAAGAATGTCAACTCTGGATGCGTCACTGGGTCATAAAGTTGTCACCCCAGGTCATCCACTCCTTCACGCGGACCGACGACATTATTGCTAAGAATGTCAACTCTGGATGCGTCACTGGGTCATAAAGTTGTCACCCCAGGTCATCCACTCCTTCACGCGGACCGACGACATTATTGCTAAGAATGTCAACTCTGGATGCGTCACTGGGTCATAAAGTTGTCACCCCAGGTCATCCACTCCTTCACGCGGACCGACGACATTATTGCTAAGAATGTCAACTCTGGATGCGTCACTGGGTCATAAAGTTGTCACCCCAGGTCATCCACTCCTTCACGCGGACCGACGACATTATTGCTAAGAATGACAACTCTGGATGCGTCACTGGGTCATAAAGTTGTCACCCCAGGTCATCCACTCCTTCACGCGGGCCGAAGACATTATTGATAAGAATGTCAACTCTGGATGCGTCACTGGGTCATAAAGTTGTCACCCCAGGTCATCCACTCCTTCACGCGGACCGACGACATTATTGCTAAGAATGTCAACTCTGGATGCGTCACTGGGTCATAAAGTTGTCACCCCAGGTCATCCACTCCTTCATGCGGGGTGAAGACATTATTGCTAAGAATGACAACTCTGGATGCGTCACTGGGTCATAAAGTTGTCACCCCAGGTCATCCACTCCTTCACGCGGGCCGAAGACATTATTGATAAGAATGTCAACTCTGGATGCGTCACTGGGTCATAAAGTTGTCACCCCAGATCATCCACTCCTTCACGCGGGCCGAAGACATTATTGCTAAGAATGCCAACTCTGGATGCGTCACTGGGTCACTCCAGTTGTCACCCCCAGGTCATCCACCCTTTCACGCAGGCCGAAGACATTATGTCTAAGAATGCCAACTCTGGGTGCATCACTGGGTCATACAGTAATCACTCCAGATCATCCACTCCTTTACGCGGGCCGAAGACATTATTGTTAAGAATGCCAACCCCGGATGAGTCACTGGGTCACTCCAGTTGTCACCCCAGGTCATCCACCCCTTCACGCGGTCCGAAGACATTATTGCTAAGAATGCCAACTCTGGATGCATCACTGGGTCATACAGTTGTCACCCCAGGTCATCCACCCCTTCACGCGGGCCGAAGACATTATTGCTAAGAATGTCAACTCTGGATGCGTCTCTGGGTCATACAGTTGTCACCCCAGGTCATCCACTCCTTCACGCGGGCCGAAGACATTATTGCTAAGAATGCCAACCCCGGATGAGTCACTGGGTCACTCCAGTTGTCACCCCAGGTCATCCACCCCTTCACGCGGTCCGAAGACATTATTGCTAAGAATGTCAACTCTGGATGCGTCACTGGGTCATAAAGTTGTCACCCCAGATCATCCACTCCTTCACGCGGGCCGAAGACATTATTGCTAAGAATGCCAATTCTGGATGCATCACTGGGTCATAAAGTTGTCACCCCAGGTCATCCACTCCTTCACGCGGGCCGAAGACATTATTGATAAGAATGTCAACTCTGGATGCGTCTCTGGGTCATACAGTTGTCACCCCAGGTCATCCACTCCTTCACGCGGGCCGAAGACATTATTGCTAAGAATGCCAACCCCGGATGAGTCACTGGGTCACTCCAGTTGTCACCCCAGGTCATCCACCCCTTCACGCGGTCCGAAGACATTATTGCTATGAATGCCAACCCCGGATGAGTCACTGGGTCACACTGTTGTCACCCCAGGTCATCCACCCCTTCACGCGATCCGAAGACATTATTGATAAGAATGCCAACTCTGGATGCATCACTGGGTCATACAGTTGTCACCCCAGGTCATCCACCCCTTCACGCGGGCCGAAGACATTATTGCTAAGAATGCCAACCCCTGATGTGTCACTGGGTCATACAGTTGTCACCCCAGGTCATCCACTCCTTCACGTGGGCCGAAGACATTATTGTTAAGAATGCCAACCCCTGATTTGTCACTGGGTCACTCCAGTTGTCACTTTGCCTTTAACTGTCGTTGGGATAAGGTTAGGTTTGGTTAGGTTAGGTTTGGTTAGGTTAGGTTAGGTTAGGTTAGGTTAGGTTAGGTTAGGTTAGGTTAGGTTAGGTTTGGTTAGGTTACTAGTGTAAGTAACCCGTGAAAGCCTTAAGGTTGTACGCATTTTTCGCCTGTCAAAATGTTCTGACGTCATAGCTTACCCTCGTCGTCTGTCAAAACTTGATCCTGTACGCATTTTTCGCAAGATTTCCTGGTGTACGCATCTTTCGTGTATTTGTTTCTACGGTGGTGTATAAATAAGTCACGACAGTAATGGTATAGCCCAACTCACAAGATTTATCTAGACAAACGCATTCTAAGCCTAAATAACGATTCGTGCTAAAGATGAGGTTCAGAAACCTTTAACTCCATTATATCACTACTGATAACATGTAAGCGATTTAGAATCACTCACTTAAAATAGCAAACTTGTGGGAAATACACATCATACAAAGAAAGAAAACACAAATTCCAACAACAAATGATTTATTTTAAACAATACAACGTTATTTCCAGGCACACAAAATGTGCTAGTTATCCCTTACAACAACCAAACAACATACTTAATTACAACAAAATAACACATTTTGTCTCTTAAAATGTTTTGTAAGCAAAAGCTTTTGAAACGTTTAACAGAAAATGTAATTAGTTACAGATCTGTAATGGACAGAAAGTAATTTGATCTGTTAGTTATTCCTGGCTGGACTATTTTAACAGTTCTGGACTGTGCAAAAAAAGTCCTCTAGCCCTCAAATACTCTAATAGCATCAGGGTCAGAAGAGAACAAGAATTGGTTACCAACAAGGAAATGTGAAAGAAATGTATCAAACACAAGTCTGCTTTAAAATAATCCAAGGTCACTCGGGATTGCACTATAGTGAGCTCAATGAGGGTTGAACCGTTTATTAAACTTAACTCTGACAAAAACTATTGTTTATTTCTAACGCAAGTATGTTTTGTTTGTTGCAGAAGATGATTTCCTCGTGAAACACATTGACCTTCGTATCCCTCAAGGTCATCATCCCCACGTGTCAGCCTTACTTGGAGTATGGGGACAGTTGTTACAGAGAGATTTGGATAGACCCGTTTACGGTAAGTCTCATAAAGGTATCCACCATATTGGATTACAATGTATGTTACAAAGTTTCATAAATTACATTTTGTCTAAGCCTAATTTTATTTGTAGCTGCCGCAGATATTTTTTATTGTTTTGTTGGAAAATAAGTTTCTAAATTAATTAAAAAATTAGTGACGATACATAGTTGTTGTATTTAAGCCGTCCAGTGACTGAATTGTTTAATAGATTTCTTTATCTGTGTTTCTATTTTGTTTTGTTGATTTTATATCTTTTGTATGTACAACGTTCCTTTCTTTAAAGTATTGCATAGCATTCTTTTCTCATAAAAAGTAGTATGCAAGTGGCAGTGGAACTCTTTGTATTTTTTATTTTGTTTGTTTCGTTTTAGTGTGAAAGGTTTAGTTAGGTTAGGTTAGGTTGTTAATTTTTGGTCTTCTTGAATAATTTTTGATAAACACAATTTTTTAGTAGTTTTAGGTTACGTTACTTTATGTAAAATTCTTTTACGAAAACTTCTATTTTTTTTTTCTTTCGGATTTTAAAAGAAATTTTATTTTTATTCTGAGTTAATTTTTGATAAACCTAATTATTTAGGAGTTAAAGGTTAAGCTAGGTTACTTTATGTAAAATTCTTTATGGAAACTTCTATTTTTTTATGATGTTTTCGGATTTTACAACAAATTTTATTTTTATTCTGAGGTAATTTTTGACCTAATTATTCAGGAGGTAAAGGTTAGGTTAGGTTGCTTTATGTAAAATTCTTTACAGAAAATTCTATTTTTATGATGTTTTCGGATTTGACAACAAATTTTATTTTTATTCTGAGGTAATTTTTGACAAACCTAATTATTTAGAAGTTAAAGGTTAGGTTAGGTTACTTTATGTAAAATTCTTTTACGAAAACTTCTATTTTTTTTTTTTCGGATTTTATAACAAATTTTATTTTTATTCTGAGGTAATTTTTGACAAACCTAATTATTTAGAGGTTAAAGGTTAGGTTAGGTTACTTTATGTAAAATTTTCTACGGAAAATTCTATTTTTATGATGTTTTCGGATTTTACAACAAATTTTATTTTTATTCTAAGGTAATTTTTGACAAACCTAATTATTCAGGGGTCAAAGGTTAGGTTAGGTTACTTTATGTAAAATTCTTTATGGAAACTTCTATTTTTTATGATGTTTTCGGAATTTACACCAAATATTTTTTATTTATTTTTGTGCATATTTTGATAAACACAATTATTTATGAGGCCATATTTGAAAATGGCGGCCATATTTGAAAGTTTGCAGAACGGGTTTATAAATTTCATGAAAAAGCAACAGTTAACAAGATGTCAATACTGCCCACGTACTATGAAGGAGGAAGCAATAGTTGGCTATGGTTCTGGAGTACACGTGTGAGAAAGCCATTGCTGTAACTCCATTCCTCAGCTAAACACTGGAGTTACATAACATATACAGTTACTGATTTCCCAGCAATTGACAGTTTTTCACTGACCCGGACATCGACTGACTGAATTATTGTCCGTGTCGAGTTTCTGGTGACTTCCTGGTCCGTGCTGCCGAGTAGTTGTCTCTGAGCTACATCAAAGTGTATTTAAAGTTAATTTAGTAATTTTATATAGTTAAGTTGGAACTGGAGTTACTTCCTTAGCAATAGTGGCATTTAGAGAGCCAGACCATGAAAAGTGCACAGATCCAGATTTCTCTAATCTGTCGCGTCTTATTTATACAGAGTGTCGCGGTAAGATGGACATGAGCGCCATCGTGGTACTTACCCAGCCCTATTATGCGATGTTTTACATAATTGGTTACTTGGACCCTGTAGGAAATGTTAAATTGTATTAGTAGATCAACGCTCGCTAATATGTGATTATTTTCCCTAAATAATTTATATCACTAGAACTGCTGAACCGATTTAGATGAAATTGTGTATGATACTAAAAAAATGTAAAAACTTAGTTTGAAAAAAAATAATCAACTTGTTGCAATAATACATTTCAAAATGGCGGACATTAAAAAAATTTAAACGAAAATAACTTTAATGAGTTTAAAAAAATTAAAATTCCCACCATTTTGAAACGGATTATTTTTTTTAAACTAGATTTTTATATTTTATCTTATAAAATTTCAACTCAATCGGTTGAGCCGTTTTAGAGATATAAATTATTTAGGGAAAAAAACAAAATGGCGGATAGCTGATAAAAAAAAAAGTTTCTTCAGATATGTTTATAGGGACTTTTTTTATTTATTTTGACCCATATAAGAACCTCCCGAATTATCTCCGCGCATTACAGAAACACCCTGTATATAATGTGAAGTGTAATATTAGATTTATTTTAATACATATTTAAAATGTTTTTTTTTTTTTTTTTTTATAAAGACATGAGTCAAGAAAGACATTTTAAAATCATAAGTAGTAACTAAACTTAAAACCATAACCTATAAAGTCTTACTTGGTCACTTTAGTTGTAAATAGTTTTAATTTAGTCTTTGTTAAGATTCCCTCTGAAGATGACAACTTTGTTGTTGTAATAGCTATAAGGGTCTAATAGGAATAAACATTTTACTTTTGACAAAATATTTTGTTTTTTGTTATTTTGTTTATTCCCAAGTGTGGTAAGGGACTTTTGAAAGTGTATCTGTAAAGTCTTACAGGACAAATCTCGGAACTTTGTTTCTCATATTTTTAATTAGACAAAATTTGGATGTAGATAAGGCTACTATACAGGATGTCACAGAAGGAAACCGATATAATTCACAGGCGTATTCCTTGGATCAAAATAAAAGGACACTTTTCGGAGTGTACACTTCTGATATCCTGTCGAGTCAATAAAAATGTAATCGAGATTCTTCCTGGGATTGTCCTTGAAAGGAGAGGGAAAGTGTCCTTGACTACCAAATATTTGGCCTTCATTAGAAAGTCACGTATCCTTTGTTAAGGTGAAGAAGAGAAAACTAAATTCAGTAGGCATGCTAAGTGGGTTGTCAGCTGTACCCTCACTCGCTGTGTGTTTTCTTCCTGTCTGAGTCTACATTCCTAATAGTTATTCAGCTTTCTAAAGGTGAAATGGACATTTGGTGTAAATAACGGCAGTCTAGCTTATTTTTTCGTTTTTATGTAATCCTTGTTCGAAATTTTCTATTATTTCAAATTGTGACACTGGTTTTAAAGTTCAAACCGAATTTAATAAAATGGTGTATTAAATGAATTTAATAGTAAAAAAAAAAAAACAAACCCAACTTGTTCTAGGGATATAATTGCCATTGTTGACTACTAATTGTCATAAAATTCAACTTTTTAAAACAACAAAAACCTCCCAAAATCGTTAAAAATATAGTTTTTTTTCTTTTCATTTTTTCACGAAATCTACCCGTAAATAGTGTTTGCTACTATGGACAATGTTGTAGAGAATTGAAAAACCTACAAAATGAGTTATATTAAGTTCCATTCCTCTGATTCGTTACTTAGATAATTTAAATAGAAGACAAAAATCTTTATATTATTTTAAATTGTATTTGAGGACGTAGATCTTTTCATACCCAATCTATGGACACTGTAGCCTTGGTAGTTTTGACAAAATAACCATTAAACCGAAGGAAGTCTTATCGGATGATCGTATCATCATTCACAAACCAGCGTTGGAAAGTAGAAGAGTTGCTCTAAACACTCCATATCTCAGTTTTTCAAAACTTAAGTTTATAGACCCTAAATAAAAAGGAATCATAATAATCTAACCTAACCGCGATATTATCACTAGTAATGCTTGCGAACTTGTTGTTTATATGGAACCTGTAATCTAATATGTTTCAAGTGGATTGAAATACAAATGATTGATAATTTATACTTCTCTCTCTCTCTCTCTCTCTCTCTCTCTCTCTCTCTCTCTCTCTCTCTCTCTCTCTCTTTCTCTCTCTCTCTCTCTCTCTCTCTCTCTCTCTCTCTCTCTCTCTCTCTCTCTCTCTCTCTCTCTCTCTCTCTCTCTCTCTCTCTCTCTCTCTCACTCTCTCACTCTCTCTCACTCTCTCTCTCTCTCTCTCTCGGTTACATTCGGTCCTACAAACGGGAGTGTCGGATTTGTGAGGACCCACAGTTCCATACATATCAGGATAAGTCAATAAGTAAAGTGAAATTGAAAAAATCTATAGATTTATTGTACTTACATAAATAATAGTAACATTACTTTTCAACATAATCCCCTCCTACTTCTATGCACTTAGTCCATCTTTTAACGAGCATTTTAATTCCTTCCTGGAAGAATGTTTTTGGTCTCGCGTTCAGATCGCTTGGAGCCAAGTCCGGTCTAAATGGAGGGTGGTCCAACAGCTCCAAGATTTTGAAAGGACAGGATTGTGTTTTTGCCGTATAGGGTAGAGTGTTATCCTGAAGCAAAATCACGCCTTTTGAAAGTTTAACGCGACTTTTGGATTTGATTTTTGGCTTTAATAAACGCAGTAGCTGTCACTATTTATTGTTTGAACTTTAGGTTTGAAGTCAACCAAAATTGGGACCTTCCATATCCCAGAATATCAACATCATAACCTTTCCTGCAGACATCTGAGTTTTGAACTGTGGGAGATGAAGGTTGCTCTCAAACCAAATTTATCGCTTACTCTCTGGTTCAAAATGATTGGACCCATGTTTCATCAACTGTTATTATCCGCAGAAATGAGTCTCCTTCTTCTTCTTCATAACGTTCCAAATGCTTCTGGGAAATTTTTTTTTGTGGATGCTGGTCAATTGACGTGGAACTCAGCGAGCTCAGACTTTATATATTGAATTCGGAGTTTCGGCACAAACACGGGCATTTTTCGAAGCTACGACACCAACATTAAAATAAGTAGCGGACTGTCTTATCACAGAGGGGATGGATTGGCGCTCAGCCCAACAGGTTAGGTTAGGTTAGAATAGTTCAACGATAACAATATTTTCGACAAAACAAACGTGAATTGGGCAATTTGATGTCTAAACAATATTTGTTTTTAGAATGTTGTAATAGTCTCCATGAATAAGTAATGGAGTCTTATTTATTGACTAATTTCTTCCGCTTAATCTTTTATAAATGTTGAGATTTACTGGCTTAGGTTAGGTTAACTATAGGCTGTCAACTATAGCTCGTCATTATCATTATAAATGGACAGGTTTCAATCTGAGCTGTGGAGTTTGGGTGCGCAGTGGGTCTAGGCGTTGGTGAGGTGGTGGGAGAAGCGGCCGCCTCAGTCTGTGTTGGGTGTTGGTACTAACAACGATGTCTGCAAGACCGCTGGATCGTGGACTGTAGTCGGCGCTGACTGTTTCCCCTACAATGCCTCTGTCCCCACGCGGCCTCGAACTACAAACTTATACCTCCCCTCCACGCGCTCGTCACAGCTCAGATGAAACCTGTCCATGTATACTTGATCGCCGAGTTAGGAAGATTTTGTGGTGATGGGAGTTACTCCATCACGCCAACCAATGACGAGCCTCGTACCCCTCCTCCATTTCTTCCGTCACTGTGCAGACTCCTACCACAATTCGGACATGTGCAACACATCCTAAAACAGCCTGAAGAGACTAATAAACATGTTTATACGTATGTGAAACGCTCGGAACTAAGGTAGAGTGACGATTCTGGTGCTCATCATCCTCAATAATGCCTTTTGGACCACGTCACTTGTTGCTGTATCTTTGATACAACAACACGTATTTGACGTTAGTTGTGTGTTACCTTGATTGTGTTTTTTGACTTCTCAGTTTTAGCTCTGAGATGCATGCTTAGATATTAAGGTTGGTGGCATTCTTATTTAATTTTACTTCTCAAATAGGCTTAGTTTCTAGTTTCATGTTTCTTTAGTTTTTAGTCACTTGATAACGGGAATTGATTCTTATTCCCGAAACGTCGTGTTTTGATTTCTAACACACAAATGATGGCAAATGTCCGAAAAATGTATAAAAATAAAATTGAACTTCCATCATTAACAGATAACTTCAAACAGAGAATGTCACAGGCTTTGACTTGCCTTGCTAGCAGGTCCTTGGGGTGTACAACAAGGTTAGGTACAAGGATCTTGAGTCCTCATTTCCTAATAATCTAAGATACTTCCCCGTTTTCATTAGTCCATGAGATATTAAACTTTTGAGATATGTCGCCTACATATCAAATTTGATTAAAATCAGTTCACAGGTTTTAGCTGTAGAGCATTGCACATACGCCAGACAGACATCATTTCAAAAAGAACTCAGGTAACCTCAAAACACTTTTATCAGAATACATACATTTTTTGAAACATTACATAAATTTTGATGAAGTTAAAATTCAACAATTTTCACACGGTTCCTGTTTAGACTGAGGTAGGCAATTAATTGTCAAACACATCTGCTTCTCTAACATAGTATTCTGTTTATTGAAGGCGCATAATACAGGGATAGGCTAAAGTATTACACACACACATATTATATCGTCGGCTTCTATTTGAGGTAAGAAGTGTTCAAACCTACGTTGGGAAACTCTTTACTGGAGTTAATTACAGGCTGTGACGAAATGATGGTTCCTTATACAGGGTGTTCCAAGAAGGGAGAAAACCCTAAATAATTTAACTTTTTAAAATTTAAGCATATTTTAACAATTATTTTTATTTTCACACATATATATATATATGTAACTATAGGGAAAGTTTTCTGGGTGTCGTATGTTTTGTGCCCAACTTATGGACCGAGTAGAATAGAATTTGGCATGATGGCCATGGGCGTCATCGCCGGGGGGGGGGGGGGGACGCGTCCCCCCCAATATTTGAGATGTAAAAATATTTTTGCTAAAAACGAATGATTTACTTAAAACCTTAAAAGGTAAACATCGGGCTTTGTCTTTACTAGGGTTTTTAACATTACATTTCTGTTACAAACGCATAAATAAATGCATAAAAACAATGTTTTGAGAAGTTTAATTTAAAAAAATTTCCATACCCCCAGACCCCCGGCATATGTCCCTCCCCCCATAATGAACTGGTGATGACGCCCATTGATGCCATATATATCGGAAGTTTTTCATTTTTTTGGAAACTCAAAATTTGGGAGTAGCTGTCATAAAAATTACGGTTTTCTTAAAATTGGCACTAACGATTTTGAGTAAATTATGCTCAAGTGTAGCTTCTAAGGACCCAAACAAAACATATTGGTCACCATCTGTCTATAAATGGCGGTTTCATGAGTTATAAAGAAACACAAAATCGGCTATACAGATTTCGTTCAAATTTCAACGAAATATGAAGATTAATGACCCAAACCCGCGTATAAAATCGCAATTAAACATACTGTAACAAAGATCATACTGCGTAACATGAAAATCACCAAATTAAACATATTCACTATCATCAACCAAAACCATAACCCATTTCATCACTGTAGAATAAATATCATATATATTTTGTATCTCCATGTAATATAATGTGTGCAACATGAACAGTGATAGAATTCACAATGTTACGTGATTAAAAAAAGAGAGAAAGAAGAATTGCCACTTGTGAGGAAAATAAAGTTTCTATGCTGAAGAGGAAAACGGGTTTTGGTGCATTCTATTCAAAACATCCAAACAGTTAGAATTTTTACATTTAGGAAGAACATTCAGTGTTTTAAAAACAGTCTAATGATCAAAAACAGCCAAGTAGCTAATCTATAAAATGCAAGCTTAGAACCATTGGTGAGTGGAATAACTTTATTTATCCCTCCAGGAATTGTTTCAACTTTCAGACCAAATGCATACAGATTACATTCAGCCAAAAATTGACCAATAAAAATTGCAACTCTCTCAAAATCTATTAAAGGCCAAAATAACAAAATACAAACTAAGATCGAAAAAACTATTATTAACATAAGCAATATAAATAACTATTTTAACACAATCCATCATCAATTTTGTATCATTCACCCATCACTTACCCACTTCCATCACACCTTTCATTAGTGTTTAAGATGTCAAACATCCTAATTGTTTAGATTAAGTTTTTATAGTTTTAATTTATGTTGTACACCTAAAAATGTTGTAAAAACAGTCAAAGCAAGAGTTACAGATTATTGATTTTTTGAACCCTGAGATAAATACTCATTTTGTATATTTTGTAATGGAATAATTTTAAATAAATAATCTTGTTAAAACAAACACACGTTTTATGAAGTTTATAAGTTAGGGATAAGGAATAATTGGTAAAAAAAAAAAGGTACCTTGACCGCAGTCATTACAAGCATGATTTTAATCAAATACAACATACATTGAGGAAGTGTTTATAATACAATCAAAGGAAGTTTAGGCTCTTATACATATTTTTTCAAAGGCGCATGTGGTTTATTTTCATTTTTTGTTAGGCGACTGAACCGATATGGTGTTGATTAAATTTGATTTTAGGTGAGAGAATGTTTGTGCAATGTTTTTGAACTGTTTATTTTACTTTATATTGATTAATAATAACTGAGTTTTTTCCCCTTGTACTTACTCTTCTTGACGTTGAAATAAAAATTTATACAATCAAGTTTTGGAAAACTGTTTATCTAAGATATCTACAGGCAGTGACGAAACTTCATCCCTCTGTACAGGGTGTTCATTGAATCATTAAACAAAGCTGGTTATTATTCCTTTGTTTTAATTATGTGAATGCCGGTATAGTTAGTAAAACTATAACAAAATAAATTGATGGGCGACATCATACAATGTAATACAACCTAACCTAACCTAACCTAACAAAGCTGGTTATTATTCCTTTGTTTTAATTATGTGAATGCCGGTATAGGTAGTAAAACTATAACAAAATAAATTGATGGGCGACATCATCCTAACCTAACCTAACTTAACCTAACCTAACCTAACCCAACCAGATCCTCTGAATTCTAAATGTAATTTAAAAAATGGTTTCTTGTGTCTTGTAGGAAATGTTAAATTGTATTGGTAGATCAAGGGGTCTTATCCAGTAGGGTGTTTGTTTTAAACAGTTGTTACACAGGTTTGCTGGATTTTGAAACTGTATATATCACTACTTCCTTAATATCGACTAAGTCCTAGCAGGCGTTGTAGATATGTAGAACTTTCACAACCTCGTGTCTGTATGTTGGTTTCAAATCTCAACTTATATGTGAATGCTTTAATTTCAGAACGATCTAAGTGCCAAAAATTAATATTTTTTTTAAAATTGCAAAGTGATCTAAGTATCAACGCCAATGCACGTCTATAAGATCTATATGCCAAATAATTTTCTGTTGGTTTTTATAGCCTTCCATAGAATGCGCTGTGTGTATGTCCAGTGGGAGCGCCTTTCAATTCGATCTAAGTGCCACCTGCTTGGAATTGGTTTGTTTACATGACATGAAACTGCTCTGTTGCACAACACTTTGTTATTGTTTTTTACAAGGTTTTAATTGTTTTTGATTATAATTATAATTTGCGCAAGTTCAGATTCTCGTGAAGCTAAAGTGAAACTTGAACTACACCAGAAAAAAGCTGGTAAGGCTTTTGAAACCATGAAAAATGATGCAATTTGTAGCACAAGACCGGGCAGTACTACTATCAATATAGTAATGGACTTACAAAAAGTCTTTCCGATCCCAAAGCTCACACACAGTGACATGTATTACAGCCGCCAACTTTCCTGCTACAATTTTGGAATCCATGTTAGTAATAACGCAGATGGTATTATGTGTGTTTAGCACGAAGGGCAATCGGGACGTGGTTGCAATCAGATGGCGTCTTGTCTCTTCCAAGCAATAAACTCTGATCTTCTGTCAACTACTGATAAAAAACATTTAGTTGTTTGGTCCGATAACTGTGCTGGTCAGTTAAAAAACAGAATGTTAGTATTTTTGTATAAATACTTAGTATACATTGGAATGTTTGACACTATCGAACACAAATTTCTAGTGACAGGGCACAGCTTTTCATCTGCCGACAGAGATTTTGCGCTGATTGAAAAGCGAGCTAAAAAATGTTCGCAGATGGAAACTGTTGAGCATGTGATGAATATTATAGCTACAGCTAGGCCTTCCAAACCATTTAAAGTTCTGAACATGAGTGAAAAAGTTTTTAATTTTGATTTGGCAGGAGAAAATTATATAACAACTAAAAAACTGGGAATTTCATCTATATCAATGATGAAAATCTGCAAAGATGAACCAAACAATGTCCTCTTCAAAACATCTTTTTTCGGCGATTGGCAAAAGTGCAACGTGTTAAAAAAAGGAGTTAAGATTGAAGATCTCACCAATATGACACTTGAAATTCTTCCTACCTCAGTGCCAATATCTGAAAATAAAAAGAAGGACCTACGTGCTATGCTGGACTACATTTCAGAGCCAAACAGAACCTTTTACGCCAATTTGTGCGCCTAAGATCCATAGGACTTAGATCGGTTTGAAAGAAAACCAGCCATGGACATAGATCGTTCTGCTGACTGGGTACATCAAATTTTTTTTCTTCCTTGTGTGTTTTAATAATTTAATTTTTTAACATAAGAGCACTTTTTTATGTTTTTAACTTATGTAAAAATAATGTTGTACCCTATTGAAATAAAACTATTATAAAACTACAGTGTTTTTATTGATTACCCGAAAATTTACGTTATGGCACTTAGATCGCTTTGAAATTAAAGCATTCATGTGTTGGTGAGTTGTGTTGGTGAGTCAGCCCTCCCACAACTATATGAATAACACATTTTTTTTTGGGAGGTTAACGTTTGAAATTACATTTTTCACAATAACTTTGTTATTTCTCGTCGTAGAGAAATTTTTGGTACCATTGCATGCACAGTTGAAAACTGCAAATATGAATCTAGTTTAGTGTTACAAGTTAAAAAATACAAGATATGTGTGGAACTATGGGTCCTCACAAATCCGACACTCCAGTTTGCAGGACCGAATGTAACCGAGAGAGTGAGAGAGAGAGAGAGAGAGAGAGAGAGAGAGAGAGAGAGAGAGAGAGAGAGAGAGAGAGAGAGAGAGAGAGAGAGAGAGAGAGAGAGAGAGAGAGAGAGAGAGAGAGAGAGAGAGAGAGAGAGAGAGAGAGAGAGAGAGAGAGAGAGAGAGAGAGAGAGAGAGAGAGGGAGAGAGAGAGAGAGAGAATTGAATTGACTTTATTTAGGGGCGAGGTTAGGACTGTATAGTCCTCTCTACCACCTAACCCCAGAGAGAGAGAAAAAAAAATACAAGATATGAACAAAAAACAGTTTAAGATGGTTTAAAGATTAATATTTGGTTTGGTGGAAGGAGAAAACTGCACAATGTTTATTGTTATCACTTGTGTTTCAGATCAAATCAACGATAACTTGAGTCAAGTGGTAAACTCTGCTTCCGGGTATTTGGATGCATCGTCAATCTATGGTAACTCTAAGGAAGACGAAGATAGGATACGAGTTGAAGAAGGTCTTCTCAACTTACATTCCTGTACCGAGTAAGTACACACAGGGTTGTTTAACATATAACATTGATATTAACTGAAAGATTTAGCCAGCATGTAGACCACGTTAAATACAGACTTAGTATGTTTTTAAAAAAATTTAAAAGCATTTTAACACTTTCAATACCATGTGTATCAGTTTCATACAGTAGTAGTTTGGGTACTTACGTATTAACGCCACCGCAGAAGAAGTTGCGCTAATGCGCATGCGCCAATAAAGAGCAAACTGGTTTAAGGGAAGCAGAATTCCATTTTTTTCAGCTTTGAGATTCATATACTTTCATTTTATGATTTGTCCCAAAAATTTTAGGCGTAAATTGGCGGCACTTTAATTTTAAAGCTCATGTTTATCCATGATTTAATTTCAAATTATTAACTTCAATAAACTTGCGAAAGGTTTGGCCAGGTGATTATATATATATAAGGTTTGGCCAGGTGTTTATATATATATAGCTACCTGGCCAAACCTGTCGTGATATATAATTATATCGCAAAGTAAGCAAATATTGGTGCATGCGCATTAGCAACTTCTGCTGCGGTGGCGTTAATACGTAAGTACCGTAGTTTGTATTAAAAATTTATGTGTCTCAATTTGAAACATATTTTTAGTGGATCATATACATGTAGTCATATTCTAGACAATGTAACCCTCTAGGGCTCACTCATAATGAGTACGAGCTGTAACGATTGGTTCTCTGTAACTTAAAGAGAAGGGAAACGATTGAAGTTACGGCAAGCATACATTAGGGACCATGTTTAACTAAAATGAGGGCTGCGGATCTCTCGACACAAAGGACAAAGATTCCACTCTAAAGTATGACCTATTCTGATGAGATTGAAACAAAGAAAGGGCTGGTTTGTACTAAACCGTATTTCAAACTGGGAAAGTCCACAGTACTAAGGTCATTCATTGCAAACAAACATCTTATCAGTAGGCTTTAAAATATGCATTGGAATCTTTGTCCTTTGCATTCCTAACTGATTTAGAACACAGAAAAAAATAACCCAGTTGTTTCAGAGAAAGTAAATTTACCTTGAAAACTAATGTAAGTGTAGACTTCAATAACATTTGACGGGCTACCATTTTTGATAGATAAGAGATAGCGAACTCTGGTATTCACCATTCTTTAAGTTTTTCTAAACACTTCAAAATGAGGTGTCACTTGAAGGGGGTTTACATTTAAAATTTTTGAGTTGCCCCCAAAATCCCCCATTTTTGGGGGACACTCAAAATTTTCAAAATCATAAAATGAAACTTCCTGCTAAGATTGCATGACCACCAAAAGGATATCTCTGTATATTTACTTAGAAAAATATTAGACGGGGGGGATCTTGACTTTTTATTCACCCGGTATATATGTATGTATATATATATATATATATATATATATATATATATATATTTTAATAAGGCTATGATGACCTAGAGCAAGAACAAGATTTTAAGTTGTACTAAAATAATAAGAGGATAACATAATTTATCCATTCCTGTTACTTACCTAGTATAGGGTAGGGGAACATAAAATTTGGTGTAAAGGATTATATTCTTATCATATAGTATCCTATTGAAATTCGGAAAATAAACATAAAAGTTTTTTAAATAGTGACAATTTTACACAGTTTTTTTATTCTCATCTCATGTATTATTCAACTATATAGCTCACTAAATTAGATTCAAATTTGCAGATTTCAATTCTGCATGTAATGGCACCAACCCCACCTCTTTACGATGACAAATAACAAAGTTATTGTGGAAAATGTAATTTCAAACCATAAGCTTCCAAGAAAATGTGATATCAGTTAGTTAACATAGTGAGTGCGGCTAGGTCGCCGGTGGGCCAAGCACTGGTCGCATGTATGGCGCCGGGCCGATAGAGTGAAGTGTATAGCCCCACCGGCGCAGTGGCGGATCTAGAATTTTATTTTGGAGGGGGCTGAACAGGGGAAAATTTTGTGAAAGGACTTTCATATAATGAAGCGACCAAAACAGTAGTTTAACGTTGTTTTATGGAGTAAAAACGTGTGTTTCATATTAAAGGTTTTCAGGATGTTTTGTTTACTAATTTACTAATGAAAAACATTAAAGTTAATAAAAAGCAGATTAAAAATGTGAAAAGGATTTATTTTTAAGTACATCGTACATTTAATATTTCAGAGTAGTTCTACTGGCTAGACATGAATAAATAATGACGGGGACACAGTTGGAATTTTTGTTTGGAGACTTGGAGTGATGGTCTGAGAACTAACACTGTCATTGTCTTCATCACTAGTCGCTGTAAAGGAACCGCAAACGCCTTGTGTGCTTTTGAGCAAACTTTAAATTTTCTTACAAAACATTTTTTAAAGGTTTTGGGGGGGGCTTCAGCCCGAAAGCCCCCCCCATAGATCCGCCACTGCACCGGCGCCATACACGCCACCATCGCTTGGCAAGAAATATGGCACCGGCGACCTAGCCGCACTTAATGTGTTAAGAGATCTGACAGAGCAGATTCACCCACACAAACCTAGCGAGTGGGGTCTCCTTTACATATGTACAACTCTGATGCACGTCAGGACAATGATACAAATACAAGAGGAGACTTTTTTAAATATACACATCTACAAGGTCTGTTGAGATTTAGGCGACATCAAAAAATTATTGATATACACAATTACAAAGTTCAGAAAACCTGTGTAACTAAGGTTTTTAGGAACTAAGGTTTTACTGTATAAGACCTCCTGATCTACTATTACAATTTAATTTTTCCTTCAAGGCCCAAAAAACCAATTTTTTGGGCAGTATATTTAGGGCTCTGCTTGTATAAAGGGGCTGGGGAAGACCGTGTTTGATTTTAGTTTTAAATAATACAACATTCACAAAATACTGCAAATATTAAATAGTTAAAAGTCTTATATGAGGTGGATTCAGAAAGTAAATGCAGTTTGTATAAAAAATTAAATACAATTTAGAAAAAAAAAAATTATTTTCCTACATAATTTCCACCATTATTAAGACACACCAGGTTACAGGCTTTTTAAAGAGTAATGCTACCTGTGATGATAATCACTGTTGCACATCATCATTATAGAGCTGGTTGGCAAGGGATTACTTCAGAAGCTGAATCAAATCTGAGGTGTTAGGTGGATGCTCTCACTAGCCAACCAAACTGTTCGATCAAGTCCTGAGTGGAACATGCAACATGCAGTTGAGCATGTCATGGAGCAAAACAACTCCAGGAATAATCATGACCTGCCTTTTTTTTTTTTAATTACGCTATACAATATCCTGAAAACCTATCAATAACGATCAGCATTTATGTGAAAGTTAAATTTTTTTTATTTATTGATTCATTTTCTACAACTTTTATATACATTTTTTATGACCCTTAGTATAATAATAAGCCTGATATAGGTGTTTTATAGCTAGTTGGAAAGTTACGTAGATGAAGGTCAATGCCAATTAAAGCAGTGTTTAGAAATTTATAAAAAGTTTAATTTAAACATAAATAAGTACAGTCTCAGGTTTGTGATTCTGTAACACAATTAGTCTAATGGTTGCCTCTTCTTACAGATGTGCTAAACAAGATTCTGGGCGTGGAGCTTTGATATCGATGTTTATTCTGGAACACAATCGTCTTGTAGATCAGTTCTCTCATCTCAATCCACACTGGAGCCATGAGCAACTGTTCCAAGAAGCTAAACGAATTGTCATTGCAGAAATACAACATATCACTTACAATGAATTCTTGCCTGTCTTGTTAGGAGAGGTTAGTATGTATTATATATTCTTCTATTTATTTTTATCTATTGCTGTTATATATATATATATGAGTAGCCCAGTTTCACACACGGCCAAGTCCAAAATTTTCAAAATTGATATTATGATTGATTTTAATTTTTCGTGCTGAATTCAAATATGGAGCCTATTTCTTACAAAAACTGCCACAACAATGCTAAAAATGCATTTAAAAGTGTGACTTCCGTACAAAATTCGGCCAGCTCAGTTTCAGCCAATCAGAAGACACGAATGAGTCACATGACCAGTACCCATGATCTCCCTGGACAGCTTTTATTGTTTGTGTATGTTGTGTGGTGGTTATCAGTCGTGATTACAATATTATTTCAAATTTAATTTATGAAGAAAAATGGAACTAAATGTTCAATTATTTTATAAATTAACAAATTGAGTTTTATTAAAACCGGATATTAGAATAGACCTACCAAACTTAACTCTTAATAAACTTTGTAAATCACAAATCATCACAGTTTGTTATAAAAACAGCCAACTCCAACTGAGTTTGTTACAAAAGCGGCCAACTCCATACCTTGGTTACAAACCTGGCCAAGTCCATATTTTAAACTTAAATAACTCAAAAAATAATAACAATTTAGATAAAGTTAAACTTAAAATGTTATCTGAAGTGTACATTGGACCAGAGAAAAAAAAATCACATTTCCTGTAAGACTACTTAATGGCGAAACAGTTTTTTGCCTCTCCTGGAAAATTTTGCAAAATGGACTTAGCCGGGTTTGTAACTGGGCTACTCATATGTATATATGGCAAGGGTCAATTTAGCAAACAATTACCTAAAGAATTGGATCAAAAAATTAAGAAACGTTTCGTAAAATAGCCACAGTATGACGAAACAGCTAAATAGTATAACACTTACTAAATGACTAATTTACTCGACAGTTGCTACTATACTAAAATACTCAATCTGTACAAACTAGGCATTAAAGGTATTAAATTACATTTATTTTAAAGTTAAAAATTAGAATATTTTTACAAACTTAATAACAATAAAAAAAACAAAATTAAAAAATGAAAAATCCAGCACATAAAATTAAATTTATAAAAATTAAAGCTTGCACTGTTGATAATTTGTAATTAGTTTTTGAAAAAGTTGCAAGTGTATCACATTGATAGAAATAACCTAGATCACATATTGTTTTAATTCAAAACCACCATTAAACTGTGGAGTAAAGGAAGACAGGAGCATACTCTGATGGAGGGAATCGCCAACCTGTATTCTAAAAAAACGACAGCACAAAGTGTTGTGCTTGTGTCAATTTGATCTACTGTGACCGATGTAGGGTTAAGTTATACAAAATTATATTAGGACATGAATACAATGGTATTTATTTCTTTTCTCAGGTGGTTACAACAGAATACTCTCTACGTCCACAAAAGTTTGGTAGATTTGAAGGTTATGCAAGCTCCAATGCTCCAGGAATCAGTTATGCCCTCAGTATCACTGCTCTTAAAGTCTTGAGTTCACTCACGCCTACATCTCTGGTAAGTTTATTGTTTTAATGCCTTAATCATACTCTGTTTTTATTTATTATTTTTTTAGTTTAGTTCTAAACTGGAAATTGCTCAGGGACTCATAATTAGTATGGGTGTGAGAAACCCGAGGAACCCAAACAGAATCCACACCTTTCTTCGTGTATATTTGAGTTAAATCCCTCTCTTTCATCTTTCCTATCAGATCTCGCTTGGCTAAATATTGTTATTGTGACCGTCTCCACTTCTTTTGACCAGCTGGAAGCTCCGGCTGGCTGGAGACCGCGTACACTTTAGCCGAATCTTGTCAGGATGGGCCAAGGAGTCGGGTTAGGACGCTAATGAACGCACGCAACGCAAGTGAAATTAAATGTTATATTTTATTTGAGCGCCGAATTAGATTACAGAAATTTTATAATTTATTAAAAATACATAACGGCAAGATACAGCCTTAATAGTGGCCGAAAAACATACCGTTCAATTTAGCTAGCACGTGCTCGTCCCGTAGCGGTCTTCCTTCTCGCGGCTCTCGGAACAGACTCCCGCTCGGCTCGCTGGTTCAAGCCCTCCACTCCTTGTCTCTCCCCCCCTTCTACGTCATATTGCACTGCTCAACAAAATCGCAAGTGCCAATTCATATTTTATTATTTAAAATCCCTTTCCATTACATCCTAATTTATGCTTATTATAGTTTTAGTTTGGTGGGCTCCTTGGCTGGGCCAAATTATCTTACAACCTTGATGCTATTAAAGGGTTTGAAAGCTAATAGTCTTTATTTTATGCTCTTTTTGACTTTTTTTAATAAGGCAATAATGACCAAGAGTTTTTTCAGCTTTAAACAACAAATTTAAGCTGGACAAACAGCTATTGCAGATCTAATATTTATTAAAATCTCAGCTTCCAGATGACGTACATAAAGAGAGATTTGACATAGCATTGAAAAATTCTTTGTTACATTTATCATAGAACATCATGAAATTGCAGTTCTACAAAACATAATATTTTTTAACTTTTCAGATACTACACATCTAACATTGAAAACAAATATTTTTAACTCATTAGAGAGCTGAATAATTTGAGAAGTTAATTATTTTATAACATCGCAATGGTCAGTTTTAGGTTTTTCTCAAATGTAGTCTCTAACGACTGATACACAATCCATGGTTTATTTTCACTTTTTAATTGAAAACTACCGAACTGACATTTTTTATGACAATTAGTTTTGGTCTGTTTTTATTTCATTTTGGGGGTGGGTGTATGGGAAAGTATATAGAATTAGAACTACTTTTTCCTAATTTGTACTATATTCATGATAATAATTTTTGAAAATGTATATTTAAAGAAAACAATATTTATCTTATTACAACATTTCTTTCATAACTAAATTCAAATTTTTTCTTTATCTCGGATTTGTTCAAACAAATTAATTTTTACGGTAAACTTATATATAGGTATATTTTTGACTTTTAGGTAATATGTAAAGAACTTTTTTTTTATTCTTGACATACTAATTCTCAAAATATTTTCACTCTGAAAATTTTTCTTTCTCTAAAGTAAGGTTTTGGATAAAGTATTTATTGTGGTGAAGTTTACAGCTACACAAAAATGATGTACATGCAGTTCTCCTAGGATTAATAAAATTGATTTCAGTGTATAATATTACGTACCTTACGATAGGCACTATTTTATTACTGGATATTTCGGTTTATCGTTATTCAAAATGCTTCGGCTACTCACAATTTCTAAAATTGGTATCTAATCAATTTATAACTTGACATGAAACAAAATGTAATGAAGGAGAGTTTATTTATAAATAAACAACTTAACTTAAACAAAGAAATAGAAATGACAAACTGGCAATTTGACAATAAATAATTAACTCAAACCATAAAATAATAAGACTTAATTCTAGGATTGGATACAAGATTTATTTTGAGTCTATTTGTTTGCTATGTACTGTATATAGAAAAAGGTAATTGTCTTATTGATCACCACAAAGTTCGTTATATTAACATTGGATAAAAGATGCACTTTATATAAAATTGAAATACCGTATCTGACTTATTAAATGTTTTAGTTAAATTCTATTTTAACATTTATAAATCATACTTATGCTGTCTTGAATGCAATATTGTTGTTGACTTCACTTCTTTATTTATATAGCTTGATAATTAATATGTTTAGTATGAATATTCAATTTGAATTAGAATAGGTAGATGCTATTTGCATGGAATCTGAAAAGGTAATAAATAATATTTTACATTGTTGGCATAGGAAAAAGTAAATTCTTCTTCTTTTTTTAAAATTAACAGCTATGTTAACATGATCACTCGTTCAAGTGACGTGATAGTGATTAGACGTACATTTTTTGGCTTTATACGCAAGTGACTGTCTCGTAGAATCTTGTCTTCTCAGGTTACTTTACCTTTTGTTTAATAAGGAGTTAATTTGTAATAGAAATACTAACAACTTGTCTTTGATATTAACAAATTTTACATATTTCTTTTTTGTCAATTAGTTGTTAAAAAAACAAATATCAAGTTAATTTTTTTTTCTTTGTAGGCTAGGCCTGATTCAAATCAAAATTTTTTTAGCCATCTTCCAACATGGAAACTGATTTTGAAATACAAGCGGCTATAGTGAGCATACTACCTTTTGTAGCTAGCTATAAATGATTCAAACAACACATTAAAAAGAAAATTAAACAAAAATTCTAAAAAAGATTTATTTGACCCCCAAACATTAAAACATAAGATAGTAATAAACCAAATGATAGGAATAAAAAAAATTACTTCATTAAAGAATAATATGAACACAGTAAAGGCCCTTTTGAGGTAATTGTATGCCCTGAAAGATATAAAACAATTAACCCATTCAAAATAGGAAAGATGCACATTACACCCAAATAACAGAAATCACACGCAAAGGTAAAACTATTTCTGTTTTATGCAGAACTGCTGAAGCTGCAAATGCACTCCTTGTCTCAGCCCATCTGAGGGAATACAGAGATTTTTTACCAGCTTTCAAGGGTGGAAACTGTAGGGGTAGTTTTTGTTGAACCAGATGTTGAAACTGAAGAAATTATTAAACTAAGTCCATATAAAATTTTAAGAGCTCATTTTATTACAAAAAAAAAATAATAATAAAACAGGTGTAAAAAGTAAAACAAATTTTCCTAAATTAACATTTACAGGTACTAAATTACCGGAAAACATTAAATTACATTATCTAATTATGCCCGTAAACAGTTACTCAATTCAAAGTCTTTCATGTTATGCATATGGACACACCACAAATACACCCTGTAAAAAATAAATAAATAAAAAAAAAAATGTGGAAATTGTGGAAAATCCTACCACTTGTGAATCCAATCTTAAACCATCTTGCATACACTGTCTTGGAGATCATAGAAGCACAAGTAAAGAATGCCCAGAACACTTACGACAAAAAAAAAAAAAAAATGAAAAATTTAATGACTGAAAGAAAAATGGATTATTTTACAGATAGTAAATATTTTCCTATTTCTTATAAAAATAATAAACATCAAAAATAGTATGAATATGTTCAGTCCTTTTCTGAAATATTAAACAGTAAATCGATTGATACAGAAAACTGATTACATTTCCCAAAATTACCACCAACTAATTATAGGTCAAAATCCTCTACTTCACCAAATAGATACGACCTCTTGGACTTAAAAGAAATTACTGACATCAATACACATAATTTCCAACCGGAAAGCGACTATGAATCTTTACCTTTTAAACAAAATTCAAATAAAAAACCTCAATTTCAAAATAAACAATCTAAACAAAATCTCCTATTTAAGGAAATAACTCAATTAAAATTACACCCTAACCAAAAAGCATCATCTAGCTGGGCGCAACAACCAAGCTGATCTGAATCAGAAAATGACTGAGTAAAACTAAAACTGTAGAATTTAACTCAAAACAAATTCAGGAGGCACTAATAGAAAAAATTACCCAATTTACAAAACAAGAGTTTTCAAAAGTAATGGAAAGCGAAAAGTTATAAATGTTAATTAATAGCCCAAAATCTAGTAAATATGATTCATAAAAACATAACTTAAACCTAACAAATAGAAAAAACAAATGTTAAAATCTAATACCTTTATACAATTTTATGCCAAATTCAAAAAAAAAAAAACATCATAATTATACAGTAGAATGCCCAGTCCATCAAATCTAAATGGTCTGAACTACAACACGTTCTAAATCAAGAAAAAATACATATAGCGGCAATTCAAAAATCATGGCTGAACAATAACAAGTCAATAAACTCTACAATTTTGAGTTTAAGCAGATCTGACAGCTACGGAGAGATCACATTTTTAATACACATCTCAATCATTTAGGAAGAAATAAAGATAAACTTTCCAGACACGCTCCTTGAATCTTTACAAATTCAAGTTATACAAATTAAGAATTTCAATAACTTGTAAATAAATATAACCTTTACTGCGTCAAAGCAAACATTAAACAAAACATAAGGAACAATTTTATTTTCTCCTTGGATGTTGGTTTGTCATTACTATGTGGTGATTTTAAAGCCCACCATCCTTATTGGAACAGTCCCAAAATGGACACTAGAGGTAAACATATTGTCTTTGCCTATAGCTCATCAGAATATATTTTATTAAACAATAAAACTCCCACAACCGTACCGGGTCTATATTGAACTCCAGCCTCCATATATCTATCTTTTGCAACACCAACACTTCATTCATTATTAACACATTGGGAAATTGGTAATGATCCCATGGACAGTGTGCACTTTCCAATTTTCATAGAATTCAATATAAAACCTCTAAATAAACAACAATCCCAGGCCTTTTATAATAAAACCCCTAACTTACAATATTCTTTAAATAATTATAAAACTGTTAACTTTAATATCTTTAACACTGAAATAACAAAACTAACAAATATGTCTGAAAACTTTAACATAAACTGTTTATATTCAATAATTGAACAAGCTCTAAGCAAAGCTAAAACCCACGTAAATCTGCGAAATAACCAAAATTGGAATCCCAGATTTAAGTCAAAGAACTGATGGTCAAGTCAAGTGGCTATATATATATAGTAGCTGGATTTTATACTTTTATAGATATCATTTTCTATTAAAGTAATGCATTTTGGGGGTTGAAACGTTTATTGCACCACTATAATATGATCTGATCCTTTGATCAGAAGGTAAATACTTTGTTTTCATGATTTTTTATACTGACTTGTCTATGCCCCTAACTTTAACCCTAGAAAGCTAAACTATTGTAAATATTACGAGCATGTTTTGTTTTTGCCTAGTTTCCTCCCCTAACCTGCGTCAATGGACTCGCCCGTCCAGTTCTGTGTCGCACTGGGGCCTCTCAGTCAGTCAGTGTTTGGCGCATTTCGGTGCAGTTTGTATATTTAGTTCCGCTGTTAGTCGCTCGTAAATTTTACGATAGTTTAGCTTTAACGTTTGGATTTTTCCGTTAACCGTTTTGATTTGATGGCCCTAAAACCATGGTTTCTTACAAGGTGAAAAGTTCAAAAATATTTTTGCTACTATCTACTTGCCACGAAAAGCCTGTAATCGATCAAGTCTCCAAGAAATCTCAAGTAATCGAGACCTACAATGCCACAAAAGGGGCAGTTGATACGATGGACCAAATATGTCACCAAATGTCGTGCAGCCGTAAGACTAAAAGGTGGCCTTTGTGCGTATTTTATGGCATGCTTAATATTATTCTTGTAAATTCATATGTGTCATTTACGTCACTAATGTTGTGAAAAGCTGCCAGAAACCACTGTCAAGAAGGAAGTTTGCCATGCAAATACACCAGAGCCTTATCAAGCCATGGCTTCATCAGCGGTTACAATACCCATCTTTGACTCGCAAACTCCGCCAATCTATTGCTGATATCTTGAAAGTTCGGGAGCCAGGCAAGGCCCATGACCTTCCTCAAAACCTACCACGAACAATTTGTGGGATTTGCCTGTCAGTCAAGAGAAGGATGCCAACAGTATACTGATGCCGCTGCAACAAACCGATTTCCGCTGAGCATCGCGGAAAGTGCTGTGTCGACTGCTTTGAAGACTTGTAAATGCGTAAATTTGGCGCAAACATGTTTTTAGTGATAGGTTTTGACTATGTGTATTCATTAAAGTTCAATTTTGTCACCAGAAGTATTTTTTATTTATGTTTTTTAACTTGTCGTGAAATTTACGATAGTTTAGCTTTAATGTAACTTTTGAACAGATTAGCTTTCTAGGATTAACAAATGTAAAGTTTCACTGTAATGATAACGTTCCTAATATGGAAACTTTAAAATCTTCGACAAGTCCTATATTTCTCCAGCAAATTTTTTTTTAAAGGTTATAAACACTGAATACAACAACAAATACAAATCTGCACAACATGGCCAGGAGCAGCTTTTCATTGTTCTCTTCTAAATGTAAATAAAGTTAAACAGACATATCACAAGCTTCACAGCTGTATCTACAATGCCATTGAAATTCAAATAATATGCATTTCTATCATTTTGTAATATGCACAGACTCCAAATCTTCTATTCAGCTAATTGAGAACTCCAGATATGCTTTTTGGGGAGAAAGTTTAATAGTAAAAATTTTTAAAGAATTTTCCCAACAAAATATATAGTATATTTCATCACTAGGACCAAAAGTGAAGCTTGTCGATACAAGCTCAAGTTTGACGGTCGAGGCCGGAAAATGAGCGAGGATCGAAAAGCTTCTTTTGGTCCAAGTAGGGACGTTACGATACTTTCGATACTGCTTGGTATCGATACTTTGCTTACGATACCGTTGGTGTCGATATCGGTATCGGCCTTCCGATCATATCGTGGTATCACAAGAAAATTTGCTGTATCGGTATCCGAACAATATCAAATTACAAATCCATCTTTCTGCCGGCGCCAAGCGCCACTATTAGCCATTGCCCTCCAATAGCCAAGCCAGATCAAACATTTGGTTGAGTTGTAAAAATCCTCTAATTTCATTTTGTTACAAACTAAAACCAAACCAATATTACTTGACTTACTGTTAGCTAATTTTCACCACTTATATTTTGAGTCACTTCCTCGAAAGGCTTTAAAACAATTATAAGCTATTTATAAATTTGCCACTCATCCTCAGTCAAAATCAGTAAATATTTGTTAAGCAAAGCGATTGTTGTCTTTACAGATCCTTCAATTCAACAATTCTATTTACGATATAAATCGTAGAATTCCACCTTGTTGCTACCTCCTGAGATATTTTCTTTGACTTCATTCCCATTTTTTGTTTATTAAATAACGGGGGTTTAGAGCATTTACAAAGTTTTTAAAACCACTATCTTCAACTATTGAAAATGGCTGATAATCAGTAATAAATAAATTCAACAGAAGCTTGTCAAATTTCTTCTTTTGTATTTCGATAATTTTCTTTGATTGACGAATAAAAGATCTAATGGTTATTTGATTTTTAACAATTTGTTTGTAGCTACTTAGCCGAGTTTGTATTTTCACTATTTTTGTTATCAACATCAGTAGTTTGGCAAATTCTAATTTGTTCATTATGACTAATGCTTGAAGAAGAAGGAGATGACGACTAATCTAATGAAGCACTTAAAAACTAATCATGTCATAGTTATAGATTCTTCCAGAAAACAATATTTAAAAATGACCCTTGTACTTCTAAATCAATTACAAATAACAAATTCTTCAGCTTGTCCCTAACCTCAAATACCGGCATTGAAAATCACGCCATCGCTAATCCTAGGCCCGGTTGTAGTAACACTCACAGTGACCCTAACCCTAAGTGACAGTGACACAGACAGTAACAAAAATTTACATAATTATTTTAAATGTGTTTTTTACTCCTCAGTGCGTGCAGTGTATTATGGGACAAGTAGAAACACTAGTAACAATAAATGAACATTAAGGCTACGGCCACGCTAGGCGACCTGGTCGCGTAGAATTTTTTATCCGCGACCTGGTCGCGGTTAGATGCCACACTAAGGCGACCTGGTCTCGGTAAGATGCCACAAAGGTATCACAGTTGTAAATATGAGTTCTTTGAGTGAGGATGAGTTATTGCTAATGATTGCCGTACGGTCTTACTTAAAAAAGAAGAAAAGGCAGATTTGGAGTCCATCCGCTGAATAGTGCTCTTTTGAGTGAAGGTCAGTTTCACACCATAATGACATTACTCAGGGAAGATGGAGAAATTTTTTTTCTTATTTTCGAATGAGCCTAGCATCGTTTGACGAACTTCTGTCATACATTCAAGACGGCGTAGAGAAAAAGAACACAAGCTTTTCAATTCCAATTTCACCAGGAGAACGTCTGGCCGTTACCTTAAGGTAAGTCGTCACATGAATCAGATGGAGCAGGGAAGGGTGGAGGGGGCGACATGTAGCGACCTTTCGCCAAAGCGTGGCCGGTTCCATTAGGATAACATGGTGAGCGTATTTGTCGCCGCGACCAGAAAACGCTCTCGGTCGCGTTCGATTTGCTGTCGCTGGTCGCGGGTCGCCTACCGTGGCCGTGCCCCTATCATTCAACGTTTTCTACTTTTTTTCTTTGTCGCAGCGACCTGGTCGCGGCGACCAAGTCGCCTAGCGTGGCCGTAGCCTTAAGAACCAATCTTTACAACACGATTAAAGCAAAAAGTTATAAACCTCACTTTGACACCATAAATCTAGCAGAACTATTAAAATAAAATAATAATAATATCCTACATGGAATAAGTAGGTTCCTCCCAGAAATAACAAAGAATTATATGATAATTTATGTATTCAAAACGCATATCAGATATATCAAATACTCATATATTATGTACCATTCATCTTGGGTTTCTTCAACCAAGGCCCAAACCTTTTCAGGATAGGTGTAAGTCTGGTGAGTCTCAGGTAAGAAGATTTTTGCTCCCTTAACATCCATCCTTGATCGTTTGAAACCCCAAACGTATTTATTTTAATTTTTCCTTATCTTTCTTTAAAATTTCCCCTTTAATATTAACATCTAAACTTTTATAAAACTATATAGATCTCTTTTTCATATTATTTTACAGTATACACATTTATGCATGTGACTAATATAATTAAGTTATAATTTCATTAATATTATAATTACGTAATAAAAATCCTTTACAGCCCCTTGCAAAAAAGAAGACTTTTATAAAACTCTCTATGATGATTACAAATTTTTAATGAAGTGTATGTCATATGAAATTGAATATAATATTTGGCGAGTATGATAACCGTGTGATATGATACATTGATTTTTTTAATTATTTTAATTTTAATTTCAGTTATAAATTTTTTGACATTACAAGTGCTAGTTATTAAAATATTGGCTTTCCCACTAAATAATCAACGACTCCACATAATTATTCTCATATATTATATAATAATTGAAAATACAATTACTGTATAATAACACCATTACAAGGAATTGTCTTTATTAACTACGCCAGTTTAGTACAGTACTTTATTCCAGAGTTTCCATAGTCCAGCGTTTCAAGTTGAACTTGAACCGAAAGTCTGAGTCCGGTTCAATCCGAAGTTCAAAAATAGATATATCCGTTCCGTTTCAATAGAATATGTTGTTAATCGTGGTGCGTGGGTCTGGGTCAGTTTCTTCATTTTGATCTTGTAATTAGAAGTAATGGATGTTGATGATATAGAAGATTGTGTTGGATGTAATATTTATTTCTATGAAGCTATAGCAATTACAGACGAAGAAATCGTAAATTTTTTAATCTCTCATGATATTTTCAAAACGGTTATTAAGTGTACCAGATGCGGTAATGATATAAAGCTTTCTAAACGAAATTTACATTTTCGTTGTACCAAACAGGTGGTTGTTCCTAAAAAGAAACGGGCAAAATGTAATAAAGTAATTAGTGCAAAAACAGGCACAATTTTTTCGAAGTGTAGAATTCCTTTAAAGATTGTTTGGTTGATTGTAACAACTTATCTCTACCTAAACCCACCTAGACAAAAATTTTTATCTGGCCAGTTGAAAATCTCTGAAAGAACTGTTGTGGATTGGTGTAGTTTTATCAGGGATGTAATTTTGGACCATCTTCATCGTACTTCAGAGAAAATTGGTGGTCCTGGAAGTTTTGTTGAAATAATTGACGAAGCAAAATTTAGAAAAGAAAAGTTTGTTTCAGTCTTTAAAGGTTGTGGAGGTCAATGGGTTTTGGGTGGAATAGAAAAGAAAACAAAAAAAACATTTTTGATTACTGTTGATGATGACTATGATTCTGCTTCACTTATTCCTCTAATTGAAGAATGGATTGCTCCTGGAACTACCATTGTTACTAATCGATGGAAGGCCTATAAACAATTGACGCAGGATGATTTTCACCACTTGTCAGTAAACCATTCAATTAATTTTGCAATAAAATCGACTATTAGAAAGACCAAATTGAAGGTAGCGTATACTGCTCGTGCTGTAATCGAATACTTATTTAAGGAAAAGTACAGTAAACTAGAAAATAGACTGCACGTTTTTTTTAAAGCAGCTTCAGAATTTGGTATTCCTAACGCTCAGGAGTTGTAACTCAGCTAACGTTAATTTCAGTGCTGCTCTATAACATGTGAGTAATATTTTTGGTTTATTGTCCTAGAAATAGATGTACTTTATCATTTTGGGCCTAGGTCCAAAATGATGAAGTAGCCTATATTTATGTATAGCCCTCTATATTGATAGTTTGGTTAAGGTTGATCTAGAAAGCTTTAATCCTGTTGTAAATAAATAATAATAATTTCCTACTCCTACTAATTATTATAAGGTTGTGTTATTTTATAAATTAGCCTAGGCTATAGTTTAAAGAAAAACTTACAAAGCCCTAACCTGATATTAACTTTGTCCATTGAAATAAATCAAAATTTAGACAAGTAATAATATTCTATGTTATTTTATATTGAAGCTCACCCTAGTTTTTAGTCTCTAAAGACTATGCAAACTTAAACTAGGCCTATTTATTTACCTTGTTTGTCATTAAATCAGATATTTTTTAACCATGCGAAACAATTTTTAAGTCTCAAAATCCATTAATATTGAAGAAACATACAATTTTAGACACAAAGAATTCAGGTTTTTTGGGTTTTGACAAATATGTACAATGACAACATTAGTCAAGTTTGTGACTGTATTACCAGTCTATGTTATATGCTGTACGTTACATTAGTGTATATCATGCTGTATAATTTAAAGGACAAAGGTCTATGAAGGTAACTATATATATATATATATATATATATATATATATATATATATATATATATATATATATAGGGTAATTCTGCGCAATTACTTGGTCAACCCCAAATTTTTTCATATTTTACTACGGTCATAAGGATGTTCTCAGAAAGCAAGAAACATAAAATTTAAGGCCCGCAAGGCCATCGTACAGGTTGCCGAGCGATAAGAAGGTTCAAAGTCCACGCGACAACAGTGGCTTGCGGGAGACGCAAGGAAGGCCTATAATGACAGGTTTGGCCAGGTAGCTATATATATAGGCCTATATATATAGCTACCTGGCCAAACCTGTCATTATATATAATTATATAACGGTACTGTCACAACTGGCCTTCCGCGCGTCTCCCGCAAGCCACTGTTATCGCGTGGACTTTGAACCTTCTTATCGCTCGGCAGATGGCCTTGCGGGCCTTAAATTTTATGTTTCTTGCTTTCTGAGAACAAACATCCTTATGACCGTAGTAAAATATGAAAAAATTTGGGGTTGACCAAGTAATTGCGCAGAATTACCATATATAGTAATTGTTTACTATAGCACCCCAATTTTAATGTTTTTTTTTACTACATACCTCTCTTCATAAGAATAGTAACATTTTTTGGTGAGCCAAAATATTTATCACTTCGAAATTGACATATTTCAATGACGTATTTATGGGTTAAGTTTACATGGTAAACACAATGTTTCGTCTGATCACCGAAGTCAAATAACATTGAGCGTGATTATTACTTGGATGGGTGATAGTTTTTCTACCACATGTGCATGGGATTAGTGTTGTTCAAACCATTGAACAGTTAACATGAAGTATGAATATATATAGGGCTACCTTACGTGACCTTTTAAGGTAAAAATATCCAATCACCGAAGTCATGCAACATAGAGAGTGGTTAGTCAGTAGTTGGATACGAGAGCACTTGGGAACACTACGTAAAAAAAAATTTTAATTGGGATTATTGTTGTCATATCGTACATAGATCTATTTATACGTAGGTCATGTAAACTTAATCCACAAAGACGTCTTTGACATAGATGATGTAATGATGGTAATTGTGTATTTTACCTCCCATAGCAATTTAGTGGCTAAAAATCATGCTATCTTAGATTGGTAATTAGGCTATTTATAAAAAAGTGGTACAGGTATTTTCGGCAAAAAAATCACAATTTAAAAACTACAGAATTCAACGCTTCACATTCCTGTCTCGAACATTACTAAAGAACTTGCAATGTGTATATCTGTGATCACAGGTCACATGAAATGCTGTCTTCCTCGCGGCTGTGAGATTATATCGCCCTACATATTATGGTAAGCTAAATTATTTACCTCAATAAAAGTTTGGCCATGTAGCAATACCTTATTAATAATAATAATTTACCCACTGACATTATTTTGATTTTCTTGAGAAATAATGATATATTAATGAATTTTGAGACTTGAAACATGTCTACTGTTATCCAAAAAGATCTGATTAATGACAAACAAGGTAGGCCTAAATATTTTAAGATTGCATGATTTTAGCCACTTAAATGCTTTGTGAGTTACAAATGCTTAAACACTTGATCACTGTAATGAGTTAAGCCTATTAAATTACATATATATTATGAATAAGTAGGCTGTAAATATTTATCATATTATTTTGCATTAATGGACAACCTATTTTATGTATATTCCTAACAATAGGTCTGCATTATTAATAAACAGAGAAAACCTTAAAAAATATGAATGCAAATAACGATAATAATCAGCAATGTAAAAAAATAAAGGCTATAAAAAACAACTAAGATAAAAAGGATAAATACACAAAATGTAAATAAATATTTAAACAGGAAATGAAGACTTATCTTGCATCTAGGCTATCCTGTACCTTTAACATCCTTTTGAAATACTTCAGCTTATTAACTCTCTTCATGTATTCTTGGGTTATAGACTATTCCTCTCTTTTATCTTTCCTATGTGATCCTGGCCAACTTTTGTTCGTTTTCTACCCTGACACTTTTAGAGTATTTAATGCCTAGGATCACTATTTTATATTCTTTTCTTCATTTTTAAAGGCAATGATTACTGCAAGGTTTTTCACATTTAAACAACAAGAAAAAAGAAGAAAAAAAAAGATTTGCAAAATTGCATGAATCAAGCACTAGTTTTGTTGAAGAAATATTGTGTCCTATATCAGGCAAAAACCAAGATATGTTCATCTTTAATTTGTATCATTACCAAAGTTAGAAGATTAGACCTGCTAAGAAATTCTTAGTTGAAGGAGGCACTAATTGAAGATACTTTTGTCACCCCAATGTAGGAAGAACAGAGTTGTTCAGTATTAAAGTTTTTATCAGTGAATATTATTGTAAGTTGAAATCTAAATTGGTTTGAATAAGTCAATGAATTTGTTTTTAGCACCCTTGAAGTCCTTCACAATGATGTAATTGATAAGGAGACTATATCACGATCAAAGTCTTAAAATGTTAGAAAGAATGTGTCTTAAGTTATTGAGATTATAATATTTTTAAGAAACTTTATACATCAAAGGTTATTTCTACAGAAGGCGTAAAACAAAACTTAAGAAATGCTCAACATGCACAATAGAACGAAATACTAGACTTGTATAATTTTAAACTAATCTCATAATATTGGACTGTCATTTAGGTATGCTCTATTGTTTAATTTCAACTCTAGAACTGCCAATTACACCAAGTGTCTAATATTGAAGTAGCCTACTTTGTTTTTGAAGTTAAGAAAATATACTGAAATAAGAAATAAATTTTTCCATACTATTTAAAAAGTCTGTAAAAGTTAATTAATCAGATGGTTAACCCTAGATGCACCTTCCCACTCTTTAACAATTTTTTGGTAAAATGTTAGGGATGATCGTGATTAATGATATACGCTAACTATGTATTTTAATTTTAGATGTCACAACAAGGAAACTCGGATGTGAAAACTTACGATATTGAATCCCAACTCTCAGATATTTTTGCAAAGATTGTCAAAACACCAGCCGACAAACCAGGGCATCACTTGGATTATGAACCACAAGGTAAGTGTGTTTATTTTACAACTACAGTAGAACCCCTCTAATCCGTCACCTTCGGGACTGGGGGCATGGTCGGAACGCAAAAAAGATTGGATTATCCGAAAAAAAGCCAATGTTTATTACATATTATATAAAGAGACTTTTTTACAGTGAAATAAGTGATATATAAACTTTAAAAAGTCATAAGTCAAAGTTTACAGTAACGTGTTTACATTTTCCTCCTGACATGTTGAAAAACAAACAACTGTACTACAACGAAAAAACTCAACTTTTCTATGAGCTAGACCGTACGCTTCCTCTATCTTATTTACTATACGTACAAGTCTCAAATCCTGAAATTTTTTCACCCTGGATCCGTTTCCGCGTGACAAAGAATGAGTTATCCAATCCACTGGAAGTGTAGGTTTCTTTATTTTATCTGGCATGGATTGAATAACCCCTTCAACAGTTAAGTTACCCCAAACTGCCGGTACCCCCTTTTTATTTAATACTTCCAGTTATTATATTTAATTTACCCTTCTGCTCAGGGAGAACACGATTTAATTTATTTCTTTTTTATCCCTTGGAAGCGTGTTCTTGAGAATACCTTCATTAATACAATATATCTTACCTTTATTTAAAAATATTTCCTGTAAGCATAACAAAGATGTGTGGATAGTTATAAAAGATTACACATTGTTTTTGATATTTATAAATGAATACCTATTTATTTTATTTCAAACAAGAGAAACCAAATTAAATTTTCTCAGAACAAACAAAACATTATTCAAAAAAGAAAATTTCTTAAACTATATAATTATTATAACAAAATATTCTCTTATAAACTTATTATGTCATCAATTTTATTTATAAGTAGCAGATAGGCAATTAATTGAATTTAAAGGAAAATTTTATGTTTTATATTACTATGTTAACTATGAATTTCTTTTTATTAATCTCTGAACACTAATTTCTAAGTTATTAATCTAATTAGTTGTCCAGGATTATTATACAAATATTTTATTTATAATGAAAAAGAAATATCCACACACAGGTATTAAATCTTCGCCTAAACAATTTTCATTAGATTATATTAAATTTTTATCCCAGGAAAATCAGTATTGAATTTAAGTTTATTATTATTATCAACTCCTAAATGTTATTTATACTAGTGTAAAATGTGTGCACTCTAAGTTATATGCTATTGGCATCCCTGTTCAAAGTCCTCTATAACATAATTTCTCAAACTCAAGTCTGACTCCAAACGTGTGTCAATCGTTATGAAATTTAGGAATATGGTTTCTTGTAATTAGGCTGAACGATATCTACAAGATTTTTTAATATTATCCGTTTTTAAAATGGTGACCGCACAACAGAGTTACTGTATGGTTCCTAGAAGTGGTGAGCAACAAAAGTCTGTCCTGCAGTCTTGGTCTTGGTCTTGGCTACTGCAAGACTAAGACTGGGGTTGCAAATCTTCCCCATGTATGTTGAATCATATTTTCCCTGCTCTGTTGTAGCCAAAATTGTTTTGCCTATGAAATATTACACATCGCTTCTGATTTTTATTAATAGAATTATTTTATTGGAGAAAATTAAGATAAATATATGCCTTTCAACGAAGCTGTGCTGATTATTTCCTACTATAATTTAGAAGAGTCTTAATTTAGCGGATCATTTTAAACTTCCTCTTGAAACATCCATGTGCCGAACAATAACATTTTGCGCAAAATCTTTACTGAACAGAAACATAGTGACACATAATTTGAACTCGAGATATTATTTTGTCATTTATAGTAATACAATCAGAAGTAAGGAAAGTTTGATGTTTTCAATCTCGACATACTTGGTCATGAGTGGTGATGACACGGACGGCATAGTTAAGTTGCACAGATTGTATTTTAACTTTTGAAATAAAAACTACAGTAGTTGGCTATGGGAATTGGGAGTAATAAGTTAACTTCTTTTTTGTTTTGTTTTCTAATTTAATTAAATTTTTTGATCACAGGGTTTTATTAATTCAATTATTTAGTCAATATTTTAATTTATATGAATATTTATTTTGAATATTGTATATAATATCCTGTGCTTAGTTTAAACAAAATGATTGATGAAGACTCCCTATACTGGTAGTTGTACAAAAGGGAAAAAAATTCTATTCAAAAATTTGTTAACTTTTAATATGATACTCACCGCCAGCAATCCTTTTTGGAAATTTTTCTTTCAGTACATATATATATTACCACTACACGTGTTTCGGACTTTTTACGTCCATCGTCGGGTGGTCAAAACACAATTAAAAACATTTAACACAATTTGTAAAAACACATAACACAAACAACACACACGCACAAATGAAGTCCAACATGTCTCTGGGCTGATGCTGTACAATGTACTCAATTGAGTATATTGTACAGCGTCAATTTGAGTACATTGTACTCAAACTATCAATTTGTTTAATTTTATAACTGTTTAATTATGACTTGTGTTTACTACTGTTTATTGCGTATAATTATTATGATTTGAAAATTGAACTTAGTTTTATAAATATCCCTTTTGGATAAATGCTCTTTAAACCATTGTCTCTTTTAATTTCTTCCCCCCCCCCCGCAAATATTAAGATGATTTTGAATTAATTGTGAGCTATGAAATAAAAGTTGTAACTTAACAAAAATATTTTTTTTATAAATGTATTCTTTTTTGTATTATTTATGTTGGGTTTGCAGTTAAATGCCTTTACTAAAATAAGAAAAAAGATACAGTTTTTGCCGGAGGACCAATCCAGCTAATGCTGGATTTAATAACTTTGTGTAAAAAATATATATAAAAATATACCTCTGGTCTTGCGGTGCTTCCATACAAATGATAATGCTGCAGCGTGCATGCTGTGACGACACTGTCACACTTCACAAATACTGTCACTAATTATTTAAAGTCATAAACATAAACATAGATATTTCACTGTTAATAGCAGTAATAAAAATATTAAAAGGCAACTTATTAGTCTTTGTTCAAGTATGATGGACACTTAGCGAAATGAAATAGATTATTAGAGCAAACTTTATGCGAGCAGTATCCAACCCGGAATGTTATGGTCATGTCCGGTTTTTATTTTCTCCCTTCTGGGGATAAAAAATGGCGTCATTGGCAGGTAGTTAAAAGAGCGAAAAGGGAGGAATGATAACTGATTAATACAGGACAAAGTATTACAAATACCTTTTAACTCTTTATGAACTTTACTGAACAATTTAAATCAAAACAACACAATTTATAACATCAAAATAACACAAAACGGTATCGTAAACAAAACGATACAAAACAATAACTAGTTATTTCAGAGGTCAAAAGGCTATATTGTGCTGAATGATTTACTTAAATAAATGAGAGTTTTGATGAAATTTAAGCCACATGAATTCGCATTGCTAGGATTCTAGTATTACCTAACCTAGTTAGTCTATAAGTGGCATAGACAGCGATTATTAGTCTTAGTCCACTTTACATACAACATCATGCCTGTAGTAAGCCACTATTAATTTATCTTGTCTTTTACTGTTAGTGGTAGGAAAACGCAAATGATGCAATATAATGAGTAATAAATTATTTATATTACCGTCATGTGACTTTGCGTTTGTCTTAATTACAAAGACGCGTTTCGGAGTCGTAGCTCCATCTTCAGTAATTTTACTCCGTAGAGGTCGTTAAAACATTAAACATAACAAAAACATTAACACTATACACACAAATAAATAAATACACGTATACGTTGATTTTAACATTTTCTTACATGCACACTGTTTCATGGTTCGCGAACTACTGGCATCACGGTGAGGCCAAGGTTATCTGACTATGGGTTGGTCATATCAGTTTATTTATAACTCATTGCCATCTCAAATAATGCGTTTGATTGGAATAATAATTTTTCATTGAGAATATAACAATGTGATTGTTTAAATGATTTGTAAATTTCATATTCTTCAATGGCATTCATCATTGGTCCTTTTTTAATGATGTGGAGAGGTGTCAGTTTAGATTCAAAGTTTGTATACGAATGTTTGTTATCGATAATGTGTTGTGCGAAACTTGATCTATTAGCGTACAGGCTATTTTGGGCAAGTGTTCTTTGTATCTATCCATGAACGATCTGCCTGTCTGTCCGATGTAAAAACAATCGCAGTCGTCACACGCTATTTTATAGATGCCTGACTTCTTCTCTGTTGGTATTTCCTGTTTTTTACGCAAAAATTTGTGTACATTATTATTAGTTCGGTGTGCGACAATGATGTTATGTTTTTGGAGTGCATTTTTTAGGATGGAGGGCATTATTTCAGTATAATCGGTAGCAACATATTTCTTTTTGTCTACTCTAGTCTGTATAGTGTTACATTTTTTCGTCAATTTTGCCTTCCTATGGCTTTCCAATAATTTGTCGACCATTTGCCTGTGCGATATATTTAATGACGTTTAACTCTTCTTTGAAATCCGTTTCATCGAGTGGTATGGACACAAGACGGTGTATAAATCTGTTATATGTTTAATGTTTTAACGACCTCTACGGAGTGAAATTACTGAAGATGGAGCTACGACTCCGAAACGCGTCTTTGTAATTAAGACAAATGCAAAGTCACATGACGGAACTATAAAGGTAATATAAATCATTTGTTATTATATAAAGTGACTTGGACACCAAACAATGAACATTAAAATGATGCAAGTGGATGGTTTCTCCCATTTTAGCCTCTAGATGATTTAAGAAAAGAAATTAATTTTGTCACATCACCTGCTTTATGAATTTTATTTAATTCACACGTTATAAATGTAACATATAATGATTATGTTTACAGTGTATTTTGTGCGTTTATTTAATTTAAAAAGAAAGTGTGTATGAGATATTTTTTGTAATTTTTTTTGTCTGTTTTTTTATTTACATTTCAGAAGCCAATGTAGACACATTAATAGCCCAATCTCATTCAGCAAGACTAGCGAAGTATCAAGCCTGGTTACAGATGTGTAGGAATGGCTCTACTTATGTACATTATTCTGATTTCTATACTATATCTGATGAAGAACGTGAATATTTAGCAAAAGTTTACAAGTAAGTTATCCATCTTAATATGTTTCTTTCCTTGCTTTGAAATTCCTTAATCGTAAGTCGTTCCTCCCACTTTCTAGATAGGCGGAGAAAGTGGGACCAATGTGGAGGGGGGAGAGCGCTAAGTATGCTTGACCCTTTTTAGGTAATCTCACTGTCACATTTAGTTCAGTAGGTTCATATAGCCCTCTGTAGATGTAAGCTATGTTACCGAAATGTACATAAGGGTTTGTTTAACGTTCTAACATTAATTTTATTAGTGTTTATTTGTAGTTTGGACATTACTTCTTTCATATAATTAAAAGCACAGTAAATATTATAAGTACCCGTATAATATATCACATTCTAATTGAATAATGATAAATAATGCCAGTTAGATAATAAAAAAAAGAAAGCAATTGAGGGGATTGTCCCCTTTCCACAGCGTTCACGAACAAAAATCATCTATCAAATACTTCTCAGAATAACAAAATGTTGGAGTTTAGGTTAGGTTAGGTTGAACAAAAATCGTCTATTGAATATTCCTCAGAACAATAAAATGTTACAGTTTAGCTTTAAATTTTTTTAAACTTTATATCTTTTAGTGAATTTGGAAGCCCGTTATATAGAGTAATTTCAGCAGTCCAATCTCTGCTGATCGTATCTAAAATTCTTCTTGTATCATAAAAATGAATGTCCTATTATGTGGTTTATGGTTCTTAAATCAGCAATTTACTTTAAAGGATACATGCTTGGGAGTGTCTGGATATCATCCTTGATGCATAACTTTCTCTTCTTTAATTTTAAAATTATTTTTATTCCCTTTGTTTTTTTGCCACTGAGAACCAATATTAAAATCATACAATGGTTTCAAAATAAAGTGCTTAGATGGATTGTTGAGACTTCGGTGTAGAAATGTTGCTAATGAAATTAAAATAATTGCAGAGATGCATGAAGTTCGGCTTCCGAATCATCAACTCTTTAATCGATGAAGGATAAGAAGAAGGCTCAAGAGGACTACAACACCTTTCGAGCTAGCATAGTTTTGTGTACAATGAAGCTATTCTCGAAATGCACCATTGGGTGAACTCTGCGAACTCTTGTTTTGTTTTAAGATTTTTAAACTGGTATTCTTTGCAAATTATAAATAAATGTTAAGCTTGACTTGTTGAGGTGATATAAAACTTCAACACAGTTTCTCATAAATTACATTAATTTAAATCAAACATGTTTCAACGACAATACACCATATAAAATAAACTATAACTTTATGATCAGTTCAATACGCCTACTCTGTTAGGTTGATCAAAACTTTGATCATTTTTGTCATAATCAAACCATTCATGAATTATCCTTGATCAACATCTCTCGTGTCGTAGTTTCTTGTTTTCACACACTGACACAAACGCTGTAACTTTTCTGGACGTGTCATCCTAAGGGACTCACACATAGTGAACCCGAGAAACCCTAGCTGTAGCCTATCTATATCTTTCTTTATGTAGTCTTCGGTTAGATCTCCCTATTTCATCTTTCTTATTAGGTCTCTCTTGACCAACTATTGTTCTCTTCTGACCATGACACTATTAGATTTTTGACGGCTAAGAGTCTTTATTTTGTACTCTATATATTATATATATATATATATATATATATATATATATATAAAGTAATGCTAACCTAAAGGTTTTTAGCCTTGAAACAACAAGGGGAAAAAATTCTGAGTTTTATTATATTGTTTTGTTTATTTTTCCCATATCGGCAATGCAGATAAGCTGATTATTGATAAAAGAGAGTTGTCTGTAAAACATATATTCGAAAAAGTAATATATTATTATTTTGTTGATTATTACAGGAATGCAGCTGATGTAGATCTACTCACAGGAGGTATTCTAGAGCACTCACAAAATGGATCAATCCTTGGACCTACATTCACTTGCATGTTAGTTGTACAGTTTAATGACTTGCGTAAAAGTGATAGATTCTGGTATGAGAACGATATTCCACCTACTTCATTTACCCATGGTATGTCGGACTTTAAAAGTATTCTATAAATAATTTATGAAAACGACTTCTTTAGAAAATACCCGAAAATATGAAAATTTATAACAAAACCACGTATCGTATAATTTAAGAGTATTTTTGGCGTGGAGGAAGGAAAAAAAATAAAAAGAACTAAATGAATATTTGGCAGGTTAGGTTAGGTTCTTGTTAACTAGAAATTAGTTGAAATTGACTCACTTCCAGTTTTCAATCGATTACTCTGGCATCCAAAAAATGTTAATGTCACACCATATTCACTATAAGGAAAACAAGGATTTCCCGAATCACTAAAACATGAAACAATCAAGACTGTAATAAGACATGTTATCAAAATGCTTATATGGGTAATATATTAAATGTTGAGCTTGACTTTTGTATGAGAAAAACTATACAGTATAACAAACACACAGAACACAATTCTCATAAAAAAAATACGCCTAAGTATCAGACGCGTTTCAACGACAAGGTCGTCCTCTTCAGTGATACACCAGCTACACCAACCAAACCACAACTACTTATTGAAACTACAACTAACTAAAACGTTGAAACGCGTCTGATACTTAGGCGTATTTTTTTTATGAGAATTGTGTTCTGTGTGTTTGTTATACTGTAGGGTAATATAATAAACATAATTGGATTTATTACAGTCTTAGTTTGTTTCTTGTTTTTGTGGTTCGAGAATCCTTGTTTTCTTCATTGTTAATATCGCCACAGTGCTCTTTAGACATTTGATCACAACCATATTCGGTCAAACAAATAATCCTCATCATGTTGGTATCTCCACAGGTATAAATAAAGTTGATTCCAACTTGTCCTAGATTACGACATTTTACGAACGCACACATTGACTCAACACTTTGTGTGTTCACTCCGGTCTGAAGGTCTATAAAGCTTTCACTTTGATTCTATTTTGTAAAAATTCAACGGCGATTGTCGTGTGTATCACTGGTGAGTTGTAATAGCGATATATTTACGAGAAGCGGATACAACAAAATTGTGATAACACAAGGAAAATAAGACATAATTAGTTTAAACTTTGACCGACGAGATAGCAACCACCCTGTTAACTGATAAGATGTTTGGTTGATAAAGAAGTTGATAAATTTCCTTCAGTATGTATTGTTACAGTTTGAATTGAGAGATTTTAGTCTCATAGAAGTTACATAAGAATATATTCTTTTAACAGATGTATTGGTTAAGTTATATTGTTCGTATTTTGTAAGCCAGCTATATTTTGCAGTCTATTCATTTTTTTAGAATAATCTAAACAATATTATGCATTTCATAGGCTACATTATTTTTCAATACTTATTTAGGATCTTTCACCCTATTTTGATCTTATGGAATTTTTGCCACATTGCCTACAGTTTACCAAAAGTTGAATTGAGTTGAAAATCAGTTTAACTGATATTCATATATCCGGAAACAACGTTAAATAGGAAACAAAAATATCTATCTGTTGGGTCAGGTACAGTATGTTAGCATAGATTTAATACGTAGTAAATTATGCAAAAACAATGCGTAGACTTTCTCACTCACTCATCCCCAAAACCAAAGGATTTTTGGCTATATAAACATGTTAGGGATACTATTTGACATAGATCAGTTCTCATTAGATGCCCAGATATTAGGAAAAACATTTTACAGAAAACAACAGTTACGTTACCAAAATACTGGGTCTTTCAAAAATAAGTTAAAAGTTTAAATAACTAATTTGTTTTTTAACATAGACAAAATAAAGTATATAAATTCCTTAATTTACTTGATAGGATTATTAAGACAGGTGTTCAAAGTGCCCGGCATTCTCTCCCTGGAGAAGCAGTAGTCTTTCCTTTATGGTATGTGTGGCATTTCTTAATGTGTTGACATTTATCTCAGCTACTTATTTCAATCGTAAGAGATAAAATTCCTGTAAGAGATTCATCTCTTACAGGAATTTTATCTCTTACGATTGAACGTCTTCTTGGCCTCTTGATGTTTCCAACAGACCCAGTGGTTTCAAACTTATTAAAAAACTTTTTCTATGCGAACATTGCACAGTCCGTCCCTCAAACTTTTAAGTATGAAACTTTTTAAACCTGGTTGATAAACTCTGTTCACATTCATAACAACTCTGAATAATGCTTTGGATTGTAAATGAAAATCAATTGCAAAATACTACAAGTTTACCACCTACTAGATTCCTGTTTGAAATTACTCAACAATGAGAAAACTCGTTGCTATGGCAATACATAAATTGCAATGAAAATAACAGCTGTTTTAATAAATTCCAATTTATATCTGCATACAATAAAGAGTTTTCCTCAGGGATTGGACAACAAATAATGAAGCAGCAGCCATTTAAAGTTTTAACTTATTTTTCAAAGACCCGAAACATACTAGGGGTGTTCAAATATAAAGAGGAAGTTATTTAATACAGTAACATTTGTATTATTACAATTATTGACTTGGAGACTACTGTTCCAGCCCAGGAAAAGTTTGTTGTGTTCTTTTACAAAATTAATAACTTCCTCGTTAGAGTTGAATTTCTTCCCTCATTAAAAATTCTTTAAATGAGCCGAAGAGGTGAAAGTCCAGTGGTGCTAAATTTGAACTGTATTGAGGATGATGCAACACTTCGTAAAGTTTCTATCATCAAAATGGTAGTGTAAGCATTATCCTAAAGGAAACAATGGTGTAAAATTAGTTACATAGATTCATAAAGTAAAGTTTATTCTGTTTGAATGATATGTTTAGTAACATATTTGTCTATTTATACCATTAACATTTTAAATATAGAAGTCAAACTGATTTGATTTAATTAATGTAGTCTATGTTTAAATATATATTTTAAATTGGAATTTATTTTGCTTACAGATCAGTTAAATGAACTTCGCAAAGTAAAGTTCAGTGGTTTGCTCTGTGCCAATGTCCCCAGCATCATCAGTATCCAACCGTTTGCTTTTGTTCAACCAGATCCCTACTTGTAAGTATATTTATTTATATGTATTTGTACTATTTTTCTCATTTAGTTGCTTATATATTGTATATTCCACATAGTAATAATTGTAGTCCTTTTCTTTTAACTTACGTCATCATTTATTTCATCTATCTTATCGGCTTATTTTTATTGGTTTTTTAAATCCATCAATCCCAACTTGGAAGACCCAATAACTTTATTCAAGATTTTCTTCCTTTCGTCTTTAATATCCCAATATCCAAAAATTAGTAGATATGTAAGGTTAGATTTAGTTTATAAGCAAGACCCTCCGATGATGATAACCAGGTTATCGAAATGTACTGTAACATCCAAATTCAAAACATCAAATTCGTAAATAAATTCATTCACTCGTTCTTCCACATATTCAACTTCCGTCCCTTGACAGATGCTGGCACCTGGCGTCCTTCTCCAAAACTAAGCATCGCATGACATCTAAGTACAAAGTACAACGGCTGGTCAGCCTAGCTGTTCTAATACCCGTCGTCAGTCTACCTGCAATTACTCACAATGTTCTACATTCTTTCATAGCTCCGTTAGAGATATTTTTTTTTGTTCTCAAAACTTACATCTCAGTTCTTAACTCTGCATGTGATATTCGACCCAGAATCGACCTAAGCGCTTCGTCCATAACTAGTCTGATTTCTATAAAACACGTATTTTGCCATTCAACGTTACGCCCACTTAAAATTGTCCGATCGCAATAAATAAAATACCGTTAGAAAGCTAATGTTCCGTAGATGCATAATCATGCAAAAAAAATACCACAAAACGTTATAAATAATATTCCAAAAATTGGTGAAGTTCGCATATTTTTGATGCGTAAAATCGTAGATTTGAACTCTGCGCCTTATCGTTAGCGCGACGCCATTTTTCCCGATATTATTCCAACTCTATTTATCTGTCATTGAAGTCAACTAAAACACTGTTCTATAGATCACATGTTTCTCTTTCCAACCATAGATTACAAATTTTTCTGCGTCTCATAGATCCAGAGATATTCCTACTTGAACGTAGAACAAACTTGACAAGACGAAATACAGTTGGCAGTGTTAGGAATACACGTATTCGTTTCTCTTTGGTTTTAAAATTATTTTTCTTTACACTAAGTTGTAGGGGAAATTCCATTCTATAAGTTGGTACCACTTGAGTTGAGATATTGCTTACTTACAATTTGTTGTTTTGAAGTGAAGTCCAACGTCCAAACGTAGAAAATGTCTGACGTGAACACTAATATTTGGTGTGGCAAATATTGGTTTTGGGATTAGATTTTTGTTATTTTGAAGGTTTGTGTATACAAATTGTATATAAATTGTGTATACAAGTTACAATATATGTGTTTTAATATCTAAAGCTTATGTTTTTCAGTGATAGTTTAGTTTTTGAACGGTTCATATTTGGGATAACCTAGGCCAATATTGTAAGTGTAGCCTATATGCATATTTTCTTATATTTAGTGTTTTATATGATTATAAAAGTGAATATATGTGTTATTCTTTGTAAAGTATATATTTTCTTAGTTAAATCTATAAGTTTTGTCTTTGATCTATCTTCAAATTGGTACTAGTGAGTCTAATATGTGGAGGTTACAAACCTAACCTCACTTGTAAAAGTTACCTTTTTAGGGAAAATCGGTATTTTTATTTAGAAAATGTAACATATTATTATTTTTTTCCCCTAAATATATTCACAAATATATGACAAATCTCAAGAAATGGTTGAAAAAAATCCTAAAAATCTATTAGTATGTTATTCATTACCATTTCTGTGAAATTTCTGCTCCGTTACTCTTTGATTTTTTGGTATTTGACCAAAAAACACCAAATGTGATACATCTAACATTTTTTTTCACTACACACCTACATTCTATGCACCTTTCTGAACATAATGAGATATAGAACTTTTGTATAAGATAAATATTACTATTTTTTGTGATTTTTTGAAAAAAAAATTATCATTTTACATTTTTTCGTAAACTATTTTTTGTTTTTTTGATAATATAACAAATTTTATTTTTTTTCCCCCTAAATATATTCAAAAATATTACACAAAACTTTTGTATATCTTAGAAAAAGGTAGTAAGCTATTGATTTTGGAATATACAGGTTTTTCCTGAAAATTGGTAACTTCGTTTTTGACATGTAACATACTTACTCCAAAACCGTTTCAAAAATTTTTTTTTTTATTGCATAGATGGATTCTATGCATCTTTCTGAGAAAAATGATATCTTATAAGTTAGGTTTTGTATAGAAATAATATATTTAATTAATTTTTTAACAAACGAAGAAAGTTAACATGCAGCAGTGCTAGGGTTAAACGATATGTTAATCTACAGTTTTGTGCGTTTTAGTTTCTAAAATGTTAAATAAATTTTTGTTTTCACGGCACAAGCTCACGTGAACTGCGACAGGATTTTCCAGGTATTCAGCTTTACAGATTTTATCATATCTTAAATTTTGTTAATGTTTTAAAATAATTTTTTTAATTATCATGTATTCTTTAAAATATGTATTTCATGTTTTATTTAATATTCTATGTTCTTTTTGAAACTGAATGATTATAAAAATTTTCTTTTCTTAAAACATACTTTACAAAACCTTGCAAAGGCACATTTTAAGTTTTGAACAATTATGTGAAATAGGTGCAAACTAATGTTGAACATTAAATGATCAGAATATCTTATTGAACATGTCAAATATATAACAATTAGAGAAATCTCTTCTAAATCAGAAAATTTCGTTTTACAGACTTTTGCAGATTTTTGCAAGTCTTATACAAGCTTTGTTTTAAACAAAACTAAATATATATAAATAAATTTATAGTCATATAAGAAGCTTTTAATTATAATCTTAACGAATTTCTGTGATGCAATCAATTTACTTTAATTTTGACAAATAACCAGAGATTTTCTTCAATAAAGAACATTAATGCTACAACATGTCTGATTTTGCACAGACGCTAAAAAACTTTTTTTTTTTTTTTTTTGCCATAGCTAATACGCTGGTAGGAGAAACCCAGCAATTCTTGCCTCACATTGCATAGACCAGCGAAAGATCTTAACATGTTTCGTCCTGTTTGCAAAACACGTTTTGTTTAATATATCTTCAGAGTTTCAAGTGCACAAAAGTGATGTTTTTTTTTTGAAAAACTGACTTTACAGAACTTTAACTAAACTCATATTGTATATGTGCCTAAATTGCTTCAGCGAATATGTGTTTCTTAAAGCTATCTTTAGATGTAGACTTGTGTAGTTATTTGTAAATTATTTAACAAATCATTGGGTGGAGCCTGCATGCAAACTTTCGGTCCTAACAACCTCCAAGAGGTTATTTTCTAAATTAACAAAAAAATTGACGTCAATTTAAAAATTTCAATATTCAAAATTTATATTTTTTTTTTATAAACTTCTCATTTATAATAAATTCTTGTATTTTAAAATATATAAATTTATTGGCCAATATAGCACTTAACCCACCGACGGTCATTCGACCCCGAATCGACCTCAGCGCTTGGTGCATAACTAGTCTGCATTCTATAAAACACGTATTTTGCCATTCAACGTTACGCCCACTTAAAATTATCCGATCGCAATAAATAAAATACCGTTGGAAAGCTAATGTTCCGTAGATGCATAATCATGCAAAAAAAATACCACAAAACGTTATAAATAATATTCCAAAAATTGGTGAAGTTCGCATATTTTTGATGCGTAAAATCGTAGATTTGAACTCTGCGCCTAATCGTTAGCGCGACGCCATTTTTCCCGATATTATTCCAACTCTATTTATCTGTCATTGAAGTCAACTAAAACACTGTTCTATAGATCACATGTTTCTCTTTCCAACCATAGATTACAAATTTTTCTGCGTCTCATAGATCCAGAGATATTCCTACTTGAACGTAGAACAAACTTGACGAGACGAAATTTTGTTGGCATTAGGTTTGCATTTCTCTTTGTTTTCTATTATTATATTTCTTATATTTCTTTACACTAAGTTGTAGGGGAAATTCCATTCTACAAGTTGGTACCACTTGATGTTGGCAATACATACTTAGAAGGTATTGGTTTGAACTCTCAACAGACGCAAATTGTGTGACGTAAATACTGTAATAAAAGGCGTGGCACATATTGTTTTGGGGTTAGATATTTGTTATTTTGAAGGTTTGTGTATACAAATTGTATATAAATTGTGTATAAAAGTTACAATATATGTGTTTTTATATCTAAAGCTTATGTTTTTGCGTGATAGTTTAGTTTTTGAACGTTCTTATTTGCGATAACCTAGGCCGGAACGGTAAGTTTAGGCTATATGCAAATTGTCTTATATATAGTGTTTTATATGATTATAAAAGTGAATATGTGTGTTATTCTTTGTAAAGTATATATTTTCTTAGTTAAATCTATAACTTTTGTCTTTGATCTATCTTCAAATTGGTACTAGTGAGTCTAAACTGTGGAGGTTACAAACCTAACCTCACTTGTAAAAGTTACCTTTTTAGGGAAAATCGGTATTTTTATTTAGAAAATGTAACATATTATTATTTTTTCCCCCTAAATATATTCACAAATATATGACAAATCTCAAGAAATGGTTGAAAAAAATCCTAAAAATCTATTAGTATGTTATTCATTACCATTTCTGTGAAATTTCTGCTCCGTTACTCTTCGATTTTTTGGTATTTGACCAAAAAACACCAAATGTGATACATCTAACATTTTTTTTCACTACACACCTACATTCTATGCACCTTTCTGAACATAATGAGATATAGAACTTTTGTATAAGATAAATATTACTATTTTTTGTGATTTTTTGAAAAAAAAATTATCATTTTACATTTTTTCGTAAACTATTTTTTGTTTTTTTGATAATATAACAAATTTTATTTTTTTTCCCCCTAAATATATTCAAAAATATTACACAAAACTTTTGTATATCTTAGAAAAAGGTAGTAAGCTATTGATTTTGGAATATACAGCTTTTTCCTGAAAATTGGTAACTTCGTTTTTGACATGTAACATACTTACTCCAAAACCGTTTCAAAAAATTTTTTTTTTATTGCATAGATGGATTCTATGCATCTTTCTGAGAAAAATGATATCTTATAAGTTAGGTTTTGTATAGAAATAATATATTTAATTAATTTTTTAACAAACGAAGAAATTTAACACATGCCAGTGGAGGGTTAAGAAATTCATCAAACAAGTAATATTATGTAATTTTTAGTCTAGTGATGAACCTGATTACAATTGATATTAATTTTGAATTTAAAACATCAAACTCATTTATAATTTTTTTTTATTGTTAAATTCTGTAAATGTTTAAAAAACTATCATCTCATAAAGTAAAAGGGGGGGGAATAAATATCAGTATCTTTTCATTTTTTTTTTTTTATTTTGTAATTTTTACATTAAGGGCGTATAATCTTTTTTTTTGGATTAATTATAATCCTGTTAATTGTTAAGCTGTGCTCATTGTCTTTTTTTTTATTGTTAAATTTTGTAACTATAAATATATATATAAACTAAAAGGGGGGATAAATTTTCAGAATCTATTGATCATTTTTTTTATTTAAATTATTATATGTTACATTAAGGGCGTATAACTTTTATCAATTATAATATTGTTAATCATAAGTTGTTTATGATGATTTGTCTCAGGATGTCTTTCTAAGTTGTAAATGATAAAATCTGAACCGTCGAAATTTCTTTCTGTTTAAATAAACTTGAGCCTTGTTAATTACTAAATTTGTCTTTGCTTTTTTTTTTATTTTTCGTTTCAAACATTGTTACCATTTGGTTCCGCCTTTCTTAAATTTTAGTCCCCTGGTAACAGTACATCAGGGCGTTAAGTGGAAATAATTAATAAAGAACAATTAATCAGAATAATTGTGTTTTATTGTTTCTAGTGATTGTGGTTAGGGGCAAATTCGAATTACTAGTGTGAATTTCACCACAGTGCTCAACAAGATTGTATCTGTAACTCAAAATTTCGGAGTAGTTGCCATAAGGGGAAAAAAAACAAAAACAACTTCAATTTTATACCATTTTGCAGTAGCGTACCCTCTAAGGATCCAAACAAAATATTTTTGGTCGCCATCTTTTCAAAAATTTCAGTTTGTGAGTTATCAGTAAAATATCAAAAATCAGCTTTGAAGATGTTAATAAAGGCATAATCGATTCTACTGATTTCATTCAAACTCTAGTGAAATATAAAAATTAATGACTGAAACGTGTCCATAAATTACAAATAAAAAAACTATTATAGTACAGAAATAATTGGTAATCATTCAAAACTCAATGAGAACGTGTTTATAACACAAACAAAACAAGTTTCAACCCTATATAAATATATATTTTAAAACTACAACCCGGTTTCATTTTGTCTTTTTGACAGACAACTACCAATCTGACATTTTTGGTTACGAACCATTGTACTAGGTTTTTATTAGGGTTTGTGAGAAAGTTTGTGCTGTTTTTATGCCATTTAATTTGTACTCCTTGTTGTTTAAAGGCATCATCACTTTATAAAAAAAGGAGAAAAGTGTATAAAATAAAAACCCTTAGCCCTCAAATATTCTAATAATGTCAGGGTTAAAAAAAAACAAGAGTTGGTCAAGAGAGATCTGATAGGTAAGATGAAAGAGAGGGATCTAACCCAAGATTACATGAAAGGAAGTCCATCAGGATTACCAAGTCTGTACGGCTAGAAATGAGCCCCCGAGAAGTTTTTAATTTGTAAAAGTTCTTCAAAATAAATCTATTTTCAGTTATTTTTCAGGGATTTTAAAATTATTGTATCATATAGAATTTTAGTGCTTGTTATCCATATCATTTCATTTGTTGTTTTCATTTTGTAGATAACTCAACATTTTTTGGTAGCTGTCTATGGGGAAAAACACAAAATACGATTTGCTCAAATCACCTTGATCAAATTTTGCTTAGCTATATAAGGAACCCAAACAAAAATTTTTATGCTCCAAGATGATTAAAATTTATTAGTTGTTGTTATAAAAAGGATTAGACTGTGAGCTATGATTTCAAAATTGTATAATATTAATAATATGTTTGTTTCCAGAAATGCACCAATCGGATGTGATCATCACGGTGTGTTTGATCTATCAGCATGGAGAGAAACGCCTCAGGAAACTATAAAGACCATGATATCTATGGAAATGTTACAAGAAGCTATCAGGAAAGCGGAGGATAATGTATTGAGAAGACAACAGACTGAATTTCTACTATGGTCTCATAGTAAGTCCATGTTTCACTGTAAAAATACCCAAATTGTAGATTCATAGTTCCCTTCTGTACAATCAACAGTTTTGGGAGGGTCATATTAATATTTAAACTGGGAAAAATATTTTTTTAAATAGTAAGCTCGCAACTATGGGGTGGTCGGTCGAGCCAGATAGGAAATAAAAGGGATGTTGAGAGTAAATCATTTCCCCAAATTTTTGATAACTAAACATCAGTATCATTTCAGAGTATAACAATACTTCTTAATCTGTCCAACCAATATCATTTGACAGCACGATTCATCTCATACACTTGGGTAGCAAGTATTAACAGTTTCCTATTTTCATGTTATACATTCCACTATTTGGGTTTGGTGTCATAGCATGGTCTACTAGCTTCATATTTATAGAACTCTGACCGTAGTTAAACTCCAGTAGTATGACAGCATGATGCATCTCATACACTTGGGCAGCAAGTATTAACAGTTTCCTATTTTCATGTTATACATTCCACTATTTGGGTTTGGTGTCATAGGGTCTACTAGCTTCATATTTATAGAACTCCGACCGTAGTTAAACTCCAGTAGTATGACAGCACGATGCATCTCATACACTTGGGCAGCAAGTATTAACAGTTTCCTATTTTCATGTTATACATTCTACTATTTGGGTTTGGTGTCATAGCATGGTCTACTAGCTTCATATTTATAGAACTCTGACCGTAGTTAAACTCCAGTAGTATGACAGCACGATGCATCTCATACACTTGGGCAGCAAGTATTAACAGTTTCCTATTTTCATGTTATACATTCCACTATTTGGGTTTGGTGTCATAGGGTCTACTAGCTTCATATTTATAGAACTCCGACCGTAGTTAAACTCCAGTAGTATGACAGCATGATGCATCTCATACACTTGGGCAGCAAGTATTAACAGTTTCCTATTTTCATGTTATACATTCCACTATTTGGGTTTGGTGTCATAGGGTCTACTAGCTTCATATTTATAGAACTCCGACCGTAGTTAAACTCCAGTAGTATGACAGCATGATGCATCTCATACACTTGGGCAGCAGGTATTAACAGTTTCCTATTTTCATGTTATACATTCCACTATTTGGGTTTGGTGTCATAGCATGGTCTACTAGCTTCATATTTATAGAACTCCGACCGTAGTTAAACTCCAGTAGTATGACAGCACGATGCATCTCATACACTTGGGCAGCAGGTATTAACAGTTTCCTATTTTCATGTTATACATTCCACTATTTGGGTTTGGTGTCATAGCATGGTCTACTAGCTTCATATTTATAGAACTCCGACCGTAGTTAAACTCCAGTAGTATGACAGCATGATGCATCTCATACACTTGGGCAGCAGGTATTAACAGTTTCCTATTTTCATGTTATACATTCCACTATTTGGGTTTGGTGTCATAGGGTCTACTAGCTTCATATTTATAGAACTCCGACCGTAGTTAAACTCCAGTAGTATGACAGCATGATGCATCTCATACACTTGGGTAGCAAGTATTAACAGTTTCCTATTTTCATGTTATACATTCCACTATTTGGGTTTGGTGTCATAGCATGGTCTACTAGCTTCATATTTATAGAACTCTGACCGTAGTTAAACTCCAGTAGTATGACAGCATGATGCATCTCATACACTTGGGCAGCAAGTATTAACAGTTTCCTATTTTCATGTTATACATTCTACTATTTGGGTTTGGTGTCATAGGGTCTACTAGCTTCATATTTATAGAACTCCGACCGTAGTTAAACTCCAGTAGTATGACAGCATGATGCATCTCATACACTTGGGTAGCAAGTATTAACAGTTTCCTATTTTCATGTTATACATTCCACTATTTGGGTTTGGTGTCATAGCATGGTCTACTAGCTTCATATTTATAGAACTCTGACCGTAGTTAAACTCCAGTAGTATGACAGCACGATGCATCTCATACACTTGGGCAGCAAGTATTAACAGTTTCCTATTTTCATGTTATACATTCTACTATTTGGGTTTGGTGTCATAGCATGGTCTACTAGCTTCATATTTATAACACTTTGACCGTAGTTAAACTCCAGTAGTATGACAGCACGATGCATCTCATACACTTGGGCAGCAAGTATTAACAGTTTCCTATTTTCATGTTATACATTCTACTATTTGGGTTTGGTGTCATAGCATGGTCTACTAGCTTCATATTTATAACACTTTGACCGTAGTTAAACTCCAGTAGTATGACAGCACGATGCATCTCATACACTTGGGCAGCAAGTATTAACAGTTTCCTATTTTCATGTTATACATTCTACTATTTGGGTTTGGTGTCATAGCATGGTCTACTAGCTTCATATTTATAACACTTTGACCGTAGTTAAACTCCAGTAGTATGACAGCACGATGCATCTCATACACTTGGGCAGCAAGTATTAACAGTTTCCTATTTTCATGTTATACATTCTACTATTTGGGTTTGGTGTCATAGCATGGTCTACTAGCTTCATATTTATAACACTTTGACCGTAGTTAAACTCCAGTAGTATGACAGCACGATGCATCTCATACACTTGGGCAGCAAGTATTAACAGTTTCCTATTTTCATGTTATACATTCTACTATTTGGGTTTGGTGTCATAGCATGGTCTACTAGCTTCATATTTATAACACTTTGACCGTAGTTAAACTCCAGTAGTATGACAGCACGATGCATCTCATACACTTGGGCAGCAAGTATTAACAGTTTCCTATTTTCATGTTATACATTCCACTATTTGGGTTTGGTGTCATAGCATGGTCTACTAGCTTCATATTTATAGAACTCTGACCGTAGTTAAACTCCAGTAGTATGACAGCACGATGCATCTCATACACTTGGGCAGCAAGTATTAACAGTTTCCTATTTTCATGTTATACATTCTACTATTTGGGTTTGGTGTCATAGCATGGTCTACTAGCTTCATATTTATAACACTTTGACCGTAGTTAAACTCCAGTAGTATGACAGCACGATGCATCTCATACACTTGGGCAGCAAGTATTAACAGTTTCCTATTTTCATGTTATACATTCTACTATTTGGGTTTGGTGTCATAGCATGGTCTACTAGCTTCATATTTATAGAACTCTGACCGTAGTTAAACTCCAGTAGTATGACAGCACGATGCATCTCATACACTTGGGCAGCAAGTATTAACAGTTTCCTATTTTCATGTTATACATTCTACTATTTGGGTTTGGTGTCATAGCATGGTCTACTAGCTTCATATTTATAACACTTTGACCGTAGTTAAACTCCAGTAGTATGACAGCACGATGCATCTCATACACTTGGGCAGCAAGTATTAACAGTTTCCTATTTTCATGTTATACATTCTACTATTTGGGTTTGGTGTCATAGCATGGTCTACTAGCTTCATATTTATAGAACTCTGACCGTAGTTAAACTCCAGTAGTATGACAGCACGATGCATCTCATACACTTGGGCAGCAAGTATTAACAGTTTCCTATTTTCATGTTATACATTCTACTATTTGGGTTTGGTGTCATAGCATGGTCTACTAGCTTCATATTTATAACACTTTGACCGTAGTTAAACTCCAGTAGTATGACAGCACGATGCATCTCATACACTTGGGCAGCAAGTATTAACAGTTTCCTATTTTCATGTTATACATTCCACTATTTGGGTTTGGTGTCATAGCATGGTCTACTAGCTTCATATTTATAACACTTTGACCGTAGTTAAACTCCAGTAGTATGGCAGCACGATGCATCTCATACACTTGGGCAGCAAGTATTAACAGTTTCCTATTTTCATGTTATACATTCCACTATTTGGGTTTGGTGTCATAGCATGGTCTACTAGCTTCATATTTATAACACTTTGACCGTAGTTAAACTCCAGTAGTATGGCAGCACGATGCATCTCATACACTTGGGCAGCAAGTATTAACAGTTTCCTATTTTCATGTTATACATTCCACTATTTGGGTTTGGTGTCATAGCATGGTCTACTAGCTTCATATTTATAACACTTTGACCGTAGTTAAACTCCAGTAGTATGACAGCACGATGCATCTCATACACTTGGGCAGCAAGTATTAACAGTTTCCTATTTTCATGTTATACATTCTACTATTTGGGTTTGGTGTCATAGCATGGTCTACTAGCTTCATATTTATAGAACTCTGACCGTAGTTAAACTCCAGTAGTATGACAGCACGATGCATCTCATACACTTGGGCAGCAAGTATTAACAGTTTCCTATTTTCATGTTATACATTCTACTATTTGGGTTTGGTGTCATAGCATGGTCTACTAGCTTCATATTTATAGAACTCTGACCGTAGTTAAACTCCAGTAGTATGACAGCACGATGCATCTCATACACTTGGGCAGCAAGTATTAACAGTTTCCTATTTTCATGTTATACATTCTACTATTTGGGTTTGGTGTCATAGCATGGTCTACTAGCTTCATATTTATAACACTTTGACCGTAGTTAAACTCCAGTAGTATGACAGCACGATGCATCTCATACACTTGGGCAGCAAGTATTAACAGTTTCCTATTTTCATGTTATACATTCCACTATTTGGGTTTGGTGTCATAGCATGGTCTACTAGCTTCATATTTATAACACTTTGACCGTAGTTAAACTCCAGTAGTATGACAGCACGATGCATCTCATACACTTGGGCAGCAAGTATTAACAGTTTCCTATTTTCATGTTATACATTCTACTATTTGGGTTTGGTGTCATAGCATGGTCTACTAGCTTCATATTTATAGAACTCTGACCGTAGTTAAACTCCAGTAGTATGACAGCATGATGCATCTCATACACTTGGGCAGCAAGTATTAACAGTTTCCTATTTTCATGTTATACATTCCACTATTTGGGTTTGGTGTCATAGCATGGTCTACTAGCTTCATATTTATAGAACTCTGACCGTAGTTAAACTCCAGTAGTATGACAGCATGATGCATCTCATACACTTGGGCAGCAAGTATTAACAGTTTCCTATTTTCATGTTATACATTCCACTATTTGGGTTTGGTGTCATAGCATGGTCTACTAGCTTCATATTTATAGAACTCTGACCGTAGTTAAACTCCAGTAGAATGACAGCACGATGCATCTCATACACTTGGGCAGCAGGTATTAACAGTTTCCTATTTTCATGTTGTACATTCCACTATTTGGGTTTGGTGTCATAGCATGGTCTACTAGCTTCATATTTATAGAACTCTGACCGTAGTTAAACTCCAGTAGTATGACAGCACGATGCATCTCATACACTTGGGCAGCAAGTATTAACAGTTTCCTATTTTCATGTTATACATTCTACTATTTGGGTTTGGTGTCATAGCATGGTCTACTAGCTTCATATTTATAGAACTCTGACCGTAGTTAAACTCCAGTAGTATGACAGCATGATGCATCTCATACACTTGGGCAGCAAGTATTAACAGTTTCCTATTTTCATGTTATACATTCCACTATTTGGGTTTGGTGTCATAGCATGGTCTACTAGCTTCATATTTATAGAACTCTGACCGTAGTTAAACTCCAGTAGTATGACAGCATGATGCATCTCATACACTTGGGCAGCAAGTATTAACAGTTTCCTATTTTCATGTTATACATTCCACTATTTGGGTTTGGTGTCATAGCATGGTCTACTAGCTTCATATTTATAGAACTCTGACCGTAGTTAAACTCCAGTAGTATGACAGCATGATGCATCTCATACACTTGGGCAGCAAGTATTAACAGTTTCCTATTTTCATGTTATACATTCCACTATTTGGGTTTGGTGTCATAGCATGGTCTACTAGCTTCATATTTATAGAACTCTGACCGTAGTTAAACTCCAGTAGTATGACAGCATGATGCATCTCATACACTTGGGCAGCAAGTATTAACAGTTTCCTATTTTCATGTTATACATTCCACTATTTGGGTTTGGTGTCATAGCATGGTCTACTAGCTTCATATTTATAGAACTCTGACCGTAGTTAAACTCCAGTAGAATGACAGCACGATGCATCTCATACACTTGGGCAGCAGGTATTAACAGTTTCCTATTTTCATGTTGTACATTCCACTATTTGGGTTTGGTGTCATAGCATGGTCTACTAGCTTCATATTTATAGAACTCTGACCGTAGTTAAACTCCAGTAGTATGACAGCACGATGCATCTCATACACTTGGGCAGCAAGTATTAACAGTTTCCTATTTTCATGTTATACATTCTACTATTTGGGTTTGGTGTCATAGCATGGTCTACTAGCTTCATATTTATAGAACTCTGACCGTAGTTAAACTCCAGTAGTATGACAGCACGATGCATCTCATACACTTGGGCAGCAAGTATTAACAGTTTCCTATTTTCATGTTATACATTCTACTATTTGGGTTTGGTGTCATAGCATGGTCTACTAGCTTCATATTTATAGAACTCTGACCGTAGTTAAACTCCAGTAGTATGTGTTCCAAAGTTTCATCTTTGGTTTTGCATCTTTTACATACTGGAGAATCATTTAAATATAAGCGATGTAAATAGCATTCAGTAATTTTATAAGTCCTCTTCTTGTCCTCGATATAAAAATTTTGTGTGTTTCTGTTCACTTTCTGTATAATTATAGTTTGTTTGGTTTTAGCAACCTTCATCAGTTAAGTAATCAAAGCTTGATACCATCGAGTAAACATAAACATTGAAAATACTAATAAAAAGATCCAAAACACAGTGTACCATCGTATGTCACACGAGAGACACTGCTTGATGTAAAATGTACCTTGGTATATATCCTGTCTTACATTGTTAAGATAACAATGACTGTCTCATATAGATCATTGATTGGAACACTGGAACACCAGTTGATCGTCAACAGATTGTTTGGGCTGATTTTGTAGCATTCATGAGGTTGCCTTTAATATGTACGTGAAGAGGTGTCGGGATTTGAATTGAATGGTTTTCACGTATTAGTTGTTGTACTAAATTTGATTTTTGTGTTGCGTAAGATGTTATTAGGCAAGTGTTCTTTAAAACATTCTTTAAACGCTCTACCTGTCTATCCGATATAGAAGCTGACAAAATCATTGCAGCTTATTTTGTGAACCCCCAAAGTTTCTGTATGTCAGTATTTTTTGCTTTTTGTTGGTCACAATATTCTTTGAATAAAGGTGTTGATACGTAACGTTAAGTTTATGTGTTTTACAAACTTATTTTTGGTATGATCTTCGTGTATGCAGTAGAAACAAAATTTCATATGTGAACTTATTTTGGCATATCTCAGGACTTTACAAACATTTTTTCAAGGGAACCTGTTATAAGTCAAAAATATAAAATTATTATTTTCTCAAAATCGATTTTAACTGTTTTGATAAAATTTTGGTTAAATGTACCCTCCAAGGGCACGAACACTTGATCACCGTCTCTCCAAAAATGCCAATTCTTGAGTTTTTGATTTAAAAAAAATCTACTGCAAATACACAATTTCTCAAAATTGACTACAAATTATGTTTAAATTTTAATGAAATGTGAAGATTAACAAGTTAAAATGTTTGCAACAAGAAATCAAAGTTTGAGTAATGATTATCTAATAATTTCATTAGAAAGTGTAAATCAATAAGTTCTGTATATATTTATGTTATATCTAACTCAATCAAAAGCCTAATTGTTTCTTTACTTTACAGAAGGCGGAGTGGATCCTAAATCTCCTGCAGGCACAGCTGCTGCATTTAGCAAACCCATAAAACAAGCTCTACTATTGGCTAATAATTCTATACTCTTAGAATATGCATCTAATGAAATTTTAAATTCTCTTACAGAAAAGTAAGTATGATTCATATTCTTTATTCACTTGGTTCTTGAAATCATTATTATGCACGGTTTCAAAATGAACTTTACAACTTTTAAAAGTATGTATAGATTTATTTCTCGGTAATTTTCAAAAAAAACCAGTAGCTACATTTCACATAAACATGGGACATGACTGCACCTGGATAGTTTTAAAATTCTATATTCTGATGAGGATACACTGTGTCATAAAATCAATTAAATTATAAACAAGAATCACCTTTTGTAATGCCCTAAATTTGATGCAGACCAGAGAAGATCAAAGTATATCAAGAAATAGTATTGGAATGCTGCAAGAAGACTAATGGATTGGGTTCCAAATGTCGCCATAGGAACCAACCAACTTTTAGAATCGGTTGAGGTGTCATTTTGAAGCAAAATACACCAAATTTGATTCATATAATGCTGTAATACCAAATACAGTCGCCAGAAGCGCCACCAACTTTTCAGTTAACAATAACTACTTTAGTGCGGAATGTTTTCATTGTGTTCCACAGAGAGGAGATCATCAAATCTTTTATAACAGATCTTAGGACATTTTACCATACTAGAAACATAACTTTTTGTCGACAGTCACAGTTCTCGTGGACAGAATTCCCATATACGCTTCTCTCTCTCACCACCTGATGCCTACGTTTGGGGATTACTCAAGGAAGTCATTTTCCGAAACAGTCACCGAATACTATCGCCGAACTACAGAAAAGATTGTCAGAGCTCCAAATGGAATGCAGTAATATCGTTTTAGAGATAGGTTCCAACACCTTTATGACAGCTATGAACTTTGTATTCAAAGGAACTGAGTGGACGAAGAACATGTTTTTTGCTAGAAAATAAATAATTATGAATATATTATAATCTACAATATTTTATAATAAAAATATCGTATAAATACATTTTCACTTTATTTGGCCCATCCTTATAATATGTGTACATGCTCTAAAGGTCCCAATTTTAGTTTGATTTTGTAGGTCAGTTTGGATTTACATACCATTGGACCGAAGTTTTTTTAACTAGAAAAACTAGTAAATATATCAAAATGCCAGCTTATTTTTAAATTAATTTAAACATCAATTTTCTGTAGGTTAATTTATTAATATGAATGTTTTCTATATTCCACAATAGCTCATTTTATGCAGGTTGTTTTTCAACGAAAATCCAAAGTTTGTTTTAACCTAACCAAAATCTAAAGAAAAATCTATTGTTTATTGGTCTCAATTTTTTAACAAAACTGATCCTAAAACTAGAGCTTCACTATCCTTGTCACATGGTAATGCTGATGTGGAAACAGGATTTTCTGCTTCAGGCACGATCCTTTCAATCATCATTACCCTTAAAAAGTTTGATAACAAGCCAGATCTTGTTCCTATAACGTAAAGCGTTTGGTTTATAAAGAATATAATACTTACATGGAGAGAAAAAGAGAAAAGAAGAGACATATAGATAAAGCTAAAAAGGCTGAAGAAGAAACAAGCATTTGGATCAAAAAAGAAAAAAAATTGCTGATGAAGTAGGAAAGTTAATAAATTATGAAACAAGCAAAGTTAAAGTCCAGTAAAATTTCTGTTTGAAGCGAATGAAAGATTAAAGAAAACTTTAAAAAAGATTTTAGTGAAGCATCTTTGCGCCCAAGCTGTGCTGGAAAGCAACAACGAAGTACAAGAAGAGGCATCAGAAAAAGATGATGTGTTCAAAATTTACAAGTAAATCTAGAAAAGCGAAAAACGCATAATTTCAGACTTTTTCAAGAAAAATAATTATTTTATAATAATTATTTGTTTGTATGGTTACCAAATACTTTGGTTTTATTTATGTTTTACATGTATTTATTAATGTTTTGATTTTTAAAACTATAATAGAATTGATTTATTAGTCCTTCTAATGATTGGAACTCATTTTCAGTTTAAAACTTTCATAATAGTAATTGGTTATAATGTAAAATACCATTTTCTTTTATATTTGAATTATGTTATTTTTCTATATAGTTTTGTTTTATAGTATTACAACTTTTTGAAATCAGTATTTGAATTAATCAATTTTTAGTTGCAGTTTAGATATGATTTTTAATTGTTTGGTTTATTAAGTATTCTTTTTTTCAATTGTTATCCTGTAATGTGTTCATAAAAAAGAAACAAAAATTAGTGAAGGTAATGACAAATTTTTCTCTTTTTTTTCTTTATTAAAATTGTTCAATTTATAAACATTATTTTTCCGGTAAAGTATATTTCTGACCTTTGCTACTTAATTAAATATAACTTAAGAATTTGAAAAAATCTTGAATTATTTTTCCAGAGTACAGAAACTACGCAGACGACGCCAGCTAGATAGTGGTGACAACGTGATAGGTTTTGGTCCAGAACTACCAGGCAAAGAGTTCCTCTCAGAGTTAGATGTGTCCAGCTTCCTACCAAGTCTACAAAGCCAAAGTGCTAACTCTGATGAGGATTGTACGGAAGAGAATGGTCCTTGCGACCCTCGTTCCCCCTACAGAACATTCAATGGTCATTGCAATAATCCAGAGAGACCTCATTTGGGGAAAAGTTTGACAACATTTGCACGCTTACTTCCAGCTGTGTATGAAAATGGTAAGATTACTTGTTGATTTTAGACAGTGGTTTCTTGGAATTGGTTTAAAGTTGTTCAACAGAACATAATACAAGGTAGTGAGATTCTAATGAATTAAATAGTGACTGGATCGTGGCAGGTGGTAGCATCTAATTGTTGCTATGATTTGTTGATTTATTTATATAAAAACTATTTATGTCTAGTTGAGAATGCGAAAACAATGGTGAAAGGAATTTGATATGCTAACCACATTATCTGAGTGAAAAGCTGTCAACCAGGCTTAGGCCCTTCACAGGGTCTTAAGCGACAAAGATTAGTTTATTTGTTGTTTGTTTTTCTTTATAAAAACTAAAGTGTTATATAAACTAACCTAACCTTTTAAACTATGTAATTTTTGTTTTTTATGAAAAATTATTTTGAATTTATTTATTTATAGTTTTTGTATGTTTTAAAACCAAAATTAAGGTCAAAACAAATGTCTTTTTAACATTACTCTATTATAAAATAAAATATGTACATAAAATACAGGATGGACCAAAATAAACAGTACTGTAAATGATTTTATATTTTCTGTTCCGTTTAATTTAAAACTTAAGGCATTCACAAAAATTTTGAAACGTATATATAAAAGAGGTTGTTAAATTTCACTTAAAGATCTCACAATCTCTTCTCATTGTTCAGTGATGGTAGTGTGTTGGAAAATAGCTTACTTGATCATTCCCAAAATTGTAGGCATCAGGTGATGTGAGATCTGGGGTGTGGGAATTCTGTTCCATAGGAAATGAGACAGTCATCGGTCGCCAAAACTCGCTTGAATAAAACAAAGCGTATCTCTTGTGTGAGAGGTTCCACCATCCTGCTGGAACCACTCGAAACCAATAGCTAGATTCCTGACAGTAAAATCTGTTATAAAAGGCTGTAGGATCTTTTCCTGCAACATGATTTACAGTGACAGGATTTGTGTCCTCGTCTTCACAAATATAAAGAAGGTTTCTACATGTGACTACAATGCACACCATATGATCTTGCACTCACTGTGTTATGGTTCCTCTACAATTACATGTTGCCGTTCAAATGCAACAAAATGAGTTGTCTGCTGATTAATGATTCCATTCATATGAATATGACTTTCAACAAAAAACTCTTTTTAGACGTCTTAGATACTATCATTGCTAACATTGAAGCACAATACACATCTCTAGCTTTTCATCTACATTGTTCAAATATTGACCAGATTGAATTTTATATGGAAAATCACTAGTATTCTGAAATGTTCTTCTCGTTGACACTCATCCTAACAGATGATCAGCAGTGACTTCTAACTGGAAATTGTAACACTTGCTGAGGAAGTCTACCATCACGATGACTTGACGATCAGAATGGCTCTTTCTCTTATATAAAATTGCTTGTTTAACAGAATTTTTCACCAACAGTTAACCCTTTGAATCCCACGAACTTATCGCTGTGTTTAGTGCAAAGTCCCACAAGCAGCCCACGAATGTGTCATCACGTTTTGTTAAACACATATTTGAATTTAGCGCTCAGATCAGCTGTTGCCAGCCTGATCGATAAACTGTTTGTATGGCTGTGCTCGGCATGCTTCAGGGATTTTCGTGGTTAATTTTGTTTTACTATTAGTTTTTCAGCAACACTGCTGCTAAATGAAATATCCAGCAGTGTTTTCCTCAACAATTGGTTTTGTACACACAAAGTGGCGTTGCATGCCGTGTGGTTGTTTCACGATGAAATAATTGAATACCTAAGTGATTTATTGGGTGTGTGATAGTGATGTTCAGATATTTCATGATTTTGATGACAATAGTGATATATTTTGGTGCAGTGGATGAAAGTGAGTTGAATGTCGTGGTTAGGCTTGTGGGCTCGGCTCCTGAGCGTTTTGTAAAAAAGTTTTTTGTATTTCATCGGTTTATTCGTATTGTCCAGTTCATTCATTTTCTAAAAATATATTACACTTGTAAGTTCTGAGTGAAATTGTATTTTTTCATGCACTTTCTAAGTTTAATAATCAAATGAGTGTGCAAATGTATCTAGAAACTCGGGGTCAACAGGTACTGAGGTGTGTTTAACTACGGGAGTCAAAGAGTTAACGTTACTGTATTACAGGGTAATTTTTGAAAGTGTGCTTGAAAATCATTAACAATGTGTATTGAACTTAGACTATTGCAACACTAGATTCCGTACAATTGAAAATAATATTCTTCAATAAAAACTTTCTCTCATTTGTAAGAATCATTGTAAATGAAAACTAACCTCAAACTAAAGTAAACAAGCAATTTTAGAGCTGCAAAAGCATCAATGCAATCAGCTGACCCAAGAAAGAACTATATGTTTAGAAATTTCATTAATGTTTATTTTAGTCCATATGGTAAAACTAGATTTACAATAGAATTACAAGTTAGTATTTTCACGCTGGAAGCGATGAAATTCCAACATGTACTACAATCATGCTGAACTTGTGTTACAAAGCTGTAATCCAAACATTAGTCGTACCATAAAAATATAAATTTGTTTTTTCTTATAAACATGTTATTTATATTGTGCTATAAAAATTTATATTTTCATTATATTATTATTTATGAAAACGTTCTGTCAGTTTTGGAAATCTAACTAACAATTTTAGGGTTAAACAAGACCTTTTAACGTCCTGTAAACCCATCACTGAAAAGGATTAAAATTGATGTAATGTCTTATACTATAACAAACACACAGAACACAATTCTCATAAAAAAATACGCCTAAGTATCAGACGCGTTTCAACGACAAGGTCGTCGTTCGAACGAACAATGTTGTTCAGTTGTGGTTTGGTTGGTGTAGCTGGTGTATCACTGAAGTGGATGACCTTGTCGTTGAAACGCGTCTGATACTTAAGCGTATTTTTTTATGAGAATTGTGTTCTGTGTGTTTGTTATACTGTATAGTTTTTCTCATAAGACAAGCTCAACATTTAATATGATGTAATTGTGTTTATTTATGTTTAGGTATTTCATCCCCTCGTCAGACTTCTGTGACAGGTGTACCACTACCATCACCTCGTCTTGTCTCTGCCATGGTACATGCTGATATAAGTCACTTGCACAACAGATATACTTTGATGGTAATGCAGTTTGCACAATTTGTTGATCATGATTTGACTTTTACTCCCGTACATAGAGGTAAGTGTTTCTATTACTCAGTCTTTCATTTGTATACTAGATGTACTGTTGCATAGTAGACGAGCATCTGTTGAGTTCATAAAAAAAAGTCTTTAAACAGTTGAGAACAACTGATCATATAACAATATTGATTAAGGTTTTGTTATGTTAAACATAATAATTTACTAAAGAGGTGTTATTAAATTGTGGACTTACTCTTGAATGTCAAAACATACACGGTTAAATTATGTTATTTTAATTTCTTTAATTCTTACTTTCTAACATCTTTATCTGAAGTATTTGGTAAGTTTGTTAATCCCAAAAAAAAGTTCAAACTTCTATTTTCTTGATATCTTCATGGCCTCAGAATACTGAAAAAGCGATTTTCGACATGTCGTTCATCATTGTTGTCTGTATGTAAGCGACTATAGTGTGTATCAAAATTCAGAAAAATTATATAAAAAATATCGAAATAATAGCGTCTGTTCCAAACAGTGTTTTATTCAAATATTATTCAATTTATAATACACTAAATTAGATAAATATCTTCAGATTTAAATTCTGCATGTAGTGGTATTAACTTCATAGATGACAAATAGTGAACCTATTATAAAAAAAGTAATTTCAAGACGACACGATGGAAGCAAGTGTTAATATATATACACACGTTCAAGGCTTACTGGAGTCTAGCCTTATCAAGAAAGTAGTGATATACACAAAAAATTACAAGGTTTAGAAAACCTGTGTAACAACTTTTTAAACAAAGTTATATTGCTGGATAAGACCCCTCTAATCTACCAATACAATTTAACCCTTAGCACGCGTATGACAGGATTTCGCGTAACCCTCAACTTGACTGGTAACGTGTATGACGGGATATCTCGATTCAACACTACTTGACTTCTGCAGGTATTTTTAATTCATTTAAAGTCCAATAGAATGCAGGGAAATGTCCTATTGGTGTAACGTGACACACTACAGTCTTTGTTCTCAATCACCTGTCGTTGGTCTTTATTCGGTTGTTATAGCAACCAGGCGCTATTTTGTGTTCTGCCCCAGCACGTATAACGTGATTTCTCGTTCTAGTAAGCTACGACTGTCAGTTGTGAAATGTTTTGTGTCAGCGTTATAACTGCTATAGCTGTTCATTGTTGATTTGTTTAGGCCGTATTATTTATATTTTAGGTTGTAGTATACAATTTATTTTGTGTAAAGTAGGCTAGTTATAAAAATGGCAAACCCTGACGACCATGGATTTGATCAATTTATCGATGAAATAATGAATGCATCTTTTTCAACTACAGAATACATTTTGAAATATAGACAGTTTCTATGGACACGGTATTATCGTCAAATATTGTTTGTGTGTTTAAATGTATATTTAGTCTATATCAGTAATTTTTTTTTATGTCCTGAATGTAGGTAATTATTATGAGCAGTAGAAAGATATTTTTGATACGGTGTGGTATGTTGATTTTTCTCAAAATCTTTTTTTTAGTAAAATTTATTTGTTTGATGAAATTCAGGTTATTTTGAATTAAATAGTAGGCCTAATTTTATATAAAAAAAATTAATATGATTTGTTTGTAAATATAATATATATATATATATATATATATATATATATATATATATATATATATATATATATATATATATAATCTGTTTCATAGGGCGGTCAAAAATGTGAAATTAAGTATTTTTTTCTTGTTTTCGGCTAATCTGTAAAAAATAATAAAAAAATAATTTTAAAGCCAATCTACATTTTTTTTACCAAATATATCTGTAAGAGCTCAAAATCAAATAGAACTTTAAATAATTACAAAACATTTTTTTCCCCCTAATAGCACGTTATGAGTAAATAGCCCAAATTGTTATTCAGCGTGCTAAGGGTTAACATTTCCCACTAGGTCCAATAAACCAAGTTTAGGGTATTAACTTAGAAGATCTGCTTATATTAGATTGTATAATTGGGCTGGGTAAGTAATATGATACTTATATGTTATTGAAACACCAGAACCAATACACCCTGAGTGTCTTGATTAAACACAGCACTCCTATGGCACTCCCTAGGTGTTTCCAAGCCGTAGGTAATGAATATCCTACGAGTGTTGAGAACCCTTATAGTCTGAACCTCGATGACTGATATTCTCTTGAATGTGGGTGATTGTATCCATCTTCATTTTAGGATAAAGTCCTTTTTATATTGAACAGAATTAAGCACAAAGTAGAAATAGAACCGAAACAAACTCATTGGAATAAAAAACTGTACCACAACCAAATCCTTAAGTAGTACCTGCAGCATTTATTAAAGAAAATATTGATATACATTTTATATTATTTAAAAAAAAAATAAAAATTTTGATATAAACAAACCAAACTTTTTAAAATTGTAAGTTCTGTAACTATTTGTTGTTAATTGTTCTACGACTTTGTGATGTTAATTGTAACTATTCAAAAAGCTGCTAAAAATATTTTATTTTAATTTTTAATGCATTGATAGACACCAATAAGTCATTTAAGAGAAGTTATACTCTTACAGTTACTCAGGGTCGTGGATTACTGAGCAGTGTATGATTCACAGAGTCAAAGTTCTGAAATTTTATAAAACAATGAAATTCAATAAGACAATTAATTGTAAAACCTAGACCAAAAACATAATCCACTTATCATTATATCTATTTATGTTCTTTAATTTGGACATAACCAAATCATTTATAGTTAATTTTACCACTAATTTAAAATTAGTTTTTTTTTTTTTTAATATTCACAAAATAAATGGTTACATCATCATTTTAGAGTTATATCTTTTCTCTTTTTTTATCAAACAAATTCTTTTATATACAGTAGAACCCCTCTAATCCGTCACCTTCGGGACTGGGGGCATGGTCGGAACGCAAAAAAGGTCGGATTATCCGAAAAAAGTCAATATTTATTACATATTATATAAACAGATTTTTTTTAAAGTGATATATAAACTTTTAAAAGTCTATATAATAAAGTCTATATATAAACTTTGAAACTACAGTAGAACTTCTGTTAACCGGCCTATATCGTAGTGTACTGGTTGGATGAGAGTTTCCGAAAATAAATTGTAATTGAAACACCAAAGCGGCGGCGAGTCAAACGACTTTGTCGATAGCGGTGTCCCATTGTCGGCGGCGTAAAAACTCCACAGCACCAAAGCAGCGGCGAGTCAAACGACTTTGTCGATAGCGGTATCCCATTGTCGGCGGCATAAAAACACCGCGGCATTGGCACCCGTCGGTATAGCAGACATACAAAGGCAACATCGTTTGATGGGCCGCTTTTTTTCCACGAATCAATTTAGTATACATTATGGAAAATATAACATTTCTTTTCAGTTTTCTTCTTGTCTTTGACTGGTTATGATCTACGTACAGTATATACAGTAAATAAAAATGAGCGAGTTACGAAAACGAGAATACGGAAGCGTGTGTTGGTTTCGTTTCAGACGCGGTTAAATGTGTCAAAAGACTTGACAGAGGGGAATCTGTAAAAAAGCTTTGTAGTGTTTAATTTTCACGAGAGATGACACAGCACTGAAGCGGAAAAGCGATAGCGATAACAAACCGGAAAGATTTGTCCCGCCAGGCGTGAGACATTCCACAAGTCGGCAGAATAATATCAATAGCCAAGAGCTCGAGCACGGTCGGACTAACCGAGGTGACGGACCATCCGAGGGCCAATTAGAGGGGTTCTACTGTACTTATAACATAGTTCTATGAAACATACGTCACTAAGGATGCTATTCACTGACTAATTGAATTTTAATTCTAGACTAATTACTTATTTTTTTGTTCTTTCCTAAAAAAGGAATTTCAGATACCTGGGGGAAATAGTTTCATCTAGTACTTGGTACATTTGACTATCATATTTACATGAAAATCCAACTAAATTTAGGACAACTCGTCCAAAAATTTACTAATTCTTCCAACAGCCCATCTACTGCCTGATCTCCCTCAACTTTGCTCTATTTCATCCATCCACTTTCCTTCCAATTGGCTTATTTTCAAACCAATTAGAAAACACCATATTCTTCCTCGATTACGAAGTAGACCTCTTTACTACTTTATTTATTTCGATATCCTATAATATACTTATTATTAACATAGAAAAAAAAAATTCTATTTACAAAACTTCCTAATCGTTGTCTTGCACTAATATGATTAAATTTCCAATAACGAGTAAATTAATAATTATTAGTTTGGTTTGAGTTTATAACAATCTACATCATCTGTTCGCCTATCCAATCCGAATCAATAAGTAACCAGAATTTACCACTCCTCTAATCTCGTGGTAAAAACGGTTTTAAGCATGGGTATAGTATTAGAGCTAAGGAAAATTACAGATTTCCATGCCATCGTCTAAAGCTGTTCGAAAATAGTCCACAGTATCTGGAAGTAAAATTGTATAACTGTATGCCGCAAATGTATAAGACTCTCAGTCTTGCTTGTTTTAAAAATGTTATAAAGGAGCAAGTTGTAAAAAAAGTTTATTATAGTACAGATGAATATTTTAATATTCCTCTCTGAAATGTGAAGGATGAATTTTTGTAATTTATTAGAATTAATCAATTATTAGTTATAGTGATGTAAATGCCTCTGCACTTGTTCTTTCTGAATGTATTTTGTGCAATAAAAATGATATGATATGATATGATAGATTTCATAACGAGTTCAATTTCGGATTACGAACATCATCCAACCCAACCGAACTGAACTCTAATCTACAGAAAAATGTGAAATGTTACAGTTCATACTGAACCAAATTTTTACAAAGTTCTCTTTAGTTTAAATTTTGATCTTAACACAACCCTAACAAATATTAAACAAGTTGATAGGTTGTTGTAGTACTTACCCAGCTCTATACAAGCAGAGCCTCTAAGTGTAATGTTAAAAAGTTGGTCTCTTAGGCCTTATAGGTAATGTTAAATTATATTGGTAGATCAAGAAGTCTTATCCAGTAGTGTAAGTTTGTTTATAATAGTTATACAGGTTTTCTCGTAATTGTGTATATAATTACTTTCTTGACTCAGCTAGGACTTAATGTGCTTTGTAGATATGTATATAAAAAGTTTCCACTTGTTTGGCTCATGTCAGTGTGTCATCCATGCTGGGCCTCAATATCCTAATATCACATTTTCTTGAGAGATCAAGGTTCGAAATTACTTTTTTCAGAATAACTTCATTATTTGTCATCATAGAGAGATGGAGTTAATACCATTACATGTAGAATTTAAATCTGCAAATTTTTATCTAATTTAGTGTGTTATTAATTGTTATCATTACACTAGATATGAAAAAATAATAATTAAAATGATTTTTTCGATTACATGGAGTTTACCAAATTTGAATAGGGTTCTATAAGAGGACACTATAGTCCTCTATAGCAAATGTCATGTTCCTAGCTTAACCTTTCCTTCGCGGCAAACGAGTATAGCCGCAATGGTAGACTTTGACCCAAACGCGGATGACGATTAAAGTCGCAAAAATATATTTTCGCCTATGGTTAGTTAATTAGTTCATCAAAGTTTCGGTAGAATGCAGGGGTATGTCCGCTGTTTATTCAGGAATAGAAAAACGTTTTGTTGAAAGTTCTACGCCTCGAGGCAGTGGAGGGGGGCGCTATTTTGTCTAGAATTGCCCGGCGGCGCACGCACTCTATAGCTTCTACAGAGCGGAAAACGGCTGTACTCGCAGTCTCATTAGTCTGATAGGCGAAGACCTCTGTCTTTGCATTTGAGCATTGTTTTGAAGAAGTATTGTTTTTTGTTTTTTTAACATTACCTTGTATTTTTTATATATTATTTCACAATATAACTGTTCCAATTTACAAAAATTAATAAAAACTAAATTTTTTACTATTTTGTTGTATGTAATAAAAAAATGTTAAATGTAGCCCAAAACCAATGATGACATTTTTTTAAATTTTATGTTTTAAGTTATTTCAGCGTTGAGGTGAAATAATGCAAATGTTATTTAGCGTGCGAAGGGTTAATATTTACTGCTGCTATTGTGGTTACTTACAGGCAACAATAACGATGGATAGAAGGCATGTTGAAAATTATCTTTTTGGTCTTCTGAACCCATAAAATGTAAAGATCAGTGAAAAACAGAATACATTTTTTGTGTTTTTTATAAACTAACTCTATACTTTGGTATAGTGTTTAAGTAAAAAAGGTTGAAAAATACGGCTTATATTTGTGATCAAAACCTACAAGTTTTTAAATTCTTAAGCAAATTATACACATTTATTAACTGACTGAGGATCAAAACACTATCAGTTTAATCAAATCTTAACAAATATATTGTAATTTTATACACATATTTACTTACATTTACAAAAGATACCAGAATTTCATTATGTTCTTTAGCGTTTAAGAAATTGTGGTAAAATATTTGAAATTCTTCCATTTAAAAATTTTACATAAATGACTACCACAGTTATATTTGCTTGTTTTCAGGTTTCTTCGCTTCAATCCCTGATTGTAGATCATGTGACTCCCCATTGACAGTTCACCCTGAGTGTATGCCTATACCTATTCCTAATAATGATCCTTTCTATCCACAAGTAAACATAACATCAGGGGAAAGATTCTGTTTGCCATTTATGCGATCATTGCCAGGACAGCAAAGATTGGGTAAGTTAATTAACTGGCTGTACAAGGATAATTTAATAAGAGACAAATGGCTGTTGACTATGTAATAAATCTCACAAAATATTAATCACTTGCTACAACTAATCATTGGAACATTGCTGTACTCTATTTTTTCTTTAAATCTAGCAGCAATATTTTGAAGTTTTTATAGAAATAATTTTTTTGTTTTAAAATTCTTTGGAGCCTAAAGAAACTCTTAAATACTACAATTTTAAAGAAAATAAATCCAGCATTTGTTATCCATACTTATTTTCATCACTTATATAACCCGAATATGGCTCAAGAACAGTATTGCTTGGCAACCAACATATTCATTTACTATTTGTATTAAATTTTGGCCTCAGAAACAGTCGTAGTAACTAGTTTAGGTAATGCTTGTTTATAGTGGATTTAAAAAAAATTAATTAGCTACAGAAAATCAATAATTTTAACTGATCATGTCTGCTGTTTATATTTTTATTTTTGGAAACAGGTGATCATATTTGTTTTAGTTTTATAAACTATAATCGTTTTAGTGTTTTTGGTGAAAAGTTTTTAATTTTTTTATACGGAAGAGAAAAATAATATTGGTTACCTTTAAAAAATTATATCTGAAAAAATATATTACTTTTAAAAGTATATGGTGAAATGGGAGATGAAAATTATATTTTGAAAAAGTGCCCCTCCCCCTCTAAATCTCCTTAACAGTCTTCCAGCACTAAGGTTCCGATATCACATTGTTTCTCGTAGACTCTTAAGTGTTAAATATCAAAGTGAAGGTCTCAGTGGAATCACATCCAGTGATAATGCTCATCCATTAAATTGAAAAGGATTAAAATTTTAACAAAATAATAATTCTCCAAATAATCACGTAACTGGCATAATATAAGTTGAAGTCCCCTATAGGAAGGGAAAAAAATGGTAATATAGTAATCTAAAGAATACAAAAACTGAAAACTCAGCCAATTCACAAGATGTGACGACGATTTTAAAGTATTACCATCCTTTATTGTTCACTTTTTGTTTCATGGATAGTATATGTTCAACTATTCAGATGCAAAATTTGTGAGTTCAAAGTCCTAAATTTCAATTTTAACTACCATCAGTTTTTATCGCAGAAAGTTCAGGGTGATATCATTTAGTGCAGAATCACAATTTGCACATTGTAACATAACTTAAGGTGTTTATATTTTGAAATTATTGCAAAATATTGTCAAAAACTATTTCTACTCCCTTTTTCAAATTGAACTATTTTGTTGATTTAAAGAACTGTCAAGATGGTGCTGACAAAAATCTGTACATCAAATTTGAAAAAGATGTGACAAAATAAATATACATACACACACACACACACACACAGAGAGAGAAATACCCTTAGTGACTCACTTCAGTAAGTACGGGTATAGCAATCCTTAAGGGGTACTAGCTTTGATTAGATTTGATTTTTATTGTCCTTTAAGACCAACTACAGTGATATAGGTGGTTAGGTTATATAACAAGACAAATAACATACAATGGAAGTAACAAATTAATAATTAATATAACTATAAATATACTTATGAAAACTTTCACAATAATAAACAAAATGTGTAACAACAAATTTTCAACCAAATAAGTAATAATGCAAACACATAACTTCAACATTAGTAAAACTCGACTCATAAGTTACAAAATACAGAGCTAAAGTAAAATTAATTGTTTTGAATCTACCCTCCTTCGGGTAGTCTTGAGTTAAGATTCCTCTCTTTAATATAAGGCGATGATGATCAGAAGTTTTTCACTTTTAAACAACAAAGAAAACAAATTATATAGAAATAAAGATATAATTTTACGTGTTTTACACGGTCATTACACAAATCACACTTCGTTGTTGGTTGCTTCTTACATGTTTCGAGGCCGTAACCCCATCATCAGAAAATTACTTTGTCCACTTTGAAGAACTCGTCATTGATTATATTAAAATGGGCAATTTCCAGTCCAGTGTAGAGGCAATGCACGTTTGCGCTAAAGACAGATTATTGAATGCGAAGGAAGAATTCGAGATTTATAGAGCGTTCAAAAACGATCCAGTTAACATCTTCAACGACAAACTCTCCTTCCAATCACATCAACTATATGATACAGCCTTAAAACATCTTCAGAAGGCTTAACATGATTCGTTATCAGCAATATTAATAACTTCAACTAGCAGTACTCCTATAGACACGACAGAGCACACAATGTCAGACAAGCTCATATAATGTGTTTTTATTGTTTTTATTTTTGTGTCAGTGTATGTTCTTGTGTTAAATGTGTTTTTTAATATAATCAATGACGAGTTCTTCAAAGTGAACAAAGTAATTTTCTGATGATGGGGTTACGACCTCGAAACATGTAAGAAGCAATCAACAACGAAGTCACAAGACTGACCTAAGGTAATTAAATATTTTATTTAAATTGTGACTTGGAACCAAAAATATGCTTATCAAAACAAATCACACTCCTGAATTTTATCAAAGAGCTATTAAAATAAATCACTTTCTGTATGAAAGTGTGTTTATAAATATTACAGAAGGTTGAAATTGTCTTCTTTAAAATAGAATATTTTTGGTTCTTAAACTTCACCAATTTAACCATTTTTTCCGCAATGGGCAAAAAAAGATTATCTGTATTCATAAAAACTTTGTAACCTGTTGTTTTATTTTCTAATACTTTATATTGTAAATAATCAGGTGCTAGAGCTCAGGTAAATCAGAACACAGCATACTTAGATGGTTCACAAATTTATGGCCAGAACGCATGTCAAGCTCGTTCTTTGAGAGCATACGGTGGGCGTTTAAATGTGACTGTTCGACACAACGGAGACAAAGATCTTCTACCATTATCACCTGTACATCCTGAATGCAAAGCACCATCTGGATATTGTTTTATAGCAGGTAATTATTAGTTATATTAGTGAATTGAAGCTGGCAGGCTAGCTTTTCTGTGATAGAAAGCAATTCTCTAGTACCATGTACAATGATACTTAAATTGTACCATGTACCCCTGAAAATGTGCTTAATTTTTTTTTTTTTTTTTTCTTTTTTTTTTTCTTCTTCCCCCAATGCAAAATTGGATATAGAGCTGTTTGTGATTGATAAAAAATGACCTGTAAAGGCAATAATTGTTCTAATAAAATATTGTCAGAGATAGAGAAAAATAATTACAGCAAAGTATACGGACACTAAATGTGTGTTATTATAATTATTATAAATGGATAATCAATATTGATGAAACAAGGAAATTTGTTTTGAACAATTTAATAATATTATGAAACAATTCTATTTTCCTGTCGACTAGCCCTTTCTTTTTCTTTTGGAAATTAAACAAATATTTAATTTATCACAACATAAATTATTATTATTATTTTTTTTTATATATAAGTCAGAACTTCATATTACAAAAAACAAAATGAAAGAATCTTTTAATGAATTTCTTATAACATAATTAACATATCTAAACCAAATGGATGATTAGTTTGTGAATGCAGTGATTATGAGATGAATACAATTTGACATTCTAAATAATTAATCGCTGAGTTAAGGTTCACTATTGATTTATGTTTGGAAATTATAAGTTACTCAAAGTTCAAAACTTTTGAAGTTAAAATAGGCCTAGACTGAACTCCTTATGTTGTTAATTAATTGTAGGCTTAATGTAGGCCTATATTGATTTATTTGTTGTTCCTTATTTATTGTTGTTCATGAACCATCTTGTTTTTAACACCCAAATCCAAGTCTGAGATTCTGATCTGTAGTATGGATCTATACACTCTTTTTTTTAAGGCGATGATGACTGCAAGGTTTTTTGCCTCAACCACAAAAAAACAAAAATTGAAGTTCAGATTCTCTGCAGTTTCCTTTTGTAGGGCACATTTCTTGCACAGATACTCTCCACTGAATATGCCCATTCTGTGCAATGTATCCTATAACGAACCCTACTATCTTCCTTATATTGTCTCTGTCTAACCAAAGAGCAGATGCAATTTGCTTAGAAAGAGAGTACGGAGTGAGATATTGCTCATCCTTAAACCTGAGCTGTTTATTTCGCACATCAATTCTAGACCTATTAAAGGATTTGATGAATCCATTTTGGCTAACTTTTTGTATTTATGTATAATTGAGATTTTTTAAGATATTGTAAACTTTATTGCTATTTTTATAAAATACCCCAGGAGTAATAATGTTAATAAAGGAAGAGGAATAGTGATTGTCGTACATTATCTGTACGATTGGTTATAAATATCCCATAAAATTATTAGTTTTGGTCTAATTACATTATCTTGATTATTCAGGTGATGGCCGAGCTAGTGAGCAAGCAGCTTTGACTGCTATTCATACAGTATACTTAAGAGAACATAACCGTGTTGTTCTGGGTCTGCGTGGAGTCAACCCACACTGGGGAGATGAGAAACTTTATCAGACAGCAAGAAGAATCACTGTAGCAGCTTATCAACATATAACATACAATGAGTTTCTTCCACGTCTTCTTGGTTGGGGAGCTGTTGATTTGTATGGTCTGCGACTTACATCTCAAGGATATTATAAAGGTAAGTTAAGGATGATAAAAAAGTAATGGATTGGTTTTGTAAAATTATGGACAGAAATACATGGTTTGGGGAGTATTTATTGGCCCAAAAAAAAAAATTTTTTTGACATAGATGCAACAATTTTTTTACAACAGCAAATTTCTTAAACAAACTTCTACATGATTTTCTAAATTTCAGATTAAAAATGATTTCATTTTTATATTTCTTTAATATGATTTTTTTTTTTTTTTTTTTACAAACTACAGAATTACCCCAAAGAGATACAGATTATCAGAGATGCTTGTAGGAAAAAGTAGAAATATGTTGCCTAACTAAGGTTATTGCCTTTATAACTGAACACATTCATTTCTCCACAGCTTTGACAGTGGATTTCTTCTAAGATTGTGACGTTGGGTTTGCAAAACACATCCCCTTTAAATGTGTATCAATTATTAAAATCATGAAAATACTCCCATGAAGACGAGCGTATATCTCTCACCCTCCCATCCTGCAATGGTGCCACATTGTCTCTGTGACATCTCCTGCTGTTTGCAGCCGAAAACTCCTCTATATGGATCCAGAAATTCCTAGCTGCTAGGTTGAGTGATCACGTTGATAGAAAACTTTGTCAAGGATAGACCGGCGATCGCGATTTTAGGCGCAAAGTCATGAACAACGCAGTTTAAATCAGAATTAATTTTTATTAAAAACATTACAAATTAAATTCTTATTTCATTTTGGCAAGAAAACCATGACCTCCCATTTAAAAAATATATAAATTTGGAAAAAGAAAAATTATAGCTGTCGTGAACGACCAACTCATGCCGCCACCAAGGGACTGCCGCTCCGTCTTCCTCTAGCGTCTCTCCTTCTTTCAGTGAGTTTGCGCCAGCTCTCTGATGCTGTTTATTTATTTGGGTTTTAAATTAAATTATTGTGCGGAATTGTATATTATAAATTTTTGTATAAGGGATTTAACATAATTTATCCGGACAATGAAAAATACAAAGCACATTAGTTTTTTAAAAACCGTTTTTTGTAAGATACAAGTCCAATAATTCAATAGTCTACATTAAAGCACAATTGTCATTGATTTCCCTTCATTCGTTATGTAGAGCCAGAATATTAAAATCGTATGGACATGAATGTTGTTTATATTTTATTTTCAATTCACAATTACAAAGAGTAAACTATGCCATTTTTGTACAATACAATTTCTGTAATTGTGATAACATAAATCACTTGAGGCAATTCCTAACTATAACCTCACAACAACTATCCTGTTAGAACTATCTTTCTGATAAACATATAAAATATTTTCTATAATCTCTCGATATATCTTATTAGGAGATTAAAATTCCTTATACGCTTGATAAAATTATCGGCCAGTTGAAGCTTCTGTTGGAAGTAAATTGGTTGGTTTTGTTATTGTGGCTGCTATTGTTTATTTATAAATATTTAAAAAATATTTTTTAATTATACAATTATATATATATATATATATATATATATATATATGAAATTATATATACTATAATTATATTATAGTACAATTATTTTTCTTAACAAAGCATTTTAGCATTTCATATTTAGATTGGAGGTTAGAGACCAATTCGGTTTGGACCGATATTCTGGCTATTGAATTGTCAGATAAGTTCTTCCCACTTTGCATCTTTTTCCTTCACATCATATCTGTCCTTGTATTTTCTATTATTTGTTTTCTTTCTTGCAATAGTGATCCTTTGTAAGAGAAACTCAATAACTAAAAATTGTAAAGTACATGCTGAAAACCCATCTTCAACTAACGTAACCATAAAAATTAATATTTTGTCTTTCACAGTATATTTCATTTTTCAATCACCATGGGTGTTCCCAACTGGTTTTTGACCAATCAAAACCTTCCAAATAGTATCAAAGTTAAAGGGTTAAACTGTCAGATAAGTAGCTGTTAATTAATGTCAGGATAAGAAAAGCATTGTAGAACGGAATATTCCTATCAATAAGTTGAAAGATAACCCATTGGATAACTAATGAAAACTTTAACTGGAGATTATAGATCTGGGTTTATTAAGTTATGATAAACATAAAAAGAGTTGTGATGTAGGCTATCATAAACTTGGTAACATTGGATGAATCACTGTGGGAATATTTCCATGACCTAGGTTATAGTAAGAGACTCTGCCGTTTGATCTGCATCCGCGATAACCTCTACACACCTTATAGTCGTCTTGATAAAGTTGTATTGAGGAAAATGTATTGTATCTGTCAGTGACTCAAAGGTTTCAGACCTTTCCATTCTGCAGTTTCTTCTTGCAGGGCACATTTACTGCATAGTGGTTCCTCAGTGAATATACCCATCCTGTACATATGTTTTCTCAGGTGGGCATGCTCTGTGATTAGCCTTATCATCTTCCTTATATTGCAGCTGAGAAATGAAGCTCTGATGGAATTTGCTTAAAAGGGACAACTGATGACCTGCGCGCCTCTTGGATTAGCCAAAGAACAGCTCGGGTCCTATGAATTTTGCTGTTGACACTTTGTTGGGCAGATTATCCGCACACTTGTTTCTACTAATCCTAACATGGCCAGAGACCCAATGTAGTGTTACGTTATTGAGCCCCCCCCCCCTGAAATATTGGTTTCGTAACAATCCCAGACCAACATTGACCTAAATTTATTATAATTCTGGGCTATCAAATGGCTTGTCTCCAAGTCTTGTTTTCTCGAACACACATCAAGTGCTGTAATTTTTGTGTGACCACCGTTGATTACATTCTCATCGGCAGAACGAGTTCTTGTCCAGTTTTCCCTCCCCGGATTCCAACTTGCACAAGAGCAGAGGCTTCTAAAGCATTCCTCACAGTCTAGTTTTATCTCCGAAAATTGTTTTCGATAAGGAGTAAATCCTTGACTTATAAAAGTTACAAAGATTAGTCTACCAAGCTAAGTGGATATATAAATACAATAAACCTAAAATTATTGTTTGTGGGATTTCAGTCTTTCTTACTGAGAATATTTCTAATAATAGACGATATTTTTTGTTTAGGTTACAGCAGTTCATGCAACCCTAATATTGTGACAGAGTTCGCTGTTGCAGCTTATCGTATAGGCCACAGTTTGCTACGACCGCATTTACCACGAATGAGCGCTAATTACCAAGCTGTTAATCCTGCCATACTTCTCAGAGACGTTTTCTTCAATCCTGATGTTATTAAACAGGTTTGTTATTAGTTTATTTTAACTTTAGTTTATGAAGGATGGAAGACTGAAGGTTTTATTTATTTATACAACAGTATTAGAACATCAACTTTAATGAGCTACACTTGTGGAAACTTCAATACCCAAATGAATGAAAACACAATTTTCTACAGTCCATTGTCCGTAGGGTTTGTGTGCATGTAGCAGCTAGGACGATGAATGAAGATATTGAAATGTCTTCTTGTATTTGTGTTGAATAAATAAAGTGTTTTTTTTTTATAAATTATAAAAACATTTCTCCACAACTTACAAGATACAAACCTTACAAATTGCTAAATTAATTATAAATTTATTGTTATTATGTATTCATAATTAGAAAAACTTATAAGAAATACATACAATTTGAACATTTTATATCTGAAAATAACTAATAATGTGTATAATATAATAAATAAAATAAATAACCATATTTTTTTTTTAAGCTTAAATACTGTCTTAATAGAAAAACATGAATGTATGAAGTGCAACATTCATAAAATATCCTTCCTAAAATTAGAGGTAGGCCAGTAGAATGAAAAATTGTGAATGTTAACCTACAAACTCCGGTTGTTTTTATTACATTACAAACTGCTCTATGTTGGTAAAATGATGGTAAGAGCCTTACCTTGTTTTTTTAGCTCAGATTAAGTTCTCGAAATGTCTACCATTTACTTCTTGGCAGAAATAGATTCTGGACTCAAAAGCTTGTTGTACATTTTGTAACATTTCCGGTGTAATTATTAACGTTAAATTCACAATTCGATTGGTCGCTATGTTGGGTAGGATGAACTTAGAGACCTCTAGTTTGCGCCATTATTCTTATTTTTAAAAGTCCTTTAAAATGAGGTATTACTCAATAGGGGTTGCTATTTAAAATTCTTGACTTACCCCCAATCTACCCTATTTTGGGGGTAAGGGTTGAAAATTCGATACTTCAAAAAACTCCTCCTTTGGTTTTCTAAACTTTCCCCAAAGCAAATCTGTCTATTTTCATTAATAAAAAAAATAATAGGGGGGGACTTTTAGGATAATTGGTATATTTGATTTAGCTCTGATAAACTAAAACTTAATCACCAGTAATATGTACTATGGAGTCAACACATCAGCATCCTTTTTGTTACTCAATTTTCACAAAATTTAATTCTATTGTGTTGTTTTTACATATCTATGTCTACTAGGTGTTTAAAATAACTGCTTATTGTTAAGAAATTAAAATGGATTTATAGTTATAACAACTTTATTTATTAAAAATATTTGCATTTTATTTTGAAATTTTAGGCTTTAACTGTATAGAAATTAATCATTTGTATGAAAAGTGGCAAAAATAACAAGCACTTTTAAATCCACAGTTATTGTAATAGTATTAGGATTTTGTTTTTTACGTAATATATAGACTACAATTTATTCGTAGGATTATCCAAGCTTAATTTAAATTATACTGAGTTCTAGCTGTTTTTGTAGCATTATCCTTTTTCTAAAAGTTGTTGGATTTTTTTTGGCAATTTGAAAAAGGTCCTCCACCTCTCCTTACATTTTTAGAACCTCTGGTTAAGATAATGAATATACATAATGCTTCAAAAAGGATTTTACTACTTTGTAAATTCATATAAATTTAATCAGAGTACTTACAGTGCTGTTGTACAATTGTGCAACAGAATTTTCGTACAGAGTATGATCCTCCCAGTAGGCCTACCATTTATGAGTGGCATAAGTCATAAGTGTTTGTTGGAATCAGATGTTCAGTAAGCCATAAGAAATCCTCAAGACATCTCTTTGTGTGTCTGAAAATATCATGGAACAAGTGAAGCAAAGCTATGTTAACAGTCTTACAACTTCAAGCTAGCAAAGCTAGGCATTCCGTGTGTGACTGTTTGTCATGTTTTGAAAAAAAAACATTTCCATCTCAAACCGTACGGATTAACAATAGATACTTTAATGGTTGCGAGTGAGGAGTTTTGTGTGAAAATGTTGAATAAATTGTAGGATTATTTCATTCGAAACATAATCTTCAGTTATGAGTTGACTTTCCATATAAGTGGTGAAGTGAATACGCACAACTGTCAGATTTGGGGCAGTGAAAATCCATGACAATCTTTGGAACATGTTTGTGTTAGCCCAAAAGTTAACGCCTTTTGTGCTTTTAGCAAGAGCAAAGTTTACGTCCCTTTCTTTTTTTTTTTTTTTTTTTTTTTTTCAAGAGAAAACTATCAACGGAATAGTTTACTTAGGTATACTGGAAAACATTTGAATTCCATAGATAGATGAGGACGACCAAGAACATTCCATACACTTCCAGGAAGATGGTGCACTACCATACTAACTCACCGAGATCCAGGATTTTTTCAATAACCGCTTTCCAGGTACATGGATAGGTCGAGGTGGATTAATTGCATGCCCACCTCATTCACTGTATTTGACACCTCTCGATTTTTACTTCTGGGGATTTATCAAGAATAAAGTTTATAAACCACCCTTATTGGTTTATATTGCTGAGCTCAGAGCAAGAATCTACGCTCCAGTTGCGTAGTTGCCCCAGAAACAGCATGTTGCGGGTTTGGGAGGAAATCGACTTCACATGGGATGTCTGCAAAATGACCAATAGAAGTCACATTAAACCTTACTAACTATAAGGTAAAATACTTGATCTATTTTGCTACAAAATGACATCAAAACCAGTTCTGTAAGTAGTCTGATAAAGTTTTAAAATCCTAATCGTAGCACCCTGTATATTTTTATTAGACCATATTTTAAAGGAAATCTGACCGAACCAACTCTGGCTCAACAATTGACCTGATGATACGATTAAAATGGTTTTAGTCAAATCAATTGATAGGAATTTACAAAAATTTTGTTTAAAACTAAAATTCACATTTTTTTTATTGGAACTGGGTAATAATTTTTGTGTTATATTAATTTTATTGATATTATTTGGACATGTCTTCTTTTTTCACACTTTAAATCCGTCTCGATTATTAGAATATTTAATTTTAACCATCCCTATTTTAAAATTCTATACAATTCTCTTTCTGTCAAATAAAATTGAAAAAAAAAAATTAATATTCTCATAGATTTAAAAAATAAAATGTGTGTTAATGCAAATATTTTGTTTCAGCGTTATATGATAGATGAGCTAATCCGAGGTTTGGTATCAACTCCGATGGAAGACTTGGACCAGTTTATTACAGGAGAGATCACAAATCATCTGTTTGAAGAGCGAAGGATTCCACACTCTGGCATGGATTTGCCTGCACTTAATGTTCAGAGAGGTAAAATCAGTTAGAAACACAGTTTTTACGTGAAAGGTGACATTAAACTTGTGAAAATATCTAGAGTTGAAATTTTATTTTAGTTAAATCAGCTGTGTTTAACACGTTAGCTGCCATATCGGTCCGATCGGACTGAAACTAAGGTGACTGTACATGCAGCGTTACGGCATGATCGGACCGATAAAGTCACTGATGTAATGTTTTGATTTGTGGCTCACAGTTCGATAGTGCAGCAATCTATCGGCATATTTTGGTATTCTCTGGATTGGGTAAAGTCGTGTGTTAGACATAGTATGTTGTATGCTTTAATAATCGTTACCATGGTTACTCAATATAATATTAAAATCAATGGATATTTTTACTTTTTTGTCGGCACGATCGGACCGATTAAAACTTTACAAAAACATTTAGGTTTAGTAATGAATAATTCACAAAGAATACAGTTGTAAAATGAATATATGTATTTATAAAATAAATATTAAACAAATAAAATAGTGAGCTTGCCAACATAAAGAAATGAAATAGCCCGTTTAGATTTTTTTTTTTTTTTTTTAACACGAAAATTACCTCGGTCCGATCGGACCTAAACGTTATACTACGATTAAAATTAAAGCTGAAAAATTGCATTTCGGTCCGATCGGTCTCGAAACTATATATGCATAAATGTAAATAAAATGAGTAAATACTATTGCCTTATATTATTTAACATAGGTAGATGCAAAAATAATAATGGAAAAATAATTTGGTAATCGTGACACTCCAGGCAAGAGTATCGTATTAGGCCTTGGCAGCTAACGTGTTAATGATTATATAGATAGAGGTTTTAATTGGGTATTTCGTACAAATACATAAAATTATCGATTTACTCAAAAATACTGATGAGTTGTACAAGTTAAATTCACTTTCCTACCATCAGCATTAAAGTGATTTATCTTTTGTTTAGGACGTGATCATGCCATACCTTCTTATAACGACTACAGAACACTCTGTGGAATGAAACGTGCAACCAACTGGGAAGATCTTAGCAGAGAATTACCATCAGAAGTGATTGCACGTTTACGTCGTATCTACCCTAGTGTCAACGACATTGACTTGTTCCCTGCAGGATTGAGTGAAAGAGCAGTACAAGGAGGTTTAGTGGGACCTACATTCGCTTGTATTATCGGACTACAATTCAGGCAGCTCAGACAGTGTGATAGGTTTTGGTAAGTTTTTATATATAAATAATATAGAGAATGTATTTAGGTAAAAATAAAACTTGATTTTGAGAAAGATTCATTTTCCCCCTTGTTTATTTGAGGAAACATTTTGTTCTTGAGGCATCAATTTATTTTAGAACGTTTTCTACAAAAATAAACTAATGTAATTTCCCACATGATCATCATGTGTATATTTGATTCTAACATCCTCAAGTCTCTGAAAATAACGTAATCTGTGTGTCCCAGCCAAGGAGCCCACCAAATAAAAACTATGTAATGGGAAGGGATTCTAAATAATAAAATATCAATTGGCACTTGCAATTTTGTTGAGCAGTGCAAGATTATGTAGAAGGGGGGAGAGACGAGGAGTGGAGTGCTTGAACCAGCGAGCCGGGAGAGAGTCTGTCCCGAGAGCCGCGAGAAGGAAGTTGAACGGCAGACCGCTACGGGACGAGGTCAGTCCATTTTTCGGCCATGTGCTATATAATTTATCGGTATGCTTTTCGGCCACTATTTGTAACATATAGCATGATGTTGTACTAAATGTGACAACACTGTAAGACATTTGGCAATGCCGATCTTGACAATGTGCTCTAATCTATACAGTCAGTAATGGACGCTACTTGGTAGATAGCTAAGCTAGTTTTGGTGTATAACTTAAGTTATAATAAATATGTGTTCCAAGCTCCACAATTGTGTTTATTGAATTACCACAAATGAAATATGGTGTCAGGTGTGTGTGTCAAATTATGGGTGTGATCAGTAATAATAATTCAAAACTAATTTGACTGTAAGAAAAGTAAAGGTTATAAAAACCACGAGCTTTTTGTAATACAATGGCGTCTGGAAATTTTAAACCTCCTAAAGCCATAGTGTTTGATCACAACGTAAGAGACAATTTCAAGAAGTTTCTTCAATCTTTTGATATATATATGTTAGCGTCAGGTCTGAATAATAAACCTGATAATATAAAAGTTGCGATATTTCTTAATATTGCCGGTGAAGAAGCTTTAAATATCTTTAACACGTTTAACCTTGGGGAAAAGGACAAGGAAAATTATAGTAAAATAGTGGAGGCATTTGAAAACTATTGTGAACCTCATAAAAATGAAACTTATGACAGATACAAATTTTTTTCAAGAAAGCAGGAAGAAAATGAAGATTTCGACCATTTTGTAACTGACTTGAAACTACTTGCAAGAATCTGTAACTTTGGGGATCAAGAAGAATCGCTAGTTCGTGATAGAATAGTAGTTGGTATAAGGGATTCCACACTAACAGAAAGACTACTTCGCATCTCTGATCTAACACTAACAACAGCAGAAGTACAGTGTCGAGCAGCTGAAGCTAGCAGAGTTCAAACAAAAGGCATTAAGGAAGTTTTGAATGTTAATAGTGTTGTGAGTTCAAGTAAAGTGAAAAGTCTAAGTGCTAAAAAGAAAAGTGTATGCAAAAATGATGTATACCAGTGTTTTAAGTGTGGTACTAAACATTCAAGAGGCAAGTGTCCTGCCTATGGTAAAACATGTAATTATTGTAATGGGTTAAACCATTACGTGGTAGGTTGTAAGAATAAAAATAGAAATATGAATAGGCCTATACCTAGAAATAATAACTATAGAAATAAACCAAAGCAAGTACACGAATTAAACACAGATGATGATTTTGTTTTGGATGGAATCAGGTTACAAAAGATAGGCATAAATGCAGAGCCTACAGATGTAAAAGAATGGGTTCAGTCTGTTATGATTAATAATCATGAAATACTCTTTAAATTGGATTCAGGTGCTGAATGCAATGTTTTGCCACTTACTCATTTCAATAAAATTAATAATCAAAACACTTTGTATAAAACAGAAAAATCTATAATCTCTTATGATAATAACAGAATCAAAATTTTAGGCTATGTTGTTCTTAATTGTGTTGTTAAGGACAAAATGTTTAAAATAAAATTCTTTGTGGTAGATTCTAAAAGTAAACCCATCCTAGGTCTTAATACTTGTAAACATTTGAATCTCATTAAACGAGTTGATTTGTTAAGTACTTACAAAAATGACAAGGAATTTGTTTTTAAAAATAGGGATCTATTCACGGGCACTGGTAAAATTCCTTTTAAATATAAACTAGTTCTAAGTAAAAATGCAGTACCAGTTGCATGTTCTAATAGAAGGGTGCCAGATTCAATAAAAGATAGGTTAAAAGAGGAGTTAAAAACAATGGAAGATAATGATATTATTGCTAAGGTAGACGAACCAACTGAGTGGATAAGTAATATTGTTATTGTTGAAAAGAGTAATAAAAAATTAAGAGTTTGTCTAGACCCATGTCATTTAAATAAATATCTGTGTACAGAACAATATCCAATTCCTACAGTTGAGGAATTAGCCTCAAAAGTTAGGGGTAAGAAAGTGTTTAGTGTTGTTGACATGAAAGAAGGTTTTTTTCAAATTTTGAATTAGATGAGAAAAGTAGTAAACTTTGCACTTTTATTACTCCATTTGGGAAGTACCGTTTTAAAAGATTGCCCTTCGGACTTAAAACTAGTCCTGAAGTGTTTCAAAAAATGAATGAAAAAATTTTCTCAGATTTAGGAATAGGTATATATTTTGATGATTGTATAATAGCAGGTAAAGATGAACAAGAACATGACATATTAATGAAGAAGTTCTTGGATAGAGCTAGAGAGTACAATGTAAAATTTAATTCAGATAAATTACAGTATAAAGTAAACGAAGTTAAATATGTAGGTCAAGTAATATCTAGTAATGGCATCAAAGCTGACCCAAATCAAGTTAAAGCAATATTAGAATTAAAACCACCAAATAATAAGAAAGAATTACTGAGAATTTTAGGAATGGTAAACTACCTAATAAAATTTATACCTAACCTGTCAGAACAATTGGCGTTATTGAGGGACTTAATTAAAAAGGATAATGAGTTTGTATGGTCTAAAGATCATGATAATTCTTTTTTTAAACTTAAGCAAGTAATAAGTAATCTTCCAACTTTGGGCATTTTTGATCCAAATAAAGAAATAGTAATACAAACTGATGCAAGTCAGTCAGGTTTAGGTGGGTGTCTTTTACAAGAAGGCAGACCAATTAGTTTCTGTTCAAGAAGTTTAACTGATAGTGAGACCAGATATGCTCAGATAGAAAAAGAAATGCTTGCTATTTGTTTCGGTTTTCAAAAATTCCATCAATATGTTTATGGTCGTAAGGTTAAAGTAGTTAGTGATCACAAACCGTTGATAGCCATAAAGGAAAAAGATATTAGTAAGGTAACATCAAGATTACAACGTATGAAACTTAAACTCCTAAAGTATGATTTCTGTATTGAATATTTACCAGGAAAGGAAATGTATATATCTGATTTGTTATCTAGATCTTATATTAAAGATAAAGTTAAAGATGATCCATCAATGTTAGAAGTTGTACATACATTAGGTCTGGATTTGCCAGTTTCTAATGATTTTTTATATGAACTCAAAAAAGAGACTTTTAAAGATGAAACATTACAGTCTCTTATTTATCAGATAAAAGAAAATTGGGTTACTCAAAAATCTATGTTAAATCCTTCTGTTAAACCTTATTGGAAACTAAGAAATGATTTGTATTATAAGGAAAATCTTGTGTTTCTTGGACATAAAATTGTTGTACCATTAATTCTAAGGTCTAAAATATTATCTAAGTTACATAAAGCTCATTTTGGAATAGAAAAAACTAAGGCAAGAGCTCGTAAAGTCATTTATTGGCCTGGTGTTTCAAGAGATATAGAGGAATTTATTTCTAAATGTAAAGTTTGTGAGAAATTTGCAAGAGCAAATACCAAAGAAATTCTTATCCCTCATGAAATACCAGAATTGCCATTTCAAAATGTAGGTATTGATATTATGCATTTTGCAAGGAAAGATTATCTAGTTTTAGTTGATTACTATAGTAATTGGATTGAACTTAGAGAATTACAAAATAAAACTGCAAATTGTGTAATTAAAGCATTAAAACAGATATTCAGTATTCATGGAATACCTAATAAATTAGTATCAGACAATGTTCCATTTAATTCATTAGAATTTAAAAATTTTGCTAAAGATTGGTGTTTTAATGTTATAACATCTAGTCCAAATTATCCGAAATCAAACGGATTAGCAGAAAAAGCTGTTGGTATTTGTAAAACCATGCTTAAAAAATGTGACGAATGTGAGGGTGATATTAATGATTATATGCTAGAATACAGAGCTACTCCTCTTATTGGTCTTAATTTGTCACCAAGTGAATTGTTATTTAATAGGCTAATTAGATCAAGTGTTCCATTGTCTAAGTCATTACTAAAACCAAAATTAAATCATGGAGTTAAAAAAATGTTAAAAAGAAAACAAGACAAAGGTAGTAGGTATTATAATAAAAATGCCAAACATAGAGAAGAATTTAAAATAAATGATTATGTTACTGTAAGAAAGGATAAACATTGGGTTCCGGGAGAGATCATTGCTAAACATGAGGCACCTAGATCTTATATTGTAAGAGATCAAGATAATAACATTTTTAGAAGGAATTCTTATTTTTTGAAAAAATCATTAAACAAAGCTGACTTTATTTCTAGAGATTTAAATCTAGATCTAGAAAATCATATAACTAATACTAGAGTACAGAGTCCCAGTAAGAATGATAAGCCAAAGTTTAACGATGACCAACTTCCTAAGAAAACAAGGTATGGTAGGGTTATACACCGGCCTTGTAAATTTCATGATTATGTTTGTGCTGAGTAAGCAATATTGTTCTTTAGTTTTGCTGTTTAAATTGTGTAAATTTAATGATTATGTTTGTGCTGAGTAAGCAATATTGTTCTTTAGTTTTGCTGTTTAAATTGTGTAAATTAATGATTATGTTTGTGCTGAGTAAGCAATATTGTTCTTTAGTTTTGCCGTTAAGTTATATTCGTGAATAAGCCACATTGTTATTAGTTTGTAGTGTAATTTAAAATTTTGTAAATTTATTATAAAAAGGGAGATGTAACATATAGCATGATGTTGTACTAAATGTGACAACACTGTAAGACATTTGGCAATGCCGATCTTGACAATGTGCTCTAATCTATACAGTCAGTAATGGACGCTACTTGGTAGATAGCTAAGCTAGTTTTGGTGTATAACTTAAGTTATAATAAATATGTGTTCCAAGCTCCACAATTGTGTTTAATGAACTACCACGAATGAAACACTATTAAGGCTTTATCTAGCCCCGTTATGCCTTTTTTTATAAATTATAATTATTTCTGTAATCTTCTAATTCGGCGCTAAAATAAAAGAGAATATTTAATTTAACTTGCGTTGCGTGTGTTCATTAGCGTCCTAACCCGACTCCTTGGCCCATCCTGACAAGATTCAGCTAAAGTGTACGCGGTCTCAAGCCAGCCGGAGCTTCCAGCTGGTCAAAAGAAGTGGAGACTATCACATCTGTACAAAAAAATGTTTGAAAACACTGTTATCCCTCAAATTAGACACCACTTTAGAAATGATGTTATAAATAAATATTGAACTTGACTTGTGAGATAATATTAGATAGAATAAAACTCGAACACAAGATCTCACAAAAATTACAAAATAAACTATAACTGTTATAGTTTAGTTATTCTAGCTCATGTATCACTGAGGATGGCGACTTTGTTGTTGGAACGTGTTTAATTAAGTAAACGTAATTTTTGTGAGATCTTGTGTTTGAATTTTATTCCATCCGATGATGTTATTGTTTAACAAGACTTGATTTGATCACAAGTTTTCTGGTAAATAGGTTGGTAGTCGTGGTTCCATTGATTGGGTTCCATGATCGCCTGATTTAACACCCATGGATATTTTCTTCTGGGGTTTTTGTCAAGGGAAAAGTGGTTTCATGAACATACACACTAAACTATACGAACAAATTCATTTCTGACGTCTTTCATGAAATTAACAATGCAAAGATCTTTGTCTGTGTATGTAGCTCTGTTCAAAAAAGACTGCAGCTTCAATCAAGATGGCTGTCACTTCTGATCATCTATGAAGTTAAATTGTTTTCCAGATCATGTTGTTTATTTTTTACAATTGTAGATAATCTGTTATTAAAATTGGAATGTAATAACTTACATGTAAAATTTCACAAATCAACATATATATTGTGACAGCTGTTTCACAATTAAGCATCTTCAGACAACTATGAATGAACAAACGTTTAACCCATCTCCTTTGTTAAAACCCATTGTCACACATCCTGTCAGGTCATTTACCTTCTCAGATAGTCCTGGCTCAGTCCCTCTTCCTTGCATCCTATGCCCACTTTCGTTGGTATTTAAATTGGATTTTTAAAGTTTTGTTCATAGTTGTCTGAAGATGCTTAATTTCGAAACAGCTGTCACAATATATGTTGATTTGTGAAATTTTACGTGTGAGTTATTATTTACCTTTGAATGCCAAGATATTAAGTTTGAATTTAATAGGGCACATAGCCTATTAAATTGGTTAGATTTTCTAAGGACTTACCTTAGAAAATGGTCCTTGGTATTACCTAATAGTACATAAGTAAGAAAACACACACAAAAAACACTAAAGTTTTGAAATATTTCGTAAACACTGTTCACTTTCTCAATCAGTAGAGTTAAGAAGAAGACTGAAGACTGAGTGTTGAACCACAGATTTTTTGTGTGTGTTTTCTTACTTATGTACTATTAGGTAATACCAAGGACCATTTTCCAAGGTAAGCCTGTCTCCTGTCCATACAAAATCTAACCAATCTAATAAGATATTAAGTTTGAAGGGCATAAATTTTATCAAAGTTATAATGCATAAATAACCAAATTTTTATTTTAAATATCTTTTGCTTTCAGGTATGAGAGTGGCGACCCTATTGTGAGATTTACTGAGCCTCAGTTAGCTGAAATAAGAAAGGCTACTTTAGCAAAATCTTTGTGCGACAACTTGGACGTCTCTGGTGATATTCAGAGATCTGTTTTTGACCAACCTACTGATTTTGGGTAAGTTCCATTTTTACTTTCTAAGATATGCTTTTCTCTTGTTGTTTAAAGATTAAAAACTTATCGGTCAACATCACCTTATTAAAAAAGGAAGAAAAGAATAAAATAAGGACCTCCTATCCCCCGAATACACTAATAGCGTCATGATTGAAACAGAACAACAGTTGTTCAAGAGAGACCTGATTAGATAGATCAGAGATCAGCAACCTTGAATTATAATAATCATGTGTTGAAATACCAGGGTGCCAACCTTACCTTCCTCTTTTTTAGTATATAACTACTAAAGGATTCTATTATATTTATTGTGTACTTCGTTTTATTACTGCATTTCAAAATTGTACACATCCATGACAAGTCTAATGTTGTGGTATCAATTAAGTCTGGCTTTATGAGGTAACAAAATATAGATCCATGAATTTGGAAGTCTTGAAGCTTGTTTAATAAATTCTTCTTTCAACGCTTCTATGTACTTTTGAAGTTCGTTTGTGTTTACAGGAAAGTGGTCTGAGTGCTTCTTAACATTAGGGAAATATTTTTAGGTTTCATTGGTAATATCACGACAATATACATTTAATTTTGATGTAAATACTTGCCAGCATTCAAACAACACAAGTATTGTATGACCCTTTCCTTGCAATGCACATTCAAATCCGAGATGTGTGGTAATGTCAGTAAGGAACAACAATTTGCACGACCACTTTTCATCTTTCAATTCTGAAAAATTTTGTTATTTTTCAACAAGGAACACTTTGATTATATCCAAACATGACACAAATATCTCTACTAAGCCAAAGTACATTGTCGTACAGTGGAAGATACTCGCTCTCCATTTCTTCCAGAAGAGACTTAAATTCCTGGTGAGAAAGTTCTTTCGTAGTATGTTATAATAGCAAATTGAAAAGTTAAAATATTAATAACCTCCTTTACCTTTGTTTTAAAAATTTCATTCATGACTCCGTTTCAAGAAAGATTGTATTTTGTCATTGCAGAAACCCAAGACTCCCTTGTCGTTCATTACCAACAATGGACTTCAGTGTATGGAGAGAGAACGCAGAGCAAGGTTGCCAGATTGCAGGCAGAATAGTTCCCGTTGGTGATACAGCATTGCCATCACCTTGTACAAGTTGTGTTTGTACCAATGAAGGAGTAAGTAATGTATAGATATTGGTTAATTTTACCTGTAATCATGTGCTTCGTATGCCAACCTGTATGTATCCTTGAGGATTGATCTTAACCCTAGAACTGGCAAAACTTAGCAATGATAATTTTCTTCGTTTGTTTAAAAATTAATAAAATATATTAATATATAACAAAACCTAACTTATAAGACATCATTTTTCTCAGAAAGGTGCATAGAATTTATCTATGTAATAAAAAAAAAATTTTTTGAAACGGTTTTGGAGTAAGTATGTTACAGGTTCAAAAAAGATGTTATCATTTTTCAGAAATACCTGTATCACCCAAAATCAAAAGCTTACAACCTTTTTCTAAGATGTACAAAATTTTAGTGATATATTTGTGAATACATTTCGGAAAAAATATATATAAATTTGCTACATTTTGAATATTTAAAAAATTGTTTTACAAAAAAAGAGGAATGGTCAGCTTATTTTCAAAAATTCACCAAAAATAGTAATTATTATGGAAAACACAACTTCTATATATCATTATATTCAGAAAGGTTCATAGAATTTAGTAGTGTAATGAAAAAAAAAGTTTGAATAATTATTTTGGAGTCAGTATTGCAAATAAAAAAAAAAACACGAAAATCCAAGGCCAAATTTCACTTCAAAGTCCAAATGAGCGTAGAAAATCTATTTTTACATTTTTTACGAGTATTACAAAAGTTTTCTAGTATAAATATGAATAACAATTGGTAAAAAAAAAAATCAAATTCTAAAATGTTCAAAATAATAATTGCACTTACCCGTCCAAAGCACTTACGCATCCAAAACTTGTATCTAATGCTTTGTAGGCCTAAATCAACTATCACTAGATTTCACTATAACAATAAGACACAATAGATTCTACAAAGAATAACACACATATAAACTTATATAATACACTTTTATAATCAATGAATACACTCGATTTATCACAAGAATGATGAAGAAAGCGACAACACGCAAGCCATTTTGCTTCCATTTGCAACCGTCACTCCGAAACCCCGTTGTCTTTATGTTCCATATGACCGACTAAAACTTGATGGTTTATATCTTTTGAAAGGTCTGTATTTTGTCTATACAAAGAGATAAGAACCTGTCAGATAGGGCAAATCTAAAGTTATTTATAGACTAAACAAGAGAGGAAGTAGGTTACAATTCTTTAGCCGTCGAGTGCAGGTATCTGCCGGGAAAAACAGTAAACTTCCAAGAATTAATTCAATTTTGCCTTACTATACCACGATACTCAAATTACATAACTCTAAAAGCTTGAAATACGAGCTTTTCAATGGTGTATAATTCATTTACTAGGGTAAAGTTGACTTGAAGAAAGCAACCTGTTTTTTTTTTCTCTAAAACGGTTTCTTTGTTTGGACACAATCTAGAATGAAACTATTTGTCTTTCTGACATGTGGCGAACTCTGTTGGATAGGTAAAGATTTGTACTAAGAACAGTAAATTTATACTTCCTTTAGTCAATTTAGATATATTGAAAGAACGTTGTAAAAGACGACGCCATTTTGCTTTACCAGTCCGAGTTTTCATAGCCGCCATTTTTATCACTCAAACACGCCAAACTTTACCAATTAATTAAATATTTTTATAGCGTTTTATGAACTTTTGATTACATGTATATGCATCTACGAAACGTCAGCTTTACAATGGTATAACATTTATTTCGATAGGATGGTTTTAAGTAACCCTAATGACAAGTTGCAATATCTGAGTTTTTTACAGTTGCCTGGCTTTCGTCAGTGGTCCCAACGATAATTTCTTACCGTGTGCCTGTTCCAGGGTTAAGCTATTAATTAAATTGGTTTTTAAATACAAAATAGATAAGCCATCTCAATTGTATAGTTTGAAGCTTCGAAATTGGAAGTTCTAGTGGTACTAACGGCCCACTTCTGGTAACTTCAAGGAGAGTATGTTGTGGATCAATACACCACAGACCAAGCCGGATAGTTGGAGTTTATTGTAGAAACATAGTCGGTAGATGAAAACAATCTTAAGAACGAAATTATTTATGTTAAACATTTTGTAAGGCTAACAATTGAATTACCTTATATGGTTTCTGCTAGGTGACTTCTTTTTTTTAAACACTAACGCGTTTCAGAGCATCTGCTCCATCTTCGGAGTTCTATTCACTCAGTTGAGATCGTTAACAACTGCATTAAAACATAAAATATAAAAACACACGGACATATATATATAGTTGTCCTTTGACATCGATATGATGCGCATCGCAAGTTATATAATATATAAATTTACACATCACATCATATCGCGACACTTTTACACATCACTTATCGTATCGGGACACTTGCGATGCGCATCATATCGATGTCCTAGGACAACTGAGTGAATATAACTCTGAAGATGGAGCAGATGCTCTGAAACGTGTTAGTGTTTAAAAAAAGAAGTCACCTGGTGGAAACCATATAAGGTAATTCAATTGTTAGTTAAAACAATAGTGACTTGGATACTAGCAACATGATTCTTAAATTTTTTTAAGGGCTGAGTTTTTAATTAATATTGTGATTTTGTTTTGAGTTTTCCGAAAGTCTAGCTAAAATAGTCTTTTGCCAGCTGAATATTGTAAATTCACTTCACACACCCCAGCCCTTCATTTCAACAAAATCCTTTGCTCGTTTTCCAAATGAAATTTATTAACGCACAACAATTACCAAGGAAGAACCAAAATAGGAATTGACTTTTTTAATTGGCTCCCATCAGAACATTACCCCAACTTGCGAAACTTAGGCTGTATAATGGCGTCAATGCTGGAAATCACGTACCTTTGCAAACACAGCTTTTCCAACATGAAATTTATAAAGTCAAAATATAGGTGTTCCCTGTCTGATAAGTAACTCAGTTACTTAGTTTGTCAACATCAAATATTAATGTTAATATTGATACACTAGTTAGTGAAAACCAATATCCCCAAACTTCCCACTATTTTATTTGTATATTTGCTTGTTTTTTTAATAAAGAAAAATAATTAACAAACAAATACTTTTTTGTGCCTATTATAAATCACTGATAAAGTTGCATACGAAATATTTTGTGATGGGGCCCTCACAACTGCAATTTTATTTATAACGGCCCTTGGGGGACTTAAAGTTGGACAGCCCTGGTCTAATATATCCTTCTCTGGGAATTCATCAGTTCAGATTTTTTCCTCCTTGTTTAAAAGTGAAAAACCTCTCTGTCATCATCGCCTTATATATAAAAAAAAAAATGTAGAAAAGAACTTAAAATAAAGACCCCTGGTGATTGAATACTCTAATGATCAGAAAATAAGAAGAGTTGGTCAAGAGAGGCCTGATAGAGAAGGATCTAACTGAAGACTAAGGTGTACATCCAACTGGGATCCTTGTGATTGCCTCTAAACAGACATCAGTTCATAATATACTGAGTGTTTGCTCTGCAAAAGAAAGCAGAATAAGAAATTAGATTTAATTTGGAATTATTCTGTCATAATATAGGCAGCAGAGCATTGAATAGTTGAGAAATAATGTAAAAAGTTAGAAAACCACTGAGCTTGCAGCCATTAAACGTAATGTGGAACAATAAAGGATAAACAACACTAGAAATAAAAGGAGTTTACTCAATTAGTGAGGGGGCCAAGCTAAGACCAGAGACTGCACGAGAGAAAAGAGACGTTGCAAGGAATTCCATCTGCACAAGGGAAGGAATCTGGAAAGGTCACGACATATCTCCATTGAGTTCAACTGATATTTGTGAGCAAACTGTAGTTACTGTCATTTGTTCTCTTTATTGAAATAAAGTCCATAAAGTAAGACTGGCTTAATTTGATTTTTATCGGAAATATTGTGTTTTCTGATTATATTATATACGTACATATAAAGATATATAATAAATTTAGACTCATAAGTACAGTTGAACCACCGATCTTTAATTATTTAATGAACTTGTAGGACGGCCTATTTAAGTAAGCTTGTTTCATAACAGAGGATTAATAAATTGTCGAGAATTTTTTAAAGAATTTGGCATATTTAACACTTCCAAGTTATATGGTGGAAGTAATTCTCTTATTTAAAATTTAAGTGTGATTATGTTCAGAATAAGGACATTCACAGTTATAGTACCACGAAACTATTGTACTGATCAGCACAGGTTGATTTTATATAGTAAACTTCCTTCGCAAATTGTTGCAATATTTATAAATAATCTTCCCAGTAGGCTGATTCATTCTTTGAAATATCCTTAGAGACACTGTTTTTAGGATTATTTTACTCGGTAAAGGAGTTTATGAGCCATGATTTTCATTGATTCCAATGAAAAGAAGATGATCTCCCTTTAAAATATGCTCTAACTTTTAAATTTTTTGTGATTGGTTTTAGGTATTTATTTGTTAAAGTGATTTAGATATATATTTTGTAATTGTTTGTTAAATTCTTATAAGGCCTTTAACGAAAACAAGTACAAGGTAAAAAGTATTATATGTATTGATTTTCGATAGCCCTTTTTATAAATTTGACAAGCTTTATTGTGTATGTGATACTGTTTTATTATTTTGTCATTTGTTTGCTTTTGTATGTGTACTTATTTTAATTTGTTATTAGTGTTTATATTTGTTGTTGTTTATGCTGTGATATTGTTTGTATTTTTTAATTTATTTATTGAATAATGACAGTATCTATACGCTGTATGTGTCTTATAATTAATTAATAAATCGATCAAGTATTAAATTTATATTATTTCTTTAACTACATTTCAGCAAGAATAAAAATATTTAATGAACAAACTTTTAACAAAACACCCTTGGGCTGATTTGTTTGGTTGTTATTCATGAACAATAGTTTAAATGGGAAGAAAAATCCAAGTGTAATAATTTAATTCAAAATGAAGAGAATTCCTGAGTTTTATGTTGAAGATATTTACAACATGTTTGTTATTTTAGGCACAGTGTGCTTCGTTACGTGTAACAGACTGTTCACAACTTCTCCGTGAAGCAGGTAGAGATGCAATCCTCCGGGATGAAGTGTGCGCTGCTCAGTGTGCTAATCTACTTCTATCATCGCCTGGACCAACATTAGAAGCACTCGAAGACATCGTGTCACTTACTACAAAAAGACCTGTTCAAACACCTCATTCTGGACGATCAAGAGAATTCCTTCCAACTAGTCTAATACCCCCTCCACCTCCTCAAGCTCAAGCATCCGTACGAAGACCATCGATACGAAGTTTTAAATTACCCGACATCGCAGCAGCTGTTTTTGGATGATGAGATATTGGTCAAAATGTGCCTTAAGAATGTTTGTTAATCATGCGGCATTAGATTTGAATGTTTACGATTGGACGGATAATCAATTCAGAAAACAGTTATAGATTCAGATGAAAGATAATTTTGTGCTTAAGAACTATTTTTATTCGTGATATTCCAGTTTAAAGTGTAAACACAATTGATTCATTTTAATTAACCACCCTATATTGTATGGAAAATCTGCTCTTTAAGGCTCCATGTGATAGTGCTGAGTCTAAAAATGATAGGCCTATTTTGGATCTACAGAAATAATAATTCATAAACGAAATTCCAGAGCTATTGCTTTATAAGTCAAATTTCAGAAAATTCTGAAAAAATATGTTTGTATATATACATATATATTTGCTGAAATTGCAAATTTTTAAAAACATTATTTTACCTAAGTGTAAATTTAATATTGACTTATTTACAGTATTTTAAGATCAGTCTACCAAACTGTTGGAGATGATTCTGGGCATCGAAATAAAGAAATCCACTTTAGAACAAATTGAGATATGAATGACAAATTATTGTTTATAGAAACTTTTTGCTTTATTTTGATACTCACTTCACTTCTCAATGTTTGACTGATTCTGTATATATATATTTAGTTATATAGAATACAAATAATAAACAATCTTTTGATTCACTTATAAGTTATATGGTTATGTATAGTAATAAGAGAAGTAAAAAGCCTGTGATGTCATCAGAAACTTACAAACATAAATAACTAAATTTAAGTTATCCTGTGATCCATATGAGACTCTGTACACTAAATATCTCGCAGAATTTGTTCTTATCTTTTTGAAAAACACTTTGAATTCGTTTCTTGATGCCATCATATTTAGGGTTAAGTAACAATCAGAAAGTAAATAACATTAGTTTTTGATTGACAAGAATTGTAATATTAATTTAATTAATCGTGTTAATTACTCCAATAATATGTAGGCCATGGTTTGTGTTATGATGAGAGAATATAACAATGTACATACTAGATACTGCAAAAGTGCCACCTCTAAATTTGTAATGAGTAAATAAAAAAAAAAAATGCTTTTAGTAAAATTGTTAGTACTAACAAAGCTGATTTTTTGCAGTTGGGTAATTTAGCTCCAAAAACTGTTGTTTTTTTATACTAGGTAACTTTTTTTTTTTTATACCTACTTACTACTTACTTAACTCTTTTCAATGATATAGTTTCTACTATCGTTACAGAAAACCTGTAAATCATTGGTTGTTATGTTGCCTCTATCTAAAATTATAACTGGTAGAATGTGTTTGTGTTTTTATTGGCTCACATATAAAGAATTATATAATGGGTTCAAGAATTTATGTTGTCAGTTTTATTGCGGATATATTCAGACCGAGTTAAAAAAGTGGATTTTAGGAATATCTGTCATATGTGCTGTGCTCTATAGTTCAAAAGTGTGTAGCAATTTTAATAAAATTTGGTGTGAGCATATCTTAGCAATATTTCGGAAAATGTTTTTTTACGACTCAAAATTTAGGCGTAACTTCCATTAGAAAAAAATACAAAATTTTCAAAAAATGAGCTCTAGCGATTTTCATAAAATTATGCTGCAGAATGTCTCGAAACATCAAATTTACATCTCGAAATTTACATGTCTCGAAATAATACAAATTAAGTTGTTATTTCTTCAAAAATGCCGGTTCATGATTTATCGGTAAGAAAAACTAAACATCTGTCACGACGCTAATATTAAATACGTAATTTCTCAAAACTGTCTCCACCAATTTCATTCAAATTTGAACGGATCGTGAAGATTAATGATCCAAGTAAGTCCATGTGGAAATCACAAGTAAAACGTATTATTTTTCAGGAATAATTGTGAAAACAAAAATGAACCTGGACTGCTGATAATGTTAAAAACTTGATTTTAATTAAATACAATTCATATTAAAGATGTGTTTGTGACACAAGAGAAACATGTTTAAATCCTTATTTAGGATATTGTTTTTAATATATTGTCAATTTCATTCTTTGATTTGACAACTTATGAACTGATATTTTTTGTGACGATTTAGTTTTTGATGATGGGTGAATGAGAAAGTTTGTTCTTACATATTTGTAATGTTTCCCCGAGCGTGAACACAATAGTTAGAATTTCTATATTGGAAATCTGCTAATAAATAATTTGTCGGTATTTCAACCCCATTACGTGTGATATCTTCCATATTAGTAGAACAACTTGGGATATTTCATTATATATAGGAGGACTACAACTTTTATAGATCTATTCACAACATAAAGCACGTAACATTATTTTATTTCCTATTGCTTGCCTTTTTTAGAACAATCTTGTGTAAAACAATCTCTGATTTACACTGTTTTATCTAATGGTGTATTATTAAAAAAAGGACTACTATTTAAAATTTGAAGTTGTCAAAATTGCTGTATATGCTAAAAGGTGGCTTTTTTTTAGTTGTATACAATTTTAAAAGTTGGTTTTATTCTATTTACTCGTTCTAAATTTAGAGAGAGGGTAGGAATTTTGGAACATTTTGTAGTTAGCCACTAGAATACTAGATAGATTAAAAATTGATGGTTAGTTTAGTTTTAGAAAATATTGTTTGTTAGTGAACACACTTCATTTTTATTTTATTTAAACAATTAATTCATAAAACAAAACTTGTGACATATAATAAAATGAAAGAAAAGTTATATTAACAGTATAATTATTGAGGTAGAATAATTTGTAATAAATCATATTCTTATTTTTGTTCTCTTAGTCATTGTATATTCTCATTTTTTATTCTTATCATACAAAATAGATAGTTCAGTGATAATCTGTTAGATTAGATTTCAGTTGTTAATACAAATTGTTTATAAGTTGAGCACGAGGTCTTTATTCATCTTTTAGGGTGAATTTGAAAAATAATTTGTTACCAGTTCAACAATTTTCTATATTATAAACTACTTATTTTACATATTAGGTAAACAAGTTTTAAAAAATGATAAATTTGTGAGTTTGATCTCAGATGTTGGTTTAGTCATCGATTGTTATGATTGATTTGATTATATTGATTATTATGATTGATTTGATTATATTGATTATTATGATTGATTTGATTATATTGATTATTACGATTGATTTGATTATATTGATTATTACGATTGATTTGATTATATTGATTATTACGATTGTTTTGATTATATTGATTATTACGATTGATTTGATTATATTGATTATTATGATTGATTTGATTATATTGATTATTACGATTGATTTTATTATATTGATTATTACGATTGATTTGATTATATTGATTATTATGATTGTTTTGATTATATTGATTATTACGATTGATTTGATTATATTGATTATTACGATTGTTTTGATTATATTGATTATTACGATTGATTTGATTATATTGATTATTATGATTGATTTGATTATATTGATTATTACGATTGATTTTATTATATTGATTATTACGATTGATTTGATTATATTGATTATTATGATTGTTTTGATTATATTGATTATTACGATTGATTTGATTATATTGATTATTATGATTGATTTGATTATTATGCGTAACACGTACAATAGAGAGAAATAGCTTTTTTGACAAGCTAATGATTTTCCAATTATTAACATGAACTGAATTACTTAACTTACGTCTTCGTTAAGACTTTCAGTGCTAGGTCACTCCAAATGCCCAGTTACCACTGTATGCTGCTGCTGCTCCTGCCTGATACCATAATAGATTTTTTTTGTTAAGGTTGCTTCCTCCAAGCTTCGTGCTTCACTTGCTAGATTTGGAGCAGTAGATAAGAATATGCATTTAGATAAAGAATACTGTGAGTAATATAATGGAGCCATGGTCGTAGGTTTTTTTTTACTATTCTTTCAGCACACTCGTTCCCTTCCACATCACAATGAGGTGTGATCAATTGAAACACTGTGTGTTTTCCCATCAGCTGTAAACGTCTCAACAGAACTTTCAATTTAGAGGTGTGGAAGAGATAATAATTGTGTTGGGGTTTCACACAATTTCCAAAAAATATACTAGAATCTGACAGTATACAGATGTTTGTTTCATCCAGCGACAACACAGTTGATCAAGACTGCATTGATTTTGCGTCCATGTTTGAGCTAGCGTTTGTTGAAACGCAGACATAATATCCGAAGTTTTGGTTGTACTCTCCAGCTATTGCTTTCTTTAAATGGACAGATCCTTTGGTATAAATTCTAACACAAGATAACTGGTGTTCAACGGCTCCAAAGTCTCCTGCCGAAGCAGTTCTAGATGGTAGTTTTTATTTGGTTTCTAAGGAAGGTTCACAATAACCTCTAGTATCAGAATGTTTCAAGATAGTTCTTCAAGACAAGCGGGTGTAAGTTTATTCTTTATGAGAGCTATCCTAAAAGACACTACCATTTTCAACTTAAATTATTGTAACTTTTTACAAAGTTTCCAATTAAATTGAGCTCATTGTCGTCTTCAAAACTATTCCTGCATGATCATGAAAAGCTAATAATCACTAGGTACTTAATCTGAACTGTAAACATTTCACTATTACATTTTTGGATCATGACATTAACTGAGTGGGCTTATGTGCTTATCATACAACGATGTTCGTTCTAAAAGACCTTCCTTAATTTTCTTAATGACTCACAAGGTGCAATGTTCTGTTAAACTTACTAACCAAACTAGTCTTCTGTTCCAAAAAACCATGATTTATGTGGCAAATATCGTTTTCAGGAACTGCAGACGTTCCGTTAGAAAGTTATGAGGGGGTGTTTGACAAATTGATGACTGCAATGAAAGATTTTTTTTTACCAAATTTTCATTTATTTTTAAACATAGTTCCCTCTTACCTTGATACGCTATGTTCAGATTCAAAGCTTTACAAAAAAATATGATATCCTTGAACTTTACAGAATAGTTGTTTGTTTTAGTGATGACCATTCTATGAGAATCTTTTTCCACCGAGTCATTACTTCATGTTTACAAAGAGGAAGAAGTCGTAAAGGACCAAATCTGGAAAATAGGATGGATGGGGGAACAGTTCATAGATCAATTTAATAATTCTCTATGATGGAAATGAATATTCTTTGTTCGTTAAGTGGGGTATATTTTACATTAATTCTCTGTGAAAATGATCCAATAAAGAGGCATAGTACCATCCTGTGATAATTTTTCCATTTTCTAACAGTTGGTGAATGCAAATCCCAAAAAGTTGTAGCCAATGGTATGTTTACCAGGAAATATCCACTATTTTGATTGCTCTTTCATTTCTGGAGTGTAGTTAATGGATCCCTGTTTCATTAAGTGTTACATACGAAGTGGTCGTGCGGACCATTTGGTTAACTGTAAACAAACAAACATGACGCCTATCTCGCCGATAACTTTTATCCAAACGTTCATACAGGATATAAAAGCATGTTCATTTGAAATATTCACCAACACTATCTTATCTATCTCACTTGATGATCGTCATCATAGATTTTATCAATCATCTTTTAAGTTATAACCTTAATCGGACGTCATGGATGCTCGTCATCATTTGTACTTGTATTACAACAATGAAATTCAATGAATCATGTGAACCACTCCTGCGATGGAGAAGAGTCCCTATAATATTTTGTTAACTGTTCTTCATGGTTTTACTGTAAATAAACACAAACTTATCCGCTTTTAACTGCTGCCAAAAAATTTATGCTAAACAGATCTTGAAATTTTGTATGCAAGATGTCAAACGAGAAAGAAAAAAAAAACTTACGATTTGAGCAACATCTCTTATTTTGCTGACATTTCAATCAACCTTTATAAAATATCATGTAACAAGAGAAATTGTGCTCAGCCTATAATTACGAATAAATGATATCGTGTAACGTTACCTTCCAATATATTACCAATAGAATAACTCATCACATTATTATATTAGTGTTATATTGATTGTGTATTTGTGTTTTTATGCATCAATTAAAACCAGTTCCATGTATTCACAAGTAAAATCTCAAACTAACCTCATGTCCATTATTAGCAACTAATTTAGGTAATAGTTAGGGTTAAGATTACTATTATGATGTACACATTTTTGTTTATTTTCAATTTATAATTTCTATATAATTATATTTTTTTGTGTGGTTAAATCATAGCACTGTATATTGTAACTTTAGTTTAGTCAAACATTTTTACTTCAACATAGTTTTAATTATCTTGACACACATTTTCAATTCCAAGGTGATGATGATTTGCACGTTGCTGAAATACAGATTGTATGAACAGTGGTTCAAGTTTACTGACAATCACCATGTGTTAAATTTAATTATGATTATATTAATAAGAAAATAAATTAATGAAAATATCATTAATTTGACTGATTAATAAGGGAGGAGTGCTTTACAGTTTCATATTGAACAAACCTAACCTAATCTAGACATGACCTTTATTGTTCTCTCAATAACCAAAATTATTTTTCATGGTATTTTCTAGTAGTACATTACAAAGTCTAATTCAATTTTTTTTTAGTTTTTATATGCAGTTATTATATAAATAGTAGTTTAAAATGTTAATCTTATCTTTTTAGATGTTTAAAACGCTGCAAATTCAGGACAGTGATTATTAAATAATCCAAAATGACATCTTCTTTCTTCTCTTATTTTAATGTCGTTAGAACTTAGGAAAAGAACATCCACGGTCTTTCTATACATCATATTTTACTATCATTTCCATCCAACCATTATCTGCTTCTTTTATTCATCAGGTTTTAGTTTGTTTCCATAATTTTTCTTGGGATTCTTTCTTTTGTCATTCTACTAATATGTCCATACCATTTTTAGTTGAACTCCTGAATTAAAGTCTCCACTTCAAATTTTTATTTTATTTTGTTTTCCTTTTTGACAAGTATAAATTTGCAGAAATATATAATATGCCTAAATTATGATACTATATAAAAGTTTAGTTATTTAATAGCTAAACAAACCATACAAACGTGAATATTACAATTTGTAGTTAAATATACAATCACAACAAAACTCATCCACCAAAAAAAAAAAAAACTGGAAGTCTATTAAATAAAATAATTTTAGCTTGGACATAGAATCTTTTGTAGCTGTTCAATCTATGCTGATCATCACATCTAAAATCCCTATTTTTCTCTTTTTTTTCATTGTGTCAAGAATGAAAGTCATTATTATGACCTGTATTATTATTTACTTCTAGAATGTTTTACTGTTAAACTTTTCAAACCCTTAAAAGCTTCCCTGCTTGACATTCTATACTTTAATTTTGAAATTATTTTTATTACCTTTTTTTGGTAAGTAAACTTTAAAAATGCTGTTTATTAGAATTCCATAATTTAGATTCTTATAACGTAGGGATTTATTACACCCTAATATCTCATTTTTCAACACATGTTGAAGTATTTAGCCAAATATCTTTACATTGATTTATACCTGGTTCTTCTCCCAGGTACTTCATTTCTACCACTGATACCTTAATATCTATCCTGTATCCGAAATGGTAACTGAAGTGTTCATATTTTTTATAATATATCAATTTGTTTTTTGTTTTATTGGAATGCTGTACATGATTATATCTTGTTTCAGGTTAATTTAAGTCAATATTAAAATTTCAAAATGAATACACTAATAATTCTAGTTAAAAAAAAAAAAAAAATCATTCCTTTAATACTCCTTTAAATCTTTATATGGTAATTATGCATTCTACCTTGCCCTAAAATTTAGTTAAGAAAATTGTCGAAATCACTACCTACTTTATTACATCATATTTGATGTTAGAAGACACTTTTGAAGTAACAAAATACATTACTTTAGTAGAAAATTAGAAATATAAAAGTACGAAATCCAGCTCGGATTACAAATGCCTAAGTTAATATTGGTACAAAGTTTCCCCATACATAAAAAAACATTCCTTGGATTTGGCTCTTCACCAATCACTCACTAAAAAGTTAGACGAACTTGAATCACTCTCGTCTTTAACCGAAAATAATTTTAGATAGGAATTAGATAGAGACCTCTAGTTTTTGTAATTTACATTCTTGTACCAATACCTTTAAAATGAAGAGGTCACACGGGAGGGGTTTGCATTTAAAATTTTTGAGCTGCCCCCAAAATTTCCCATTTTGGAAATGGTAACAACATTGTCTTATGTCTAAAAAAGTACATGAATACATGTAGGAAACATTACTTGAGTTGGGTTTTTTCCCAAATACTCACTCAAAAGTTACAAGGGTGTCTGTCTCCAGATATTTCTTGTTGAAATTTTAGTTTTATTGCTTTATTGGATCCTATATACATATTACAAATGCGCATTTCATCTTAATATTATAACGTATGATTGAAGAATTATGAGAAATAGGTTTGGGCAGGTGAATATATATAGTCACCTAACCAGGCCTAATTTAAACAATCAAGCAATGACTTGATGAATGTAGACATTCATAGTAACATTACCAGACCTGGATTTCATACTTTTACATTTCTTATTTTCTACCAAACTAATGTATTTTGGTACTTCAAAAATGTCTTCCGACATCAAATATGATCTAATTGTTTCAAAAATGAGGTAGGTAGTAAAAAAAACGACAATTTTCTTAACTAAATTTCAGGACAGGGTAGAATGCATAATTACACTTTATACTCCCTCAATCAATTATAAAAATAAATTAAGATTTGTTTTCAACAATATTTCTTTGAGTCACTTGATAGAATTATCTTTAAACTAAGATATTGAAAGTGAACTACAGAGAAATGTTTGACATAGAGTTGGTGAGTTAGTCAAAAACATGATACCAAAAGAGTACCTTGTTTAATGATGCACATGTCACAAGTAGTAACTCTGCCATTGTCATAACAACAAATGTTTGCTATTACATAAAAGTAAAAAACATTAAATTGTAATCAAATCAAATTTCAGGGTTTCTGGCATAAGAAAAGAACACAAAATTATGATTTTCTCTAACGATTTTGATCATATGAACCCTTTAGGGATCCAAATAAAACATAATAGTCACTATCTCTTTCAAAAGTGCCAGTTCATGAGTTATCAGTAAAGAAACAAAACATCTGCAATTGCAGATGAATTTTTTGCAATTGAGGTGTTGTAAAAATGTGATTTATTAAAATTGACTACCGATTTTGTTCAAAATTTAGACAAATGTGAAAATTAATAACCCAAACTTGTAAAAAAGATCACAAGTAAAAAAAAGTATTACGGTTCAAGTATAATAGTAAAAAAAGAAAATAATAACCTTGACCATTGTCAAGCTTGATTTTAATCAAATATTATTGAGGACGTGTTTATGGCTCAAGGGAAGCAAGTTTAGGATCTTGTATAAATATTTTTTTAAAGATAGTGTTTATGATTCATTTTCAGTTGTTTTTTTATTGACAAACTGTCAAAATAACATTTTTAGTGACGATTTGTTTTTATTTAATTTTGGGGGATGAGTAAGTGGAAAAGTTTATGCAATGTTTTTGCACCTTTTCTTGTTATACATTATTATCTGCTTAGTAAAATAATGAAATATCTTGAAATTTATATTTTTAAAAGAATCTAATATAACATTAATTTTTTTTTTAAATAATTACTGGGTCTTCGTTGCGTGGGTAAATTAATTAGTTAGGTATGTCTATCTTATATTAGCTTTTACGACTCGCTCACTCTATGTACGGTATAACAACATTCTGGCTATACAAAAAATATATAGCTCAGTAGCAGGGCAAATTATTTATAGTTAGCATTGCTGTAACTTATTTCAATGCCATCTATGTGCCAATTAATGTATTCATTGTACATTTATTTTGTTGATTTGTTTTTAGTTGGAAATTGAATGTATGTATCATTTTATATAAGTCTGAAGAGAAAAAAAATTGAGTTTGTAAATATTGTTTAGGTAAGAAACTAGGTACTTATGTTTAATTAAATTGATAATGTTTTGTTTTTAATGTCAAGATACTTGGAATCATGGTTTTCAGTTATTCAGTTACATTTAAGTTTTTCTTTCAACAGTTATTCTATTAGTAAATTTGAAATCAAATTATTTATTTTTAAGTATAAACCAAATATTTGTGTAAATAAATTAATTTTTTATGTGATCTGTTTTTTTTTTACCTATCCTATCCTATTGAGAGAGTTAGGTAATCACAAACAAATTCAACTTCATGACTGATCTTCATGTTTCATGGCTTGAGGAAACCAAAAAACTGATTTTCGTCATGCTGTCCTTCTGTAGTTGTTAGCTTCATTGTCATCTCTAGGTGTGTTCATATAGAAACCTAATCAGCCATTCTTTACAAACATACACCTAACACTAAAAAAATTATTTTCTGAATTTCTCAGTAAAAAGTTTATTAAAGCCTTAAAATACCTTAACCTAATATTACCAACAATATTTTGTAGCAGAATTCTTTATTTTATGGATATTTTCATCTTTGAAGTTGGTATACATCTAGTCACTTTATATTTATCAGTGACTAATTGTCAGTAAATTACCAAGAATATCAGTGAACTTTATGAACAAGTTATTGTGGCTTACAAACATGATAACTGTTTCATTAATAATGAATACATTTTCCTAACAATTTCACAATAATCCAGCCTGATTCAAACACATATTTATGATGTAATTAAATTTGTTTATGTTCTTTTATAGATCAAATAAGTCTTACTTTAACTAAAAAGAATTAAAATAAAGTACTTTAAACAGACTGTTGAGTTTATTGTCACGTCCGTAACGTTTTATCAAATTTTTAATTGAAATATTACAGGATTTTAAGATTGAACACTAATGTTTCTAAGAAGGTATTTATCTTAAGATAAGCTGACAAAAATTTAATTCATAAATTTCCCAAGAAATTAACTGACTTTTTAACAATTGTAACTGTGTGTCAGAAGACAAGTGCTTTTCAAGTCACGTCAACTCCAACTTAGTTGAACTGTACATCAAAACCAATAATATGATCATTTTCAAATTTAGTGCAAAAATAGTATAAAAAATTACCTACCAGTTGAGCTTTAACAATTTACAAAATAAAATTAACTTTCCTTTTTTTTTCCAAGTTTAAATGCGAGTAACTGTCACGTCCGTAACAAAAGAATGGCTGAATTGAAATTCAGAACAGTCTAATTAAATAGTTTTTTGTTCATATTTCATGTGTTATTTAACGTATAACACACTAAATTAGATAAAAACTATCAGATTTCAATTCTACATGTAGAGGTACCAACAATAATGGTCACTTCAATGATAAATAGAAAATTTAGTGTCAAAGTTTTAAACCCTGATCTCCCAAGAAAATTTGATATTCTTTTAGTTACGATATACGAAGCCTAGTCACTGACATGAGTGGAAGCTTTCTCCGCAGCTTGCCAGGTGCAAGACTGAATGGAGATTTATATACACATCTACGAAGCCTGTTGGAGTCTCAATGACAGCAGGACAGGAGTGATGTACACATTACCAGGTTCAGAAGACCTGTGTAACACTTGCCCTAATGGATAAGACCCTTTGATCCATCGATACAATCTAATATTTTCTACAAGGCCCACGAAACCAAAATTTAGGCAGTACATTTAGAAGATTTACTTGTATTGAAATGATAGGGCTTGGCAAAGTACATGATGGCTCGCAACTTGTTTTTCAGCATATTTATAATATACAAATTCTAACTACTGTGAAGTTTTGTCATAAATGTCCATCAATTCTACCCATTTGCAAAATGAAAGTTATTTCTTAGTCACAACACAGGACTAAGATTCCTATGCCAGATGGGGAGTCAAAATCACTAATCCTAGGAATATTAATTACCAACAAGTACAAGACTTTATAATATGCAGCACTGAAACTGGTAACCTTGATAAGAATCAAACATTAGAGTCATTAGGTTCGCCACATGAATTCCTCTTTTTAATAGACACCAATAACAAGTGGAGAGTCAGTAAATTAATAGGCCGTTAATAAAGTGTTACAAAAACCACTTATAATTAAGATTGATGAAGTGATGTGAATGACATAAATTGTTTATTTTGATAACATCAATTTCCTAAACTTAATTGATGTTTCATAGAGCAATCTGTGTTTCTCTCTCGCTCTCTAGCGGGAGAAAGAAGCCAGCTTTGACTTGTGCTTATAAAAAAAATTGTAGCCTGAAAAAACAATACACATACCCCGTTTTCATTTCGAGATTTGGTAAGGCATGTATTCTATTAACTTATTTTTTCTTCTTTAAAGGCGAAAAAACATCTGTCATATTATCTTGTGAAGAAAAGAACACAAAAGACCTGATATGAAAAATGAAAGAGGGGGATATCTAACCCGAAACAATATGTAGATCCAGCTAGATTACCTCAGAATTCTCAATTTTGTACTTACTAAAGTAAGAGAGTCCGTTTTTCTTACAAGAAAATCAACCAACATCGATTGCTCTCCAAAAACAACTCTGCACATACTACATACAAACACACACAGAAGGTTGTCTAAAACCCATCTTCACTCTGCTTTGGTGAAACATACTTTGTCCTTATTCTTTCTGTGTCATATTGATGAACATGATGATAGTAGCCATGTAAATACGAAATAATTTTTAAAAAAGATGCATCAACAGAAAGTGGAGTATTTTAGCATTCATTTGTCTCAATAGAGTGTGGCTGAAAATAAACAAGGTTTGCATTTTTTAAAGTAAGGGGGTTTTTTAATGAGTGCTTATTTCAGTTTTGGACATGGGCATCATCACCAGTTCATTATTGGGGGGGACATATGCTGGGGGTATGGAAATTTTTTAAAATTAAACTTCTCAAAACATCGTTTTTATGCATTTATTTATGCGTTTGTAACAGAAATGTAATGTTAAAAACCCTAGTAAAGACAAAGCCCGATGTTTACCTTTTAAGTTTTAAGTAAATCATTCGTTTTTAGCAAAAATATTTTTACATCTCAAATATTGGGGTGGACGCGTCCCCCCCCCCGGCGATGACGCCCATGGTTTTGGACTTCAGAGAGTAGAGAGTAACTAAAAATTTTAAATGGGTCAAGGGTTTCGAAAACGAGTATTGCAGGATTGGGTGGCCTATTGTTCCCGTAATTCTGGCATTCCTAAGAAGTAAAGTTCTTCAAAATCCGTTGCTCTTTAACCTATAGACTGCATTTCATCCCTCCAACATGATAAATAACTCAATGGGTGGAAGCTCTAGCATTATCTCCATTGCCCCAGTTGGTGTTGTTGGACATGGCTCCGTTAATGCAGAGACAGGCAAGCCAGGTTTTTTCCCATAACTTCTACTACAATTAACGATGTATTGGCTTATCCATAGTGCTCCTCAAGTGTGAATTGCAGGTTAATTTGAACCATAGATATATAAATCTCATTCGTAAATCATTTTATACTTTTAACTTTTATCTTGGTTCAGTTTAAAGTAAGGTATATTTTTTTTAAACAATCACACTAAACGATGAATCCGGTTCCCTATTCCTACTATACAAATACCTTATTGGCGGTTACCTATCAACTGTATTTATTATGTGTAGTTTAAATCTACAAGCGCATAATTAAAGTCTTTAACCAAAAATTTTAAAAATAGAGAAGGTAGGCTATTTTCTTTTATACGATTTATACTAACAACCGAAGATACTTGATAACAAATCTATGTTAAATGAAACACAAGCAAGACATTTAGTAAAATTCTACAATATAATATTGAGTCTTGCCAACAATGGTTTCGCTAGTTACAGTGGTTTAACGCAGACTAGGATAACCTGACGAAACCGCGATTGGCAAGACTCAAAAAATTTTAGAATTTAAAATCTGAATATTGGGTTTATGATTCATCTATTTTCTTTTGTTTAAATAAACAAGTAATTAGAATTAAATTATAATCTAAAAATGGTTTATGAATAACGAAGCTCGCACATGCTCAGAGTTTTCGGTAATATTCTCTAAGAAAGTAAAGGGTTATTTATTTTGCACTTGACTTTTAAGGTTCAGTAAACTAGACTATTCTTCAGCGTCCTGTCATTTTGATGTTAGAGTTTTACTTATGTTAGTGTTATTTATATATAATAAAAAATATGGTGTTATTTGGTTTAAAAATATATTTTATGAAATAAAATGGTTTACGATAACTGTTTAAATATGTTGTGGAGCGTTTTAAACATAAATATTAAATAAAGTGTTTATCGAAGCTTATTTATTTATTTATTTTTCGTTAGGTAGGATATTCCAAAATAATACTTTTTCAAATAGACTGAATGTCAAGATTATCTAAATTAAAATGAGTAGAGTATATTTTAGTTAAGATTATAAAATATTTCTTTATTATCATCTGCAAAATTTAAGGTTATGCTTTTAGGTTATGTAAAAAGTATATTAATAAAGATATGAGGTTTATTAAGTTAATTTATTTCATATTTATTAGGAAATATGTATTTAGGTATTTGTTTACTTAAAGGTGATTGCTAATTTTCAGGATTAAAAAAAAATTGTTTGCTACAGACCTTACTTCTTAAGAATAAATAATGGGTAAATATGCAGGAGACATGTCCAATCGATTTTAAGTGCAGAATTCTCGGCATTTCGCCCTTTTAAATTGTGTTTTTCGTTACTCTTGATAATTCTGAACAAAACTAGTGGTTTTTATCTCTCACAATTCATTATTTACTTCACAATCTAAAAATTCTACAATTTGTTACTTATTCCATTGTGTAGCCATATTGAATTCACTCATGCGGCGCATGCACATTTCATTCACTAATACAGGTTGATGTTACTACGCTCTATGATTTAAGATTCATGATGACTAGGTCTTTGAAACCTAGATCTAGTACAAGAACTATGGGTCAAGTAAGGTAAATAAATAAATAAATATATATATATATATATAATGGCTTTCCTTGATCTGTAGTTCTTTAACTACGCCTGGTTAGGTAACCATATAGGAGTAGTTTGCATTTATAACACGACATGATTGATATTAAATAATAAGTAGTTTGACAGTTCTTAAAACAGAACTATTTTCCGCGTGGAATAAAAAAACATTGATAGATTTTACTTTACAATGATGAAATATGTGTCGAAATAACCTCAAAATGCTATAAAACAGTAATTTTAAATAGCTGTTTTCGAACAGAAATAATGAATTAGGAAACATAAAAAGTGACTAGTTCTGTTCAGAATGATCGAAAAAACTCAATTTTGAAGGCAAAATGCCGAGATTTCACTCTTAAAATTTAAATTAATAACATCTTATTAAAGAAAAATATTTAGGCTAAATAAAATTACAAAGTTTAGAAAAATTAGTCACCTACTCTATTTTTAAGCCTCTTTTCATAATTAATCTGTTATTTATATTATAGCCTACTATTTATATTTTAATAAAAAAGAAAAGTTGTCTGTTTTAAGGATTAACCTCCTATTGATCATTTTTCTTTTCTTAATATAAAGTATTTTAGTCTGGTACCGAAATTAATATCATTTTTGTTATAGATTGATACAAGCATGAACGCTACACAAATTGTTATTGATGAACTTAAAATTCCATTAAAATATATAAAAGAGTCTTCAAAGTTTGATAGAGTGGAGGCTTTGGTACACCGGACTTGGTTAAGGTAAGAGGTTAATTATACCAAATATCAGGATATCCCTCTTTATTTCCTGCCATAATATTGAATTTATTAATATGTCAAGCCTGGTTAATAAGCATTGTATAAACTCTCCAAGTGCTGATATATATCTTATATATTATACAGGATGATTTAAAAAAAATCTTTCAGGACTTTGGGATATGATTCCTCATACAAAAAGGAAGAAAAAAGTTCATATGAAGGTATGTCTTAAAACGTTTAGTTTCCCGTCTATTTATCTGTGTATGTTTCTCTGAAGATATCAACTTCAAACTTGGTACATCTGTTAGACCCATTTTGGTATGTAATATCTTGTTTATACTTTGTACCATTTCAAAATGGCGGCCATTTAAAAATTCTAAATCTCAATATCTCAAAATCCCTAAATTTTACAAAATATTTACAAGACACAAAAATATGCTAAAAATATCTCCTAAATAACGGTGCATAAATTAATAAGATTCCAGGATTATTATTTGAGTTTTTGCAATTTTTCAAACATGACATTTTGCCATTATTACCACAAAATTCGCATAAAGTCATTTCTACAAAATTGCAAAAACTTAATTGATAATCGTGGAATCTTAATAATTTATACACTGTTATTTAGGAGATAAAAGTTAGCAACTTTTTTGTTTCTTGTAAATATTTTGTAAAATTTACGGATTTTGAGATATTGAGATTAAGAAATTTAAAATTGCCGCCATTGTGAAATGATATAAAGTATAAACTTGGTATTCTATACCAAAATAGGTCTTATTAGATGTAATATATGTACCAAGTTTGATGTCTTCAGAGGTTCCTAAGATATAAGGTATTAAGTAAAAAACACATACAGACAGATAGACAGAAAACTAAACTTTTAGGACATACCTTCATATGAACTTTTTTTCCCTTTTTGTATGAGGAATATCCTGAATTTTTTTTTTTTTTTTTAACAACACCTTGTATATATACCTGGTGTATAAAAAGTCCCGCACCGGTTTAATATTTTTTGTGTAAATGACACAGGAAAGTTGAAAACCTGGACTTACACTATGAACCTAAATAACTATTGTTGCAAACCATGAGTGACAGTGGAGGACCGGGGGGGGGGACTCCCATCAGGAGTATAAAGAAAATCTTAAATGAAAGCATAGGCTGAGTTGTACATCATTTTAAAGGACTTTACTGGCAGAGTTTAATACCGCAAACCGCACTTCAAAAGGTTGATCCAGTACAAAATGGCAGATGTTCAAAGGTTTTAATTGGTTGTAGACAGATATTTTATTAGTAGCCACAATTATAGCGCACTAATAAATCAAAACAAGACTGCTGCTGTAAATACTATATTATGCCTGTCATATTACATTATGAGGTTCGTACTCAGTTGGTAGGTCCTTTCTTTATAGAAGGCAATTTAAATGCTGCATCATACTAATATTTGCTCCAAAATGATATTATGCCAGTACTTCAAAACATGTTTGGAGAAAATCTTCAAACTATCTGGTTTCTAAACGAGCGCCACCACACTATGGCATACGAGTAAGAGAATATTAAAAGTTAAAGGCTAGCGCATTCACTAGATCTGTCTCCAAGACAAGGAATACTTTAATGCTTCCTCCAGTTGCCCTGCAAAATTCTGTAAATAGTTTTAATGTACGTCTTTCAAACTGTCAAATAACCGGAAGAGAACAATTCGAACATTTACTCTGAAAACATTTGGTAAGTAAATATCCCTCTTTTTTTAGTAAAACCTTTGAACATCTGCCATTTTGTATTGGATCAACCTTTTGAAGTCTGGTTTGCGGCATTAAACTTTGATAATAAAGCCCTTTAAAACAATGCACAACTCCCTAAGGCAACAAGGACTATTTTAAACTGAAAATTGAATGTTAATGTAAATATTTTATCAATTAATTATAACGCCTAGATATAACTACAATAATATATCCAGTAAACTCTAACAGTAGCAGTGACATCAACTGTTGGTATAAACCCATGACAAAGATATATGTAAATTAATAATTCACACTAACAAACATAAGATACCTTATTTATACTTTTCAAAATAATAACTTTTGGGGCATTTGAAATTTTTGTAGATTGCCTCTTTCCAATATGGGAAAGTCAACTTGAAAATATAAGGATATAATTTATTGTCCACTTTATTACTCTAAAACTATGACGCAAAAGTAATAGAACCATTTTGTACAGTTTCCAATATTCTTCCATTTTAATTTTTTTTTCAAAAGTTTGACTTGTTTTTGATTCTAAAACGTAGGATAAGAAGTGATTTTAACTCCATCCAGTATAACCTATATCAACTAACTGTATATTATTACCAAAACAGACATATTTTGACCAACTGGTGTGTACCCGAGGACTTTCTTCTACATGAGCAGCTGCAGCCTGAAGAGATCAATGCTTGGTTTAAACAAAAGGAAAACTTTGGTTCTAACTGGCAACACATTGTTATAAAGGTTAGTTATACAGTATATTAGGCATATATGAAATCTATAAGTTATTTAGAACTTTGGAATTAATCTTTATAATCCGTCAACACCTTTAAGCAATTTTGACTCTTATTATAATCATCTACTCTGCAAAAGTTTTAGTCTTTAGATATTCGTTCTTCTGATAATGATTGACAATTATGTATTATCTTTTATTTTACATCAAACCTTTAACACGCTCACTGCGGAGTACTTGGATACGAGTAGTGACAGAAGTACTCCTCTTGCACAATACTCACTTCCGAGAAGCCATCCCATATTCATATCTATTGTTCAATTTGATCTTAGCGTTGGTGTCCTGTAACATATTGTTGTGCTCAGTTTCCCATCATTGTGATTATGACTTTGTTTACTGTTAAGTGAGAATGATTATAATAGTGTATTGACAATGGAAGTCACCCGTAATAATAGTGATGACGTCTTCAGAAATGAAAATCAATAGATGAGAGCTCTGAAAAAAGTTTGATGATGTCACAGTGAACCCAATGTGGTCAGAGCAAATGACAGGCCTTAGACGTCAGAATTATAGAAACGATTTTTGTCCAGTTATTAGCAATGAACGTGTTAATCACATTGTTTTAAAATGTAATCATTCGACGGATGACATTTTGAGTATAAGAAATTCAAAAAATGTTCCAGCAGATTTATCATGCTTTGAAGTTTCCTCTTAAATCTGCAATGCAATGGTTAATTTGGCTAACGACATGGTAACATTGGGGGTATTGGAATGCGTGTGGGCCCTTAAATTAATAGCCATTATTGCAATTAACCCTTCAACGCGGTGAACCGTCTATAGACGTGGCCAAACTTTCACCTTCTGGCGCGACCGCCCGTCTAAAGACGCTAAATGTCGCTGTGGTACGTGCTACATTCTAGCATCTAAATAAATAACTTTTATGAACTGAGCGTATACCCAGAACATTGCCAAGAGAAATGCCATCTGTTGAGTTATTGATTTTTATTTCTAGACCACCGTGACCTTCAGAAAAGGAAACAACACGTAGCTATATACAAACAGCTGATTTACTCAGTCTGTGTAGCGGGTTCGTGGAGGGCTCTCGTGTGTTATAGGTTATTATAACCTCATTTATTTATAAGTGTAATATTTTTAACAGTTCGACAGTAGATCGTGTGATTAGTTCTAGTGTATATTGTGTTTTAGTGATAATGTGGGAACCGCAAAGTGATAATATTCGCGAGTTGTTGGCGGCAGAATGGAGTTCCATTGTGATCCAAATATTGAAGGTAATCATGATAGTGGTGATGAAGTTGTAAATATATGCAATGTGGCTAATGATACCGCAATAATCTTAGATAATGAGGAAGTTACAGTAAATGTAAATACGTATAATGTCCCGCTAGACAATCCACAAGAGGAGGAAATGTTAGTCGACGATTTTCACTATCGCACCAGAGGGTCTGGCGCTCGGAACGGCTTACCGCGTTGAAGGGTTAACACTCCAGGTCACTGATACACTAAGCCAGTTTATAATGAGTTAAACAATATTACAATGTTACTTATGTAGTTACAAATCATTAAGGGGAAACGTGGTCTGGTTCAAAGATAACGTAAACATTGTCCATCATAACTATCTCTGATACAATTGTGGTTAAATTCGCGAGCACTTAATTATAAATATTTCTGGGGGTCTTTAGACCCATCCAACTGAACTTACCCGACCATTGTTCAGGGTAATATGAATGTCAAACTTTAAACAATCACCTGTTAAGTCACTGCTACTGTTCTGTTTTGCTGGCTGCCACACACTCCACCACGCAATGACCGTCTCCTTGTGCAGGGCAAATGATGCGCCTGCTGTCGATTTTCTGGCGCAACAATTCGAATTGTGGCGAAATGCCACAAAACTGATAGTTTCTCCAGTAAAGGATCCTGAAGTAATGTATGGGCTTGGTAGTCAGACTTTAGCGAGGGCACACCCAGTGGTCGGAAGCCATCTCACCAGACAAGTTCACCAAACAAAACAAAGGATGTCTACAGTCTGTTCTGTTTTTGTAAGAGAGGTCTGACAATTTGATCCCCGTCCCCCTCTTATAAACAATAATACCAAAGTCAGGCTATTTAGTTTGTAATTAGAAAGTAAAAGAAATAGTTATTGTCGGCAATTAACTAATTAAAAAAAATTGCAAACTTTAAAACAGCTGATATTTCCACAGTTATATTTAGCGATATTTTTTGAATTGGTGTTTTTTGTATGTGTTGTATTTTCCAATAAAAAGAACCAACAAGTCTCATTAAAAAGTTCTGTATTATGTATTTCAAATTTATTTTTTGATGTTAAAAATTATATTCGTGTATATGATTTTATTTTTGTCCATATTTATGATGAGAAAGTTAGTGCAATAGTTGTATACAATTTACAGTTTGTTGTTGATCCTAGGTTTTGGAGAAAAGTAGTACAACGGTGATCCCTCTGCCTAGAACTAAAGTGGGAGCTAAACCTGAGGCTGTTCTCTCTTACTCTCAGATATTGCATTATGTCGGACAGACCAATCACAAGAACATTTGGAAAGAAGCATACAAGAAATATTGTCGTAAGTTTGATCAAACATTTCACTGTCAATCAGTAATGACAGTATTACAGTTTCCGTTATAAAACTTTCCTATCTAACAAACTTTACTAACTGCTTATTTATAACAAAACCTAACCTAATCTATTTCACTTAGAATATCTCACTAAACTTGTATCGTATCAAATCGATGAAATTAACACTTGTTTATTTTTCACAAGCTTTTGTATTCTAAGCATGTGAGCAAAAGATTCTCACACAATTTATAAACACAAACAGTATTTTGATTATTTAATTTCTTTGAACCCTGCATAGTGTTGTATAATGATACAAATTATATATATATATATATATATATATATATATATATATATATATATATATATATATATATATATATTTAGCAGACTCACAATAGTGTGGCAATTGGGGAGGTCGGATAACTGGATGTTAAGTAATAATTTATCATTTAACGTTTTATAGCATATTTTAACTTGTGTTGATCGAAGAAAGTACTTACTTTATCCAACGCCATCCGTCCTTGGCAGTTCGGCCATTAGACGACGAGCCTCCCAGTAGTGTATTGCGATGTCATCGAGCATGTTCGTGGGGTTGGTGCATGTCTTAAGATGAAGGGCGTCCATCCGGGAGGACTGGCAGAGAGGACAGCAGTCATTTGGGGCCAGGCCGATTCTGTGCAGATGGGCCTGAAGATAGTCGTGCTCAGTCGTTGTTCTAAAGAGAGCAACGGCAGTGGATCTTAGTCAAAGAAAGTTTGATCTAATTGTATCAGGAAAGTTAAATAAATAATTAAAATATGTTAGGAAAACCTTGTTGTTTAAAGACGAAAACCTCTCAGTCATAATCGTCTTATAAAAAGAAAAGAAAGAAGAATCAAAGAATTTAAAATAAAAACTCTTAGCCCTGGAATACTCTATAGCATCAGGATTGGAAAAGAACAAGAGTTGGTTAAGAACGACTTGATAGGAACGATGAAAGAGATGGGACTACCTATAATGTAGATCCAGCTAGGTCTCCTTAGAATTGCCATAATGACCCCCCATGAGGAGGGAAATTATAAAATCGTATTATTTATTTGAAGAATGTAACGAAGATTACATATATTGAGCACCATATTTTTAAAAATTTGTCAACCATATTTATCATACGTTTATAAAATTACAAAACTGTTAAAAAAGAGAATGTACCAATAAAAAACAGTATGGTACATAATCAACTGATCACTTTAGATATCTTCTATCAACTTAGTGATTACTGTAAGTAATGAAGTCATAATTTTCTTGTATAAAGTGTGAACAACTTCTACACATCATTCACACAGCTACAGTGAGCCTTTGTCAATAAAACAATTACAAAGGTAGTTACTTTGTTACAACAATTACAAAGTTACTTTGGATTTAAAAATTATCCAGTAACCAATATACTGTGGTTATAGGGGTATATTTTGTAAGGTCGTATGATTGAAAAGTATTGTACTTTAATTAACTGCTTTGAGCACAAATATTATATGCACCATAGCCCATGCCATATACTATAGTCATGAGTTTACTTTAATTGAAAACTGGAATAACATCTTTTCACCACGAAACCATTAAAAAACATCAGATATGATTTAGATATATAAAAAATAAGAAATTGTTAATAATAATTTGTTAATAAACCAATTGAAAACCCGAATAATAAATCTAACGAATCCATTCACCAGAGAACCAGCTATGATAAAATTTCATATATGATCCTTGTGGGTACAGCCTCTTAGGACCTTGGTCATGCCTCCACTCTCTTCCATCTTCTGCCACTCGCCTCTTAGGTCCTTCTCATAGACATCCAACCACCTATTTATTGGTCCCCCCCGACTTTCTTCCTTTTGGCTTTCCTTGTAATATCGTCTTTCTTCTGGCATCTTTTATAAATGACCTGCCTATCTTAGCCTTTTTATTTCAAATAGTATTCCAGGTTCACCATATAACTGTTGTAGCTCATAATTCCATCCTCCCTAACAGCTCCATATATCTTACTTAGGACCTTCTTCTCCTATCTTGGCACTGCCTTTTTCCTCTCTCTTTAGTAATATACATGCTTCCACGCCATAGTATAGTTTTATAAATTCTTATTTCTATAGTCGTGCTCACAGACTTAAATTTGAACATTTGTAGAACAAAGTAGGCTCTATTGCGTGCTGTTATTCATACTTCGATTTCTTCAGATATGAAATTTCTCTACGTTATGAGTGAACTCAGACACTTAAAACCTCTCACCTTTTTCAATCTGCTTTTTTCCTAGGAAACATCCATTCCATATAGATATCATTATTTCAAACAACCACTATTGTCCGAAAGGTAGCATGTCCATTTCATTCATTCATTTAATCTTATATCGTATTTAGGAATCTTTAAAATGTAACCGTTTAAATAAATGTGAAGATCAGATGAAGGATGAGATCAATACGGATTTAATTCAAATTTAGTATCTTTTAAGAATTATAGGATTGTACCTTGTAATCAAAACAGGATATCCCGAAAGAAGAAGAATTTCATGACAGAAGGTGATAACAATTTTAAATTAAAAGAACCAAGTAAATAGTGACTTTTAATGTAGAGGAAAATTTTAGAAAAAGAAAGGAATTGAACAAAACAAGGGAATATAAAACACCAAAAAATAAGTTAACAGCATAATAAATAAATCTGTTTTGGTGAATCAACTTAAGTGTATATATTTTCTCATAATACCAATTCTGAAGCTAACATTGTGCACATTTCATCTCTATCAACGTAGAATTCAGTAACTGAACTGTTTTGTTGAAGTAATAATTAATCACAGAAAAACATTGGATTGACATTTTAATATAATCATAAACGGTAGTATATTCTTATATATAAATGATCCAATGTTAAATTGTAAATCATTCAAAGTAATTATATATATATATATATATTTCTATATATCAAAAGGTTAACCTGATTCATAGCTTATTCTTGTTTTGTTAGTTCCACCATTCCGTTTTTACTCATCTAGTACATGAAATATAGGGTAAGTTTAGTAATTGATCAAATGTTGACCTCCTTTTTTGACTATACTTCAGGTATCATGACCTCAGGAAAACGAAAAAGTGATTTTCGACTTGCCGTCCTTCATCATTGTTGTCGTCGTCTGTTCATAATAACGGTCTCAAAAATAAAGTTATGAACATGAATTTGATATGGGACACTATTGTGTGATCGTATAGAGCTCTATTAAAATTCATAAAATGTCAAAATGGCTGCCATTTTAAACAGTCTTTTGTTAATACGTAATATAACTCGCTAAATGAGATAAAAATTTTAATTAAACATGTCTCTCTACAATTACAGATAACGAAGTTATTAACAAAAATATAATTTAGAACCTTGATCTCCTATGAAAATTTGATATTCATATAATTAAGAGATCTGGCTGAGGTGACACACTGATATGAGCTAAGTTACTAAATGTAAGTAACATATATATATATATAAGGTTTGTTAGGACCTAGCCGACATCAAGTTAGTAATGATTATACATAATTATGAAGTTAAGAAAGTTTAACTGTTTTAAAACAAACTTTCCTTACTAGGTAAGATTCTTCGATCTAACAATTTAACACTTCCTACAAAGCCCAGGAAACCAACTTTTGAGCATTATATTTAAAGGATCTGCTTGTATTACATTGTATCTATGATAGGGTTGGGTAATTAGCATGATGGTGTCCGTTAACTTGTTTCATTTCTTCCCTCAATTTTTATTTATTCAATTATATAGTCTTAAATTCTAACACTAGTCATTGCCAATCGGTGCAAGAAAAATAGAATCCAAGATTAAAAATAGAAAGTACAGTAGAACTCCAATTAATCGGATTAATTGGGAACGGACCCGATCCGGATAATCAAAAATCCGGATACAGTAATTCAATTTTTCTCAATAAAAGGCCATTTTTAGGAAAAAAAGTAAACAAAACATAATAGAGAATATTTACGGTATTTATTATGAAAAAACAATATCAATGACAATGTTTACATTACGTAAATATATTTTTTAATGTCCGATATTGTTGATGTTCCCACTTTGTACACCTTGGCTATATGTTTACCCGAGACACCTTTGTCCAACTGTTCGATAATTTTAATTTTAACGGCCAACGATAACATCACACGTTTCCTCTCATCGTAGTACTGCACATGATAATCAAAACACTAAGGAACAAGAAAGAGTCAACATCGATTCACCCGGCAGGTTGAAGAAGCACTGGCCGACTGAGTATTAATAGACTGTAGTGAGTGACAGAATCAGGGTGCTGAGGCAGTGTGAGTCATCGCTCCCCCTCCCCCCCATGCCCTCCGCTACCGCTACACTATGTTTGTAATTAGAAGGGTCAACTACTGCGCACGATTCCTGCATATTCATTGCTCGCAGGACGATGTGCCTTTAAAAACCCGATTTTTTATTTTTCTCAATCTGATCCGGATAATTGGAGTTCTACTGTATAGTACAAACAATTTTAGGAGAGGCAGATTATATCTGGTTTAAATTTAACTCTTACTCACAAATAGATAAAAAAATATATTTTGTCCTGTATTAATTATGAAAATACAAAATCCGAAATATGGAATAATTTAGCATTCACCACCATTCATCCAATCACTCATGTAATATTTAAATGTTGATTATAATTAATACAGTGGGACTATTCAACCTGGCCTGTAGTTTACATTTCATTTTATTCTTTCCATAAAGTATTGCTCACTTTGAGCTACAAGGATCCTCAGGGGCTCACTCATAGTGAATGTATGTATTCAATAATTTAATTGAATAATTAAAAAAAAAATAACCAAACCTACAAATTAAAGCAAAAGACAATCACTACAAACAACAAAAAGTTGTATATGAAATGTACCACTAAATAACCATCAGTTACAAATTTTTTTTACTGAATAAAAACTTTATCTTTAAGGTATAAATTTAATGAGAATTTAAATTTTGTTTGAATTATTTTCTAGTTTAATTCTGTGAGGTAAAGCATTCAGAAATGTCATTCCCATATAACAAAGCATATATTCAAATAATTTTGATTTGTGAGAATTCAATTGCAAATTGAAACTATTTCTTGTGTAGTAAGTATGAATATCTGCAAACATTTTGATTTTTAACATATTCTTTGCCTTTGGACTGGTTAGTAATAATACTTTAGTAATATATACTATATTGGCTGTCCTCACCCCGATGGTTGTAGCGTTGCTACAGTGCTGATTCGCTAAACAGAGTTAGTTTTGTCAGGGACAGTACTAATACATAAAAATACACTGCACTTTCTTTTTTCATTACGTTAGTTAGCTCCCGGATAGAAAATAATTACAAATGTACATATAAAAAAATAAAACCATTTCCCTCACTGGTGAGGTCGTTGTAAACACTTTTGTCACACAACATGTAAAACACAAATTAAATATACTAACACATGCTTTATTAGTATATTTTATTTGTGTTTATGTGTGAGAAAAGTGTTTACGATGACCTAACCAGCTAGAGAAATGGTTTTATTTATTAGTTTAGTATGAAATTCATGTGACCTTATGACGTGGTAACACGAAGCCGCGTTCGTCACAACTACATAAAAATAAGGATTGGGCAGACAGTAAAAACAGGTAAAAGACTTTTACCTAATTTAACATTTGTAATTACATTTAAAAATAATAAAACTCTTCGACTAGTGGCAGGATAAATCGGACAGTTTTTATATATGTGGCCACAGACATTTTAATAATAACTATCTGTAACGAAGAGCTCAAATCAGATTATTTTAAGGTGTTCAGTATTTATGTTACATTTTTGTTTATATCTTAGAACTGTACCTGATGAAGCCAATTGTGTTTGACGAAACAGCGTTGTAGCACTATCCCAGTAATTGTTGTACTGGTATTTATAGTAATAAACACTTTGAGGTCGGGTCTGTTGTTTTGTATGTACATTATCGTTTCAAAAACATAAATGCTAGGCACAGTGTTAAGATTTTAAAGGCATTCTTAAATGTATTTTTCATTTTTAATCCAGTCAGACATCATTCTTTTTTGAGTTTTAAAAATACCATTAAAGTTCACCTTAGTTGAACTCCCCCAAACTGGTATCACGTAACATATAAAAGGGTGAATCAGGAGGAGAAGCGTGAGTCACAATGTATTTTATAAAATTATTTGAAATTTCATCGAACCCTGCTGATAATTTATTTTGTAATTAATTTGCATGTTTGCAGTATCCAAGTCACATATAACTATTAAATAATTTAATATTACCTGTGTATATATAAATCACATGACTTCTTATTTGTAGTAAATGGATGACATGTTTTGGAGTCATAACTCCATCATCAGATCTTTAATATTATGTCACTTGTTACACGTTATTTCTTTAAAAGTGGATAAGATATTAAGTGAATATTTGGTATAATGATTATTTATGTAACCTTTTACCAGTATATCAGAAAAATAAGACTTTATTTTGTAAATTTTCAAAATGGCAGACGTTTAAAAAGATTAATGTTAATTATCTCGAAAATCATTAGTATTATAAAATATTTACAAGGAACAAAAGATTTTCTTTTTTTAACGATAAACAAAATTCTTTTAAGATTTTTTCTTTAAGTCAAAGTAAAACCAAGTTATCGGCAAAAAACTATAAAATATTTAAATTAGTATTAAAACACCAGTCGCCATTATGAAACTGTTAAAGAAAATATTTTCATTTCGGATACACTTATAGGTAATGGATTATATTATTATTGATAATTATCATAATTAAATAATATTTTAATTTAAGCTACATGACTATTGTTGACAATTACCAGGAAATTATGTTTTTTGTTGAAAATTTGATTAACCATTGACCTACAGAAAACAATTAAAAAACATTTCATTTTTCGTTAAAAGATGAAAATCTTTTATTTCATATAAATATTTAGTAATGTTAATGGTTTTTGAAATATTCAATATTTTAAATGTCCACCATTTTGTAAATGTACAAAATAAAGTTTTGGATTTATAGTATACTAGTGAAAGCTTACATAAATAATCCGTATCCAAATATTCAGTCAATTTATTATCTACTTCCAAAGATATAATGTTCTTTGAAAAAAACACAAAATGGGTGATAGACGGGAAAAAAGTGTTTCCAGATCTAAATTTATATAATCTTTTAGCTCTAAAATCACCTCCTGTAATATTGCCAAACCAGTTTGAATCATTCTGTATACTTGTTTTATTACTTATATCTTCATAAGTTACATTACTCAATTTAATGTCATCATTAAATGTTAATATTTATAAATCGGTTCAACCAGAGAAATTTTTAGCTTGATTACCCAAAGTAATGTACTAAATTTTAAGTAAAGAAACTTACCGGACGTTAATAATTGGGGAGGAAAACCAAAATCAACCTTGACTGCTGCATGACATTTAGAAAATATATTTTAAAAAATAATTCTATTTAAGCATGTTTCAATATGAGAGAGATTATACAGTGTTTATATCTGTTTAGACGGTTCATTACCTGGTATTGGTGAGCAGAAAGTACAGGATAGTTCTAGGATACAGCTAACAGATAGCACCACTGTACTTAAAGAAGTGATTGCACGTGCATACTGTTGTCCTATAATATCAATAGATGGTACAACACCTCAGATAGAAAGCGACCCCAAGTTTGAAACTCATCCTAACTTATTACCAACAAGTGTTGTTTTAGAGACGGAAAGATATTTTCTCCTATTGCATGTAAGTAAAAATTGACTAGCTTTAATTTGATATTTGGAAATTAAATCTCAGATCTGTTAAAACTTAGAGCTTATTTGGCTGACATTAGTGGTCTTCTAATCTGTTTACTGCAAATATATATATTTTTAAAACCTATTTGGATAATCACAAGCTATTGGTTAATTTGAAAAAAAAAACAACAATTAAACCTATATTAATAATAACAAGCTATCGGTTATTTTGAATAAAACCTATGTCGATATCACAATCTATTGGTTGTTTTAAATAAAATCAATGTAGATAATCATATGCTATTGGTTAATTTGAAAAAAAAAAAACTTTTTTCATTAATTACAAGCTATTTGTTATTTTGAAAAAAACCTATGTCAATAATCACATGCTATCCGTTATTTAAAAAAAAAAACCTATGTTGATAATTACAAGCTATGGGTTATTTTGAAAAGACTTATTTCGATAATCACAAGCTATCGGTTATTTTGAAAACCTATTTCGATAATCACAAGCTAACATTAAAAAAAACTATTTTGATAATCACAAGCTATCTGTTATTTTGAAAAAAGCTATTTTGATAATCAGAAGCTAACAGTTGTTTTGATGAAACCTATTTCGATAATGACAAGCTATCAGCTTTTAGAAAAGAGCTTCAGCTAAATATTCCCTCCCCAAATCCTTGGTATTGTGATTAATCTTGTTTTTACCGATGAATTAACTAGAAATGTGTGTAATGCTGAATAAAAGTATCAATCACATTTTCAAGCCTAATGGCTGAAATTGTAACAGTACAGTTTGTTGATTTGTAAAAGTCCAGTGGAAGTCCGGTTGACTAGTCCTACTTCAGCTCTAATGGGCTTTTTATCAAACTTCCAGGATTGACAGTAGGTTAGATAGGGCCATCCATTTTTCTCTTCAGTTAGAAAGGGTCTTCAGTGCATGTCTTAAAGGGTCTGGTGAGACAGCTATCGACCACTTAACTCTTTATAGAATTCTCTCTACCTAACCCATACTTTACTTCAAGATCCGTAGAAGAAATACACAAAGAAGGCTACAGAGAGACATTAATTCCATCATTCGAGACCGGTACAAAGGAGTTGCACTTTATCTGGGCTTCAATAATTACAATAATATACTGATATTGTGTAGTGTAGCGGTTATTTACTTTGTTTCAGCTTTGTAATGTGTGATAATAATTTATTTTGATATGTGGGGGGGGGGGGAGGTAGAATAATTAACTCATAAAGTTTTCACTTTAAGTTAAACTTACAGTATTAGTATCACATTTACATAGATTTACTAATTTGATATTATAAATCATCATATTTTAGATATTTCTATTACAGTGGAAGCTTTGTGACCGTCTCCACTTCTTTTGACCAGCTGGAAGCTCCGGCTGGCTGGAGACCGCGTACATTTTAGCCGAATCTTGTCAGGATGGGCCAAGGAGTCGGGTTAGGACGCTAATGAACGCACGCTACGCAAGTGAAATTAAATGTTATATTTTATTTGAGCGCCGAATTAGATTACAGAAATATTTATAATTTATAAAAAAGACATAACGACAAGATAAAGCCTTAATAGTGGCCGAAAAACATACCGAGTAATTTAGCTAGCACGTGGCCGAAAATGGACTGACCTCGTCCCATAGCGGTCTTCCTTCTCGCGGCTCTTGGAACAGACTCCCGCTCGGCTCGCTGGTTTAAGCCCTCCACTCCTCGTCTCTCTCCCCCCTTCTACTTAATCTTGCACTGCTCAACAAAATCGCAAGTGCCAGTTCATATTTTATTATTTAGAATTCCTTTACATCCTAATTTATACTTATTATAGTTTTGGTTTGGTGGGCTCCTTGGCTGGGCCACAGCTTCATAACTTGAACCTCAATTTCCTTCATATCTCGAATTTTTGCCATCCCCCTTCAACTTTCCAAAACCCTTAATACTAATTTTCCCGCTAAGTAGAATATTTTAAAGAAAGAATAATTACATATTATAAAGCGAATTTTGTTGGTTTCCTGGACACGTTGGTATTCACTCGAAAACCTCTACAAGTCGAAGTTTTAATAAAATCATCTCAATAACTAGAGGTTTTTGACAGCGGACATTTGTAAGTCGAAGTTTAGGCTATATGTGCTACATGAGATGACAAAATTTTCATTTTAAGACATAAACTTTCCCCTCTCTTGCGTCCTTGCATTTGAGTTCAGTACAGTTCTATTATTCACCCTGCGTGTATGTATGTGCCTACCATTCTGTATTTTATTAATGTTTTGCTCTTTTAAAGCGATTGGTTTGTGCTCCAGTAAATTAGTAAATTGTTTATTGACATTTATTGCTATTACTGTATTTACATAAAATAATGTACTGTTCTTATATGTAAATATGCCGATTTTTGATTTAAATTAAAATAAAAACTGTTTATTAAAACAAAAACTTGTTTTGTGTGTTGTGGTGTTTTCTTTCACTTATTCCTTATTACAGGAATAAAATATAATCAGAACACACTGTCAAAGTGAATAAGGTCGGTCAACTTGGGTCCCTATAACTCAATGTATTGATAACTCAAAGTGTTAGTAATTCCCTCGAGATTTCAAGTTATCGAGTATTCATTGTATTTATTTTTTGTCTTTGCCATCCTCAGGTAGCTTTAAATTTAAATTTTGCTAAAATTTTATTAACGAATTTTGTTATAAAAACATAATAAAATTTAAAGGAACAAAGTTACTAACAAAATTAAACTGAACTTAGACAAAATATGTCTGTCCGTCTAATATTAACTGTTTGATAATTACAGGAAGGCAGTCTCAGCTATACACTACAAGACTGTGTGAGTTTCAGTCCAGCTATTCTGTCAGGAAGTTATGCTAAACCTTTGTTTATTATCTATCAATTGTTAAGGTTAATGAGACATCTACATGATCATGGTTTAGCTCTGGGTGATATCACGCTGGCAGATATACAATTGTCTCAGGACCTGTGGATTCAGGTATTTATAGCTTTGAGAAAAGTTTTAAGATACACACTACCACAATGGTAAAACATTATAGCTAATGTAGTGTCTCGAAAATCATGTGCATGTCTTAAAATATACTCGACAATATTACTTTTAATTTTAGACACTTGTATGCAATGGAAAGTTTTGAACAAACTTCAATTTATAATTAAATAGAAATCAGAAAATCGTTATGACGATTGACTGTTTTCAACTACTTCAGTAGTTGAAGCAGTGTTTTTCCTCCTTTTCATATATAAATATCATTGCTTGTCAATCCCGAGGTTCTAGCTGGATCTACACTTTTGTCATCTAGTCTTGTGCTGGATCCCTCCCATTCATCTTCCTTTTCAGGTCTCTCTTGGCGATGCTAGTTTGTTTTAGACCTTGCCTTACATTCGAGGGGTCTTTATATAATGTTCTTTTCTTATTTTTAAACCCTTCAATGCATTATTTTTTATACCCGTTGACCCCTATGTGTGTGTTATTTTAGTCCTTTTGACAAAAAAATGAGTATACTCTATTTTATGCCACAAATGTTTTGTATAATTTGTATATTCACAAATATTGCATATACTATGAATATATAGATATAAAAGCATCATATAATAACTTTTATAATTTATTAGTGTTATATCTTATTACTACAAAAAAATAAGAAACAAAACCTACTTTAAAAATTAGCTTTGATGTGTTGAATATTTAACCCCACCTCTAGCCTCAAAATTTATTAAAACATACTCATTACTAAGTCTAAAATATTATTAGCAAATTCATCTTGCATATAATTAACCTCAGTAGTTTCTGAGCTAACATCAGATTCATCATCTATAAGTCTATCCATTTCACTGTTTCGCTCAATTAGAACTTTGCCTTCTTGACACAGCCTTCTGTAGTAAACAGAGAAAATGACCAGTAGAATACAAAAAATAAATACATAAAATGAAAAATAATATGCCTACAACAATAAATAACAATGCACGCTAAAGTCTTAAACAGTTGAGATAGGTTAGAATACCCTATGAAACTACGGCTACCTGGTTTTGAAGGCAATATAGTTCCACAAAACGTTATTGGCGAAGATCACAAAACATATATAATAAACTATTCACATAATAACACCAAATATTATCTTTCCAAACTACTAAATCAACGAATAAATACACAAATTGGACAATGTTTATGATGATTTACACTCGGCTCTACAGAGAAATAAATACTACACATTTAGCCAGCTGTAAGTGTTCAGACGTTAGACCTAATAGATTTTAGACAAACTGAGTGATAAAAATGATAGTGTGTCTCTTCTTCTTTACATTGATATATAAAACTGTTATAACTTCAGAAATATGTATTATGATTTTGGTAGCACTGATATCCGGTGCAGATTTATTCGTGTAACATGGTGGGACCAGATTGTCCTTACAGTATGTGATAGTTAAGTTCTTTATAGTTTATGTTTAAAATGTATAGTGTTAGACCTATACAAGAGGTATTGATATTATTATTATTATGTGGTTTACATTAAATAGTTACACCAGACTGTGTATCTTATTTATTGTAGTATGCAAAAACCCAACAGTGGCGACGAGGAAAATATTAGGTTATGAAAAAAAGTGAGCCACGATGTCTCAAATTGGACTCCTACATTTTGATCACCTCAACACAGACTTTTTTGTTTTTAAAACAAAGTTATCGAATCATTTTATAGTGAATGATATTACAGATGATACGAAGAAAAAAGCTATATTAATAACGTCACTAGCTGATGTAACTTATCAACTTTTGTTCAGTTTGTGTGTACCGAAAGATCCGGATAATGAAAAATATGTCGACCTAATTCAAGTTTTACAAAAATATTTTTCACCTGTAAAATCATTTTTTGTGGCAAGGAAAACATTTTATCAATCTGTGCAAGAGAATGGAGAAACTGTACGGGAGTTTGCTGCAAGGTTAAGGAGTTTGGCTGCAAGTTGCAGTTTTGGAAATGAATTAAATATACTACTTCGTGATATTTTCATCATTGGTTTGTCTTCAAGACGTGTACAAGAGAGACTTCAAGAAGAAGATGCAACGAGAAAAGAGACTACATTCGACATGGTGGTCAACTTGGCTGCATCTAGAGAGGCTACAATTAAGGATCATGACCAGCCTAACCTAAATGGAAGGATGTCAAAGTTCAACATTAAAGCAGAATCAGCAGACTTACACCATGTTAAGGGTAGGCCTAGCAATAACAAGAGGTATGTTCAAATTAATAAATATAATCCAAGTTGTAAAATTAAATGTGAACATTGTGGAAGATTAAATCATACTAGTGAAAAGTGCTACTTTAAAAATAAGACATGCCACAACTGTGGAAAAAAGGGACATTTGGCTCCTATTTGTAATAAAAAATTTCAAAGCAGTAATTATAAGCCTAAATCAAAAAATAAATACTTAGGCCTAGGTGATATGACTGAAATTTGTGACATTAATGACTGTTCGGATAGGTTAGGTGATAAGTATCCTAGGGATGAACAGGCTATTGTAAATTTAAGTGATACCTTCTTTAATATGGTTACAAAGGATGATGGAAATGACAATAAGTCTTTAAAGATGTTTAAAAAAGTTCAGTCTATAAAATTAAAGTTAATTTTAAATGATGTACCTCTCCAGGTTGAAATTGATACAGGTTCATTGTATAATGTTATGTCAAAGGCTTGTTTTGAGAAATATTTTTCTCAAGAATTATTAATTGAAAATGATGTTAAATTAATTGATTATGTTGGTCATGTCATTGAACCAATAGGCAAAATATCTTTATCCAGTAGGCTCAAACTTAAAGATCCTGAAAACAAATTATTTTTTTTATGTGATATTGAAAGGAGGTCCGCCCTTACTGGGTAGAGAGGGTCTCAAAGAGTTAAGGTTGTTAAATGAAAAAGGTTTACATCTAGATTTTCAAGATAAAAATATTATGCCTATTGGTCAGCAAAGTTGTAATAGTTTAAGTAGGTTACCAACCAAATCTATAAATATGCCAAATGAAGTAGAGAACATTTTAAATAAATACCCAGATGTTTTTAGTGAAAGTCTAGGAACTTTCAATAAATATAAAGTAGAACTAAGGGTTAAAGAAAATTCATGTCCTAAATTTTTCAAAGCTCGTACTTTACCCTTAGCTTTGAAAGAACCTGTTGAAAGGGAACTAAATAGACTAATTAGCTTAGGTATATTAAAGAAATTAGATTACAGTGAATGGGCTACACCCATAGTGCCTGTCCTAAAATCTGACGGATCAGTCCGCATTTGTGGAGATTTTAGATTAACTTTAAATCCAGTACTAGAAGGTACCGAGTACCCATTACCAAGAATAGACCATATTTATTCTAAATTCAGTAATGCTAAACTATTTTCTAAAATAGATCTAAAGGATGCATATCAACAATTATTACTCTCTGAAAAGTCAAGACACTTGACTACCATAAATACCCACATAGGATTGTTATCTTATTCTAGGTTATGTTTTGGCATTAAAAGTGCTCCTGCTGAATTTCAGCGGGTAATCGATAATTTACTGTGTAATATTGAGGGAGTAGGTGCATTATTAGAAATCTAAAACTACATGATGTGGCATGAAACAGGCAATTTCTTTCTTTGTGTGGCCCAGCCAAGGAGCCCACCAAACCAAAACTATAATAAGCATCAATTAGGATGTAATGGAAAGGGATTTTAAATAATAAAATATGAATTGGCACTTGCGATTTTGTTGAGCAGTGCAATATGACGTAGAAGGGGGGAGAGACGAGGAGTGGAGGGCTTGAACCAGCGAGCCGAGCGAGAGTCTGTTCCGAGAGCCGTGAGAAGGAAGACCGCTACGGGACGAGGTCAGTCCATTTTCGGCCACGTGCTAGCTAAATTAAACAGTATGTTTTTCGGCCACTATTAAGGCTCTATCTTGCCATTATGTCTATTTTTATAAATTATAAATATTTCTGTAATCTAATTCGGCGCTCAAATAAAATATAACATTTAATTTCACTTGCGTCCTAACCCAACTCCTTGGCCCATCCTGACAAGATTCGGCTAAAGTGTACGCGGTCTCCAGCCAGCCGGAGCTTCCAGCTGGTCGAAAGAAGTGGAGACGGTCACATTTGCTATGGCATGTGAGGTATACGGTACGGCATAACACATTGAAAGGTTAATAAGGCAATGATGACTGAGAGGTTTTTCGCCTTTAAGCAACATTATGTAATAATGACAATTTAAAATTTATATTTTCTACAAATGACAGTTTGGATGTTTATGAACAAATTCCCGCCTCGTCAATTTATGTTTATATTTCTAAATGAAAATTATAAGATTGCAAATAACTGCATGAGTCAGTTTTATCCTGGTATCGTGTATTCTTTTATAATATACTTGATTCTGAGGTATTTTTGACTTCTATCACTGTGACCCAGGTGGATCTGTTATGATTACCCTACTAATATTTACCTATTACAGACCTAATGCCTTTACAAAGCTTCCTATTGTTCTGTTGGCTGTTTCCTTAACCTCTGCACCTGTAGACTTGGAGCCAGTGTTTAGTCGTTTCCTTGATAGAGGAATGTCTACAGAAATGGAACAAAAATCAGACAGCCTTGCCAAGTGTTCAAGGTGATAGTTCATTAGGAAGTGTTCAGAGAGCAGGTCCATTATCAACTTTATTATTTTCTGCTGATCACTGTGAGTTGCTTAACTCTTTTACTAGAGAAAGCATTAAACCTTTCGGATTGTATAACAGAATGTTGTCTGCAACAAGTAGAATTTTGGTCCAGTTTGGAAGCTTTATAATAATTGTAAAATACTGGTTACTTCAAGGAATGGTTCAGTCCCTACAAAGTCGAACTCTGAGCCTTCTTCTCTTTGCAAAGCGATCTGCTCCTTCATTTTCTAGAATCCTCTCATGCCAAACAATGTAATATTTTTTCCAGGTGGTTAAAGGTTTGAAGATGAACATTGACTCAATAGTATATGAACTCAGTACTGTGGGGTCTTTTCCGTTAGTCTTCACCAAATCATTTTTATATTTGTTTTAGATTTGCAAAACATGTGGTGGATTTTCTTTTCCTTTTGTCTATTATGTATACGCTATTGTTTTACAACTTTATTATTATATATTAATAAAGGTTACTTTTGGTAACCTAACCTGTTTGTGGTGATGCTTACAACCACTAATCTAACCTACATTTTCAAGGGCGGCTTAGAGAGGAATGCTCGTTAGACGCATTGTTACAGTTTCAAACATTAAATCGACGATACAAAGATTCAACCCCATTAAATCATTCGGAGAAGATGGCATATTCCCTGCCTTGCTGCAGAGGGGGCTGGACTCGCTTTTTGTCAAACTCTGTGATATCTTCAGGGCCAGTATAGCTTACGAATATATACTGTGAGCCTGGAGAGTCACCAGGGTGGTTTATATTCCGAAGCATGTTCGTCCAGATCATAATCATCCCAAATGTTTTAGGCCAATCAATCTTACCTTGTTTATACTGAGAACTCTGGAGAGAATGGTTGATAGGCACATACGGAAGTGGGTTCAGTCAGGAAATCCACTCCATAGAAATCAACATGGTTATCAGTCTGGGCAGTCCTGTGAATCCGCTATACATCAGCTAGAAAGCAGGATTGAGGACGCTTTAACGAGGAAGGAGATGGGAATGTGTACCTTCTTAGACTTTGAAGGTGCCTTTGATAATGTCTCATTTGACGTAATTGTAAAGCCAGTGCTAGGTCAGGAATTGATCATACTGTTTATAGATGGATAAGCTCTATGCTTTGCAATAAACAAGTAGTCTTCCCTGGGCCACGAGGTACCACAGGTCGACACGACCAGAGGTTGTCCACAGGGAGGCGTCATTCTATGGGCCCAGGTCGTGGACAACCTCCTTAGAGTTCTTAATGGGTCAGGGTCATATGTGCAAGGTTATGCAGATGACATACTTATCATGGTACAAAGCAAGTTCCCAAAATCACTTAACTACTATCTGGGAGTTACCAGTGACTGGTGTCGCAGGGAGCGACTTATCAATCCCTCCAAGATGGTCATTGTCCCATTTAGTGAGAAGAAAGATACGGGCGATGAGTAAATATGGCTTGAGGGTGTTTCACAAATGGTGAAATATCTGGAAGTAATCCTGGATAAGAAACTGACGGGAACACTCATATTAAAGGCAAGGACATCTTTATTGGTGATGAGACGACTTATAGGATGTGAATGGGGATTGAAACTGAATGTCGCCCTCTAGATCTACAAGGGAACCTCTAGACCTCCATCAGTTAGACCTCAACTGATGTAATGTTCCCTGGTATGGTGGATAAAAGCGGAACAAGCCACAGCAGGGAGCAAATATGTGAGCTTGGAGCGACTAGGATGCATGGTAGTCGCAGGTGTCTTTACGGAATGAAGGAGGAGGTACAGTGAGGTGGGACACGCAGAAATTGTCAATAAGGTATTGATGAACTCGGTGTTGGAAATGCCTTCTGATGGCATGCAAACCAAGTTCATCTTCACTCGACCCTTCAACTTTCTCTCAAACAAAAGAGAGCACTGGGAGGATGGCAAGCTATTCGGGATATCCAGGACAGTTTGCTTGGTATACAAATGGTTCACTACATGATCAACAGTGTGGATACAGAGGATACTGTCACTGGCCCGTTTTTAACCTTTTTAGCGCCCCTGGGCAAATTAAAGAGATGCCCCCCCCCGATTAATTCATCTTTGCCACTTTTGGTTCGGGAGGGATTTCTCCCTTAACTCCACCGAACTCCTTTTATTTGGCGAGTCGGTAAGTCTTTCCACTATCCACCACCTATGGACCCGCCGTATTACGGACTGGCAACCGGCTACTGTAAAAACTTGCAAGTATTATTACTGCAGTTACAGGCGTAGGTGTTATGATTGATGTCACAACATAACAACCTTGTATTTTACAGTATCACGGACCACCCACCCACCCTAAAAAATAGTTCTTAATTATTGCAAACGTTTATTTCTATACATAACCATAGCTCATTTTATTTCAACTGTATGTTCATTTTTTAATTGAGTCTTGTAAAACAACTTTAATACTTTAAAACATAGTATCTCTTATTTCCTTTATACTTTCTTTCTCTTATTACTATACTTTATATATATATTTATACATATTCCTCATACTTTCTCCTTATATCCTATTTACATTATTGCCTTTTTTCTACTGATCTTTGATGTAGCAAAACTATCAATTATATCTTTGAAGTCAAGCTTCAGTGTAATGACACTTTGCTTACATAACAGCATTAAGCTATTCAGCTTTTCGTCTTTTATTGTAGAACGATTTTCAGATTTTATTCTTTTCAAGGCCGAAAAGCTCCTCTTAGCTGTGCAATTTGTGATTGGCACTGTTAAGTAAATTCGAATAGCTACCACCAAGTTTGGGAATGTACTTTCTAAGCTATGTTTTTTTTATATATTCATAGCAATCCCTAATTTTTGTGATGTTTTCAGCTTCCATATAAAATTTAAAATGTAGACACTCTTGCACAAAGTCTTCCTTCTAAATGTCATTGGAGTATCATTGAGCTACCCTTTGACATATATACCCTTATATCTTCACCCTGCTTTTCTCTAAGAGAGCTGAAAATTTCAAATCGTTGTGTTTCAGTAAGATTTGGCAAATCGAGGCCTTACACTTACTACCATTGAATGTATTTATACGGACGAGGTGATTTTTGCGATGCGCGGGTGAAGAGGGGGCAAAACGAGTTTTCTGTTGCAGACGCTATTTTCTAACCGATAAGCATGGAAATGTTACCAAATTGTTCAGAAAGATCTGAAGAATGGTTGTGCTACCTTAAAAGTCTGATTTTTCAGCTCTATAATTTTTTATAGTTTTTTTAATTTATAAACTTTTATGGACATTAATACTGGTCATTAAAAAAAAAAAAAAAATCATTACCCAAAACCCTTGCGCCCCTTGTACGCTTGCGCCCCTGGGCAAGTGCCCATGTTACCCAGTTATAGAATCGGGCCTGTACTGTCAAACTACTGGGCTAACTTTTAAAGCTAGCCTAGGTAGGTATTCTACAGTATCTTGCCTGAGATTTGTGAAATCACAGCATGTGTACAATGAGGATTAGAAGAAGGCCTTAAAGGTAAAGACATTCTAATTCTCTTAGATACCCAAGCGGCAATTATAGCCTTTAGATCTGTACCAGTCTCATCCAAATTGATATGGTATTCTCTCCGTTCTCTATGCGTCCTGTCAACATGGTACACCTGGGATGGGTACCTAGGCATTGCGGGATCGAGGCTAATGAGAGGGCGTATCTGTTATCAAAAATAGGGGGCTGGTAGGACCAGAACCCGCTTGCAGGATTAGTCATTCAACGGCAAGAAGATTTGTAAGAAAATGGGCAAGGAAGAGCACATCGAACAATAGAGACAATTTCCTGGCCAAAGATTGGGTAAGTGTCTTCTCTCGGGACCTGCGCTGACAAAGGTGCTTGTTCAGTACGACAGAAAGTCCCTGAGACAGATCATTGCCATGATTACCTGACATGGTCATTTTTGAAGCCACTTAAATAAGATGGGACAACTACAAGTCTCACCTAACTGTCATCTTTGCGGTCTCGTAGCTGAGACTGCAGTACACATTTTGTTTGATTGCATGATCCTGGAGTCTAAAAGAAGGAGAATCTTTGGACCTCAGCAACCAGATATAAATTTTGACAAGAATACCGTGCACAAGATCCTAGGGCTTGTTAGAGGTACTGGGGTCGGTGTAAGGTGAACATAGAAATCTGAGCACAATAGGCTCATAGTCGAACTGCCAGAGGCCAATAGAGCTTCAGCAATAAGTCCCAAATAAAAAAAAAAACCCCTACATTTTCTTTACCAAAAACTCAAGCATATAGCTTAAGTTAGGTTAGATTATATCATATATTGAAATAGACTCTCATGAAATTATTCAGTTTAAAAACCAAAATGGTTTTATAAGTATAAGTTAATAAACTTATAAAGATATCGTGGCATTTTCAATTACACAAACATATTTATATGGTAGGTTTGTGTGTGAGTTTTCGTTTATCTTTGAGTGATTTTCTCTGTTAAAATACTTCAAGTACAATATTTGTATTCACAGTAAGTTTTCATTAATTCATTGCTTCAGTCATAAAATGCTTGGTGAGGACCAACAGTAAAGACCTGTACTTTGCATTCTTAACTCGGAGAAGTTTTAAAATTTATATTTTAATTTAAGTTAATCATAAATATTGACAAAATCATGTACAGCTTCTGTAATTGAATTACACTTTGTAACACAAAAACAAAGTGTAATTGAGTTTCATTAAAATAGTTTTTTAAAAAAAAAATAAAATCCATGGAACTTTATTTTTACTTAAACATATTCACCATCATAAATAATAACATTGTTGTTCTAGGTATTGCCTCACTTGGAAGCAAACATTTATAACATTCCAAAACCTGTTGAAAAAACTGTTATGACACCAGTGGAGGTGGATAATCGAGATGAGGAATCGTTAGTGGATGTAGGCAATCTGTGTGCAGCTTGGGCACAAGGGGCTGTCTCTAACTTTGATTATCTTACCAGTTTAAATAAACTTGCAGGAAGAAGGTAAGTCTAATTTTTTAAAGTTCTTGAACTCTCACTTAGAGCTTTTATTCAACACAAATATTTATATTGAAATTTAATCAATTTTGTTTAATAAATAGCAATTAGAAATTAATAATTTTACCTTATTTAAATTAATCTTTACATAAGATGCTGGAATTGACCTCCATTTTGTAAAAGATACAAATCGATATGAACCAAATTTACATTCGTTTCAATAAATTGATATTTTCAATAGTATTCGGACACCATTTCCAAAATATCTGGTTGGATTCCGACGGAGTATCTCAACAAGTAATCAGATTTTTTCAGTCAGGATGATAATGAAGAGAGGTTTGGAGCTCAATAAACTCATCGCTTATTTCTTAGATTAAAGTCTACTTATAATATTATGGATATCGAGCTGATGTAAAATACAAATTGTGCCATATGCTTTGTATCGGACATCTCTGAAGAGTTCAGTATGACTAGTGTAGTGAGGAGATACCCTGGCATATCTCCTTTTCAATATTGCAATGGGAGGGTAGTTTGAAAATCAAGCCTGGGACAATATTTAGTAGATGTCTCTAACTACTCAGATACGCTGATGATTTCTACATTCTTACTAGACCTTATTCTGACTAACTTTATCATTTAAGTTATGTTCTACAGATATGGGGATCCTCGCAGTCACCATGTCTTTCCATGGATTACTGATTTCACATCACACAGTGGTGCTAACTGGAGGGATTTGACTAAATCAAAGTTTCGTCTCAACAAAGGTGACAGACAGTTGGATCTAACTTATGAACTTCCACCCAACTGTAATGTTGCACAGGTAATATTCATTCAATCAAGTGTTAATGTAGATTAGAGGGTGTTAATCGCTGATAACCCAGTAAAAATAAATCTATTAAAACTCGATTACATTTTATTTCTTGAAGCAGGCAATCCAGAAATACCAATAGCCCGATGTCCACGATACAGTGGCTTCGCCAAATGCCTAGTTTCTCTTATCCCTGAGAATTTTCATTAAATCTCCTTCTTCATTGATCAATACTCTCGGGAGTGTTCTGTAGGATTTTGTAACGGACACTTCAATAGAATGCGTTGCAACGTTTCTAGCATTTCTGGCTAGTCGCTGAGTCATTTAAGTCAAATCAGTCCTCATTTATGATGTGTCCCTCTCTGAATTTGGCCACAATTGTTGTTGTGTGCTTCTCAACATTGTGTAACCATGAAGAATCCACCGGATTTAGTTGTATTTGGAAAAAGGTGGTGCCTGTGTCCTATGTTCCTCAGCATTCAGTCTTTTTTTCTCACCGTATTTTCATGGTGTTGCTCTCTTGTATTCTTTCAGTGAGTATTGTGGAACTACCACAGCTCACATGTGAGCAGCCATTTTTGGCATTTCATCAGTTAACTCATTCCTAAATACTCTACAGTGCTCTATTCAAATGAATTATTTCATAGAAGATTACCTTGTTCTTTTTACAGTAAATGGTCGAACTGTTTCCCTTCTGCAGTTTGGGGCATTGAGCTAGGCAATTATAGTAGTCAATTCTGTAGCATCTCGGAAGGGATTTCTGCCGCTTCATGTAATATTCGTTGTCTTAAGTTATTTATATCATTTGGCCTATTTTTTTTTTAAATAGCAACAAAAACGGTAATCTAAAGGTGAAAGGTCTGATGACCTTGCAGTCCATTCAATTAGCCCTCTCCGACTTATTCAGCGTCTTGGGAAAGTTTCATACAGAAAATGTGTACCTTTCTGGATAATGAGGAGGTCCTTCATCTTCTTGGAACCAAAGAGAATTTAAATTTAATTCTTAACAAGGGAGTTTTTCTTAAAATATTTAATTTCAACCATTATAAATCTAGGAAAGTGAAAGTAATAAACCAAAAATTTAAAACCTATTTCAATCTATTTTGTGTCCTTCATTAAAAAAAAAAAGTTTGGATTGTTCCATAAGAAAACCCCTGAAATAAAATCACATTTTATGAATTTTTGGGATATTTAATATATGGTACCTGATTTTTGGCTCACTCTGTAGATAGAGGAAGTTGATTTCTAAAAAATTCCATTTCTTTGATGTCTATCTAATAAAAAACCTGAGATTTTAATTGGCATTTCTGGTATTTTTTTTAATACTCTGAATATACGATCTTATTAGAATTCTTCCCAGATTTCTGAAGGTTCCTTACGAAACCTTGGAATCATCACACCTAAAGGACCTACAAATGTCCTTCCAAGTATGCTGAGTTACTCCATCGAGAAAACATTTACAATATAGGACTTGGTCGGTTGTTTTCTGTTTCGTAGGGGTAGAACCGGCAGACATCTCATTCTACCCACACTAATATTTTTATTTGGTATTTCACTGGGCAGTGTCTAATTATCAGACCTATTATCCACTATAAGTCATGCATGCTTAATGAGTGACACTTTATTGGTTTATAAATTTTATGTTAAAACTAACTCTAATATTATTTTGTTCACAGGTGCCACATCATGTGTCGGACGTACTATCAGAAATCACCTATTACGTGTACTTGGCTCGAGTGACACCTAAGCCTATCCTGTGCAAGTATGTTAGACCTCAGTGGGTACCTGCAGAATATCCATCCTCAATACAAAGATTACAGCAATGGACACCTGACGAATGTATTCCTGAATTTTTCACCGATCCTTCTGTATTTAAAGTAAATATAGCTTATTTAATGTAATAGCAGATATTTCTTGTTCAAACTCCATATTCAAGGATTAAATAAATCAATAAAGTTTCAAAATTATTTTAATAATAAAAACGAGCTACAATTGTTTCGCCTTGCGACATCATCGGGCAACTTATAATTAACAAGTATTGACAACTATTTATACATACACAAGTAACAGGAAACTGAAATACAATAAGAGAAATCAGGAATGATAGGGGGAATGACCTAGCAGGTAGATGAAGGTTGATGAACTATGTTAACCTTTTGAAGCCCGACTTATGATAAGTATAATATAAGCTCCAGCCCGGGTATTTTTCGCAAATTTGCAGACATTATTATGAAAATTCATATAAAATCTAAATATGAAGCAAACCTATCAATATATATATTTTTTTGTTCAGAATAAACAGGGGAATATGAAAATGGTATAAAAAGTTACATTATCTAGACCAATTTTTTTTACTTAATTTATATTTAAAAAAATTTGATATTTAAATTTCAAAAGTAAAGTTATAGTAAAACTATAATTTTTTTATTGTAAAATCGTTACATACATTTTGTAGGAAATTTAATTCCCTACACAAAAATGTAATATATAGGCATATATCATAAAAAATATAACTTATATGCAAAAATGTAAACAAACGTAAAAGTAAAAAATGCAGATTTTCACACTGTTTATTGTAGCTTTTACATTAAATTAAAAAAGATCAAATATACAAGCTATATATGTTTTTGGTACATAATTTTCAGTACTCTTATATTTATTACAATTATATATTTCACTATTTACAACACTTGGGCCGGGAATTGGATTGTAATATAGGTTATAATGCGTCGTTGCATCGCCTGAAGGTCCAGGAACATTTTTCACTACACAACTTGAACACGTCACTACACTACGTATTATCTCGTCATTATCACTATCACTGTCTAAAAAATCACTAAAATCATCACGAGATAAATACTCCGATATTTCACGTTCATGCAAATTAGACATTATAAATGGTTTGTTTACCAAGACTCAACAACAAAGGAAGCTTCCACAGCTATACAGTGACAGCTGGCGAAATAACGATAGTGAAACGAAAATTGCAGTGATGCAGACTAAGAAGCACTAAAACAAAAATTACCTCTCATTTCCCTGCATTCTGCTGAACAGTTCAATACCAAATACGTCGTAGCAGTATAACCGCTAGCACAAAAAAAAAGAAATAAAACAGCTGACTCCAGCTCGCATATACACGGCCATGGGCTGCTGGCAGGGCAGTCGTCTGCTCGCATATATGCGGGCGTGGGCATCAAGAGGTTAAAGATGGGTTTTAGAAGGGGTGAAGAATTTAATACAATTTGGTCATTTAAGTTGAAAATAGGCCTAAGTGAAATAGATCTATTTATTACTAAACATTCTAAATTATTTAATCTATTGCTTTTATTTTCTATATTTAAGAGTTTAACATTCAATTTCGGATCAAAATTATGACCTGAGTCCAAAAGGTGTTTAGTAAAGTTAGAGTTTCTATAGGCATGTTTCCAGCTATTTAAATGTTCTTTAATCCTAACTTTTATAGATCTACCTGATTGACCTATGTATCTGAGTACTGGTACTGTATTGAAGGCTTAGAATAGTTTATTGATAGATTAAGATTTCATATTTCATTACATGTGTTTTTGAATGTCAAAATATTAAGGGGAGAATTTTATGAAACATTATATATATAATAAATAATATATAATAATAATAATATATATATATATATTATGTGTGTGTGTGTGTGTGTGTGTGTGTGTGTGTATTAGAATCAATGTTTTATTAAAAAAACATAAAAATATGATTTTAAAGATAACATCAAGTAACTGGATTTTAAATACAAACATTTTTAGCACTGAACCATTGTTTGCTTAGCTCATTTATTTATTTTTCTTGATCCCAACAACTGGAATTTTCATTCCTAACAATACTATGATTTTTGAGTTCTCAGAAAATTTATAAATTTGTTTGTTATTTATGATACAACTGACTTTAAATATTTCTTTTTATTGTGTTGACAGTCAATCCATCCTGACCTACCTAACCTAGAACTCCCAAACTGGGCATCGTCTGTTCAAGAGTTTGTCACTCGTCACCGAGCTGCGTTGGAAAGTAGTCATGTTAGTGAAAGGTTACATTACTGGATTGATCTTACATTTGGTTACAAGTAAGTTGCGATTTTTAAATTATGGTTCTATAAATCTGATTAATCTAATTATTTTAATTTTATTTTATTTTATTTAAATTGAAAATAATTAACAATTTATTAATACTTTGATCACACATAATACTTCTCCCAAGGGAAATTATTTAAATTACACAAATTATGACTCGTACTCTAACTTGGATATAATATTACTATTTTAGAATAACATTCAAAATCATGTTACTGTGATTTACAGACTACTAAGTTACGGGAATGTAATTATTGGATTTAATTCTAAAATTATAATACATGTGTATCATCAGCATTACACTTTATAAACATAGAATACAGGGTTGCACAAAAGTCACTTGACAGTCGGTAAAAAAAAAAATTCTATAGAAACAAATTGACAGCAAGACGTAGTACAATAGTTTTAGCACGTGATGTTGTTATTAAAAAAATATTGATAATTATGCGTTGTCAAGTTAGTGACAATGCAAACACAACAATTCGTCTAGTTAGCTGGTGAAGGAGTGATTATGTAAGACGTGTTTAAAGCTGTAGTTTCCAAATTGGTTTTTGTGTTAAAGAGTTGTAACGATGTCAATGAAAGAAGAAAGGATTTTTGCTTTAAAAACTTTTTTATAAAAGTGATGCCAATGCAGTTATTAATAAATAGGATAAATACGCCAATAGGATAATACAGTAGAGTCCCGTAAACTCAGCGTAATGTGGACCGGAAGTGTGCCGAGTTTGTGAAATGCTGGGTTATCGGGAATAAGGGCAAAAAATAAATTGTAATTTAAACCCAAAGTGGCGGTTATATCAAAAGACTTTGTCGAAAGCGGTATCCTATTGTCGGCAGTGTAAACACACCGCGGCACCAAAGCGGCGGCGATATCAAACGACTTTGTCGATAGCGGTATCCCATTGTCGGCGACGTAAAAACACAGCGGCGGCGATATCAAACGACTTTTTCGATAGCGGTATCCCATTGTCGGCTGCATAATAACACCGCGGCATTGGCACCCGTCGATATAGCAGACATACACCTGCAAAAACGTTTGATGGGCCGCTTTTTTTCCACGAATCAATTTAGTATGCATTATGGAAAATATAACATTTCTTTTCAGTTTTCTTTGACAGTTACGCACAGTATATACAGTAAATAAAAATGAGCGAGTTACGAAAACGGAAGCGTGTGTTGGTTTCGTTTGAGACGCGGTTAAATGTGTTAAAAAGACTTGACAGAGGGGAATCTGTAAAAAAGCTTTGTGACGAGTTTAACGTGGGAAAAGTACCATCAACGATTCGAGCGATCGAAGTTAATTCCCGCTTTGGGATCTGCCGAACTTTTACGAACATCGCTGTTTTTAGAAATATATATTTTTTCCCGTCGGGGTCGCCGAGTAATCCGGACTGCCGGGTTATCGAGTGACGAGTTTGCGAGACTCTACTGTAATAGAAACAGTGTACGCCATACGAGATAAATTTGAACAACAAGGAACTGTTATGGATGCACCAAGATCTGACCGCCCAATAACAGTTACAACAGAGGAAAATAAATTGTGCGTATGTTTAGTTGTGACTCAAAGTCCACGAAAATCAACCAGACTATTAGCCTCTGAGGTGGAGTTATCACGAAGGTCTGTGTTTAAGAAATGTTACACACAGTTAAATTTAAAGTTTACATTCCGCGTTTCGTACATGGGCTACTTGAAGATGACCCAGATCGACGTCTTCAGTTTTGTGAATTGATGATTAACCAACACAAACATGATTCTCAGTTATTCAATAAAATTATGTGGTCTGATGAAGCCAATTTTAAGTTAAGCGGACAAGTTAACAGACATAACTTTACTTACTGGTATACTGAAAAACAAAATATTTTGTTAGAGCAACAACTCAATCAACTAGGTGTGAGTGTTTGGGGGGCAATATCTTCATTTGGCGTACTTGGACCATACTTTTTTGAAGGAACAGCGACAGAAGATAAATATTTGGATATGCTTCAAAATTACGTGGTACCAAGACTCTTGACGTGTGCTGAAAACTTTCAGGAAATTTACTTCCAACATGATGGTACTCTACCACATTATGCCACTAGAGTGATTGGTCTAAGGGCAGATAATGACATGCCTCCACGTTCACCAGATATAATACCAATGGATTTTTTCATATGGAGTTTCATTGAGGACTCTGTTTATTCTAAAAAGGCATTGACGAATTGGAAGACTACAGATGCAACACATTCCATGATTTAAACAGTGATAATGAGTCCATTGAACAAAAAGTACACAAACAATCAAAATATTACATATCCTATAAATAGATGGCCAGCCTATGAATTGATCTATAGAATCAAAAATGTTTTCTCTTAAATATCGTAGTATTTATTTTTTGAAGGACCTTTCTTCTGTTGTTATTTTGATTTAATTAGGAAGACAGTTGTGTAAGAAATTGCCGATGATTTTGCAGTTTGAGCAGGCCTAGATTTTGGTATAATTAGATTGTGTGTTTTTCTTATGTCTATGTATTTGACGATCGTCTGTTTCTATGTGAAATTTAGAATACATAATGACACTCAAAATGTAAATTGAAGGTAAAGTTAAAATATCCAGTTTTTTAAAAGAAGATGGACTTCACTATGGGTTGTTTTAATAACATAATATTTTGCAATGTAACATGAGCAAACAACTAATATTTGAAGAGGTTATGAATATACAGGCAGCATTGTTGAGGACCTGTAGTAAGCGTCTTATCTTCAAACTATTCCAGTCTGCTGTTTATACAGTTACAATGCGCAAGCGGTTTTTAAAGTTATTTGATAATGATTGATTTGTTCATATTACTAATATGATTTATTCGGACATTTGCCATCAACGTTTTGAGAGTATAAATCAACTCTCGTTATTAAGTGTAAAACTAGAACATAAAAAAGAAAAATGGACAAAAACACCATCGTAGCCTAAGAACATGTTAGAAACTAAAAATAAATCTATAATCTAATAAAATTTGGGGATTCTTTGTTTTTCCTTATTAGGTTTAACTGCTCAGGTCTAATTTTAGGCTTGAGTAATTTTCTTATATTATAGATTTAGTTTTAGTTTTCAACATGGCTACTAGACTATGTTGGTGTTTTTCTCTTTTATATTATAGTTTCAGACTTGATTTATACTCTTGAAACGTCGTATATTAGTTTTTACTTATTAAATAACCCTCATCTTTTTGTTGGAGTATTGTTATAATGTGTTTTAATAAATAATGTGCTCTTTGGAGACGAACTTTAGATATATCGGAAGTTCACGTTTATACGAGAACATGAATTTACACAAGATTAGAAAATAATAAATTTTCGGAATTTAAAAAATTTATTTCTATGCTATATTTTATGTTTCTGATCATAAATGAACAATTGTTTCAAATAATATCACTAACTTTCGAATTTGTGTTTAAGGATGAAATAAAGTACTAAAATTTGTTACTCATTTACTTCATTACGCAACAACGATCAGCCGAATGAACTGAGTGGCCTGACCATATATTATAAACTGCCGAGTTAGCACATTATTGTTAGTTTGTGAGATTAGTTTGTTGTTTAATTGTTTTTTAAAAATTTTTATGTGTTGTTTTATAGTGAGTTTTTAGTTTCTAAATTTGTAAACATGAGTAAGTGACATTTTGAAGACGATTTAAGAACTAGTAAAGTTAATTGTTAACCACAAAGTAAAGTAAATGTTAATAGTGTTTTTGATAGTGAATAATAGAATTTTCGATTCCGTCGTACAATTTTAAAACTAATATATTTTACTAAATCTTTCTCTGAATTGCTTGAAATTTTGGTTTTATATACAAAAGTAGCCAAATAATAAAAAACTATATGAAATAAATGATATATATATATTTACAGTTGAAAGTAGAAAAAAAAAGAGTTTCATAAAATTCGATAATTTCTCAATTTTTTATTTATTTCAAACTAAATGTAAAGTAAATTTCATATACAGTGGTTTTGGCGCTATGGCATATCAAAAATCACAAAATATGCACCATTCTGGTTAGCATCTCTAGTATGGTTCAGATTCCAAAGGGTTAAATATTGGTATATTCTGTGTAGAAAAAAATGTATTCTTTTTAAATTAAGACTTTTACCTCATTTTATTTTGAACTTTGTCTAGACTCATAAAATAAATGTAACAATATCTTCCAGGTTATCAGGGATAGCAGCAGTCAAGTCGAAGAATGTCTGTCTACAGCTCGTGGACGGACACACACAACTCACGGATATTGGTGTAGTACAACTGTTCACACAACCACACCCTCAGAGAATTGGGCCTTCTATATATTGGAGTATTACACCTCCTAGATTACAACATAATCTTCATAGAGATCGAAGAAGTAAGTGCATGCTCTTTGATTAGATAATATAAAAAATTAAAAACACCTGATACAGTGGTTTAATTTAGCTTTGTACAGCTGTTCCTCAAGAGATTACTTTAGGAAACTTGTTCCCTCCCTTCATGTGAGAGGTCAGCAGGAAATTAAACTTTGAACAGCTCCAGCCTCTTACCAGATATAGTCAATCATTATGTTTTCAGCAGTATCTACATATAATGATTGTATCATGTTAAAGACATCCTAAGGCCGACTTCATACTAGAGTGATATGATAGATACCTTAAGGTATAAGGAAGGACATGAAAAAATGGCTAGAGTCACAGTGGTCTGAAAACGATGAGGAGTTGAAGAACAGGATCAACGTATGCTTTAATGTTGTAGGAAATTAGAAAAATCTGTAAGAATTGTATCTTTAATTTATGTATAATAAAAAATCTCCAATTTTATTGGTGTCTTTTTAAAAAAGAAAATGGAATTTACTTTCCGAACAGTCCTCGTATATTACCTAACTCATTTCAATGAACATATAGGAATATTTCTCAGTACCTTTACAAGTCACTTAAAGCTCCCAAGGGCTTTGTGACGCATGACTGGAAACCACTGTTCTATATACTTTACCAAAAGTGAGTTCCACTCTAAAGAGTTTGTCAAACAAATACTTAGAAACATTGTTGTCATTTTCTAAAATTGTGCCTAAAACATTTCCAGAGTCATATACAGGCCCATCATACAATGCAATACAAACAGATATTTTAAATTTAATGGCCAAAAGTTGGTTTCTTGGGTCTTTAAAGTATTGTTGAATTATATTGGTAGATTAAGAGGTCTTATCCGGAGGGGTGTGTGTGTACAAAAGCTTTCAGAACCTCGTAATTGTGTATATCACTGTTTTCTTCAAGTCAGCTAGGATTGTTAGGTCTACATTTGTGTATATTAAAAAATCTTTTTATACAGTGACACAGCATTCGTAACTGTACGGATATTACTTTTCTTGGGAAGTCAGGGTTCAAAATTACATTTTTTATTATAACTTTGCTATTTGTCATCGTACAGATGTGGGATTGTTACCATTACTTTCAGAATTGAATGTTATAAGTTAAATAACATACGAGATATATAAAAAACTGTTTTAAAATTGGCGTCATCGACATTTTCAATTCAATGTTTTTGAATTTCAATAGGGTTCTATATAAGCACACTATAGTCGTCTATACCAAGTATAATGTTCCTATCTTCATTTTTGTGGCCACTGTCATGGTTATGTATAGACGACAACGACGACGGATATATGGCATGTCGGAAATTTTGTTTTTGGAATTCTGCCGTCAACATGAAGATCAGCCAAGAAACAGAGTTTGAAATTTTTCACAATTACTAAACTTATTATAATTTTGTAAGTATATCTTTTCTAATAATTAAATTTTCTTGTTTAGAAGTTTGCAGTGATGATGAAGAAGGGCATAGCTCAGGGGATGAAGACGAGAGTGTTACCAACACTAGTGGCACTACTCCAAGGTCATCACCTCTCGGTTTATCTAGGCTGCTTAGCCGTTCTCGTAATTCCTTACCAGTAAGTGTATCTACTTCATGTTAAATTATAGAATTTACAAACATTCACAAAAACAAATAAATTGTACTAATTTTTTTAATGTTCATCAAGTTTGATATTTGTTACACATCATATTTACATTTCAAAATTTATGTTTCATATGAGAAAAAGATAGTTTACCTCAGTCTATTTCTAGACATAGAAAAAGTCTGGCATAATTGTTTGCTGTTCAAAATAAAACATCTACTTCCTGACACTTATTACAGGTGCAATCACACTTTTCTAAATGAACCTTTTCTGTTAAATACAAATCAGCGCAGTTTAGGTGTAAAATGCATTTTGGGATTCCACAGAGCAGTGTTTTGGGACCTTTTCTATAGTTATTATATCTGGTGTGACTTTTTGAAATAATTTGAAGATGATTTTGGAATTCGTAGTATATGAACATGTGATAGAGCAGCATAAACAACTCCAATATTTCTGTTTAGAAATTGACAAATGGAATAAACAATTGAAAGTTTTAATGAACTCACATAAATCATAATTGGTATATTTACATATAAAAGAAACACCTTTCACCATCCAGTGACACTAGGAAGTACAACAACCTCGTAGCAGAATCAGTAAGATACCTCAAGATAATAAATGACTACAAATCTTATTACTAGCATTGTTCCTGAAACATATTATCAAACCTTCTACTCCAATACAAGAGACTAATCTAATTATCACTGATGAACTGGCAATATGACTGTTCAATCTGGGCATCTTCTTCTAACTCTCAAGTAGGAAGAATTGAAACCATCTAAAATCATTTCTTAAGGCTTATAACCGATGCTCCTTGGTATGTGCGAAACTCCAGATTGCATTCTGACCTTGAACTTCCAGACGTAACATCAGTTCTATATATATATATATATATATATATATATATATATATTGAGCTATCATTCAGTATGGCAATCTACTACTCCTGAAAATCTACCACCCGAACAACAACACAGACTACTCAAAAGAAAAACATATTCTGAGCGGCCGCCTCAGTCTGTGTCTGGTGTTGGTACTAACAACGATGTCTGCAAGACCGCTGGATCTCGGACAGTAGTCGGCGCCGACTGTTTTCCCTACATTGCCTCTGTCCCTACGCGGCTTCAAACTATAAACTTATACCTCCCCTCCACGCGCAGCTCTCAGCTCAGATGAAACCTGTCCATTTATACTCTAGGTTATATATATATACCTATAAAGAGTTTTTTTATATATATATTGAGCTATCATTCAGTATGACAATCTACTACTACAGAAAATCTACCACCTGAACCACAACACAGACGACTCAAAAGAAAAACATATTCTGACCTTGGACTTGTGTAGCTACACACAACCAATAAATAGATATATTGAGATCACCATTGGGAGGTAACACTTACTCATGGACCATAGTTAGTTAATTATGGAGGGGTCCAAGGCTGCTCAAAGGATCATTTGTGACTAACCAACTATTAATGTACCATACTAATTAAACTGATTTTTACTAGGCAAACTGTATGTACTAAATTGTGTACAATAAAGTTAAAATAATAATTTAAAAAAAAAAATTATATTTTGTAATTCTCATCAACTCAAAAATAATTACAATTCAATTTTATTCTAACATATTCCATGTATAAAGTAAGTTATTTTCTGGGTAAAAAAAAGTGATGTTGAGTTTTTCATGGGAATATCTGTTTTGATGAATCCTAACCCCCAAAAGTAGTTTTTGGAACAATATCTGTCTGTTGTGTGTGCATTGCTCTATATTCCAAACGAGTAGGATTTTGATAAAATTTGATATTTTGGTATAATTTGGGAAAATCTCAAGGGGAATTTTTTCATTTTTTTAAATAAGTCAAAATTTGGAGATAGTTATTAAAATTGAAAATTTAAATTGATAAAATGTGACGAAAATCTGAATGCAATCACCAAGAAGTACAAACCATAACGTCATTTTGTTGTCTTCCTTTGACATTAATTAATTTAGCATTTCCTAAACTTTGACGTAGTACACACATACCTAGTGAACGTAAGGGGTAGGAATAGGAAATCTGACTACATCCCTCAAGTTATATTAAATGATCGACTGTACACCTTTTTTCATACAATATCCAATGAGCCTTGTAATAGCAATATGAAAGAAGTGCCCAAACTACAAATAAAACACTAACACAATTAATGTTAGAAAATTTATTAAACCCTTATGTACATTTCAGTAACATAGCTACTATCCTCAGAGGGATATAAACCAATACTAAACTAAGCGTATGGTTTCATGAACAATGTGAAATATGAGCACTAATATTTCTATACAATATTAATTACACAACCTGAAAAGCACATTGGATTTATATGTTATTATAATAAAACACTTACACAGAAATTAAAATATATTAAAATTTAATTCATTAAAATAAAAAATTATTCAATTAAATCTTTTTTAAAGTTAAAATAAAAATATATCACACAGAAATTAAAATATATTAAAATTTAATTCATTAAAATAAAAAATTATTCAATTAAATCTTTTTTAAAGTTAAAATAAAAATATATCAAATGTTATTTGAATTTAAATTTAAATCTTTATAGTATACACTATCAATCAAACTAATGTCAAAACAATATGAATCAAGTGTAATTGAAAACAGAACAATTACAAAAACTATTATTATTAATATTTCAAAATATTCTTAAAACTATGTTGAAATATTTATGTCAAATAAAAACACACAAGAAATTCAATTATTCATACACAAACAGAAATTTAATCAAAGACAAATTAAAACGTATATATCCCAAATAGCAATTTTGTTTAGTTTATTTCAATTAACAAATAGAATAGATTTATTTAGATAGAAATTTATTTAAAGCTTTATCAAATATTGTTTACTCTTACGTTTTAATAATAAACAAGTACAAATTAAAACTAAAATTCTAATAATATATTTGTTGTACTTACGTCTGCTCATCCAAAATTGTTTCAGTGCATTACGGCCGTTTCGACTATTTATTCAGCCATGGTCACATGCGTTATTTTCGGCACTATATATATATATATATATACCTTGTCAACATTGTTATAAAATCATTTAAAACATTAGTACATATTTGACACACATTTATTACACTAACACATTTATTTACACACTTTTAATTTCTTTTAAAAACACTTGTTTAGTTTATACGGAAATAATTTTACATAATCGACCGTATCCGGCTGTGATTAAAACTGTACTGACCCGGTTTTTTGTCAATCAGCCTTTACTTCTAATCTCGATAGGAGATCGAATAATACATTCGACTGGAAATTTTGTTTATCATTTAGTATATCGGTCGGTGCATTCTTTCCGTGGGTGTAGATTTCATATTGTTCTTGTACGACCATATATTTGCCTTTATGACAGAATTGCAATATTTCCATATTCGTGTGTATGTCTTTATAAGTGTGGTCATAATCTATCAAGTGTTCTGCAAAAGTTGATTTTATTGTTGTATTTGTTTTTTTTTTTATAATTGGGGATGTGTTCTTTAAATCTCTTTTGGAAAGTTCTTCCCGTTTGTCCAATATAAAATTTGGTACAATCACTACAATTTGTGACCATGGCTGAATAAATAGTCGAAACGGCCGTAATGCACTGAAACAATTTTGGATGAGCAGACGTAAGTACAACAAATATATTATTATTTAAAAGCTCTCCAGTAAGGTGAAGAATATTAAAATAAAATTGTAAGTTTTATGTATAATTTCAATATTAACTTAACATCCTATTCAATTGACCAAGAGTAGCAGATGTTTAAGAAAATAAAATTGAATTTAAAACATTTTAAACTTTCACAATTTATATTATCTGTCTTTAAATTTTCTTTAATATTTTTGTGAATATTTGTTTATTCGAAATAGGGTACTTTGGTACATTTAAAGATGGCTTCAGCTCCTGACCGGTTTTTAGTAGTAAGGCTGCGTCAGTCCCATTCCTCAATGATTTCAAGTTGGTCAAGGCAGGTAGACGATTCTGAAAGTCGGAGTAGTATCAGTTGAATATTTTTTCCTGATTCCTCGTTCTTCATTCTTCTAGCGTAGGAACTCCCAACTCGGTCCGAAGTGGTATCTTGTGATGAATTTTGTGCTTTTCGAAGTTTCTTGAATCAATTCAGCAATAGTTCAATTCAAAGTTTCAAAATGTTCATTTCCTTTAGTAGCACATGTTCTTCAACGCCAAGACTGTCCTATTTCTTCACGATGCTATAACATGTATACTTATAAAGTCAAAAAAAAAAATTTTTAATCTTCTAAGCCCACAATTTGTTTGATGAAAATTTTCTAAGTCCTTATATCTTGAACATAGTTGAGTAGCAGAATTATGACCTACTAACTCCGATGATGAAGTCAGAATACTTTAATTTTCTCCAATATCAACGAAGTAACTTCGGTCTTCCAAAATTGTCACTTTCCCTCTAATTTTCCCTTTTTCTTCCCTTTTGCTTTTAATGTTTCATCCCGTTGTTTTGATTCATTTTCAACCCTTTCTTCACAGTAGGATGGTGTACTGAGCTACCTTACAAAGCTCAGTACATCACCCCTCCCACTTTTTATTTGGGCGGGAAACAGGCGAACCAGTATGGAGGGGTTAGAGCGCTATGTATACTTGACTCTTTAGAAGTCTTCTCACTGTATTGGTTTATATCCCTCTGAGGATAGTAGCTATGTTACCGAAATCTACATAAGGGCTTATTAAACTTTCTAATGTTAATTGTGTTAGTGTTTTATTTGTGCTTTGGGAATAACTTCTTTCATATTAACTTTTTTCATGTAGGGTTAGATTCCTATCTTTCATCTTTCTTATTAGGTCTCTCATAAACAACTCTTATTCTTTTCTGACCCTGATGCTATTAAAGAATTTGACAGTTAATAGTCTTTGTTTTATGTTCTTTCCTTCCTTTAAAAAAAAATGATAATGACTGAAAGGTCATTAATAAGGAAAATAAAAATATCTGACTCTACGTAAGTACTTTTCTAAAAAATATAATAAATATACAAAATTAATATTGTTAATTCTATTTAAACATAGTTATATAATAGACTACATATTTTATAGTTGTGTAAAAATTATTTATGTGCAACTAATACATTGAATTTTTGAAAAACTATGGTATTTAAAAAAAGAAATCTCATAGTATTTGGTTTTGTATATGTGAAAGTGTGTGAACTTTATTTCTTCTGTAATTGAGTTAACAACTTATATTAATATTTGTTGTACAGACCTCCAGCAGTCTTACGCCTTCATCACCTTCGTCTGAGCCTTCTCCTTCTGCCGCCAATGAAAGATCATCATCTACAAGTACTTGTACAATAGTTCTGCCTCATGATTATAATCCTGTTGCAGGATTGGTAGCACTGGAAAACTTACACAACTTTATACATAAAACTAGTCATGTGATATATAAAGGTTGTGAAAACAATAGTTATAGTGAGATAACGGCTTTTAAACAAGTTGTGGCTGCCAGAAGAGTTCAGGAGATGCAGGTAAGGAAATACAGAGAGTGTGAACGACTTGCTTTATTGTCGTAAGTTAAATCCATCTCTTTTATTTTTTTATCAGGTCTCTTGACCAACTTTTGTTCTCTTCCAACCCTGATGCTATTAAGTATTTAAAGGTTAGGTATTTTATACTCCTTTCTGTAAACTTGAACAGTTTGGTAATCAATCGTCAAAAATTTAGACTTCTATTTTTTGACTGATCTTCACTAATCAGGAAACCAAAAAGAGATTTTTGAATGCTGTCCGTTCGTCGTTATTAACGTCTTTACTTAAGTATGATAACGCTTCCGAAAATAAAGATAAGAACAAGAAATTTTGTGTAGGAGACTATAGTCTGCTGATATAGAACTCTGTTGAAATTCAGAAAAATCTAATTGAAAATATAATAATAAATCAAATATTTTTTTTTTTTTTTTTTTTTTTTTTAACATACCACGTTTTCAAAACGGACTAAAAAGTATAAAATAATTTTTCATGGCCCTTCTACAATTTTGAAGGAGGATTGTTAGTGGCTATAGATATATTTGGAATACTTGGAGAGAGAAACGTGGGGCGCAGGCAATCTATGATAGTTAAAGAGGAGTAAATAAATTAAATTACAGTAAATCTCATTTCCGATTCACTGAAATTAGCTGTAAATTCATCTGGATTGTCTACTTGTATTATTTACTGGCCGCGCCCCACGTTTTTCTCTCCAAGTATTCCAAATATATCCATAGACGCTAACAATCCTCCCTCAAAATTTTAGAAGGGTCATGAAAAAATATTTTATACTTTTTAGTCCATTTTAAAAACATGGTATGTTAAAAACTTTTTTTAAATTTGATTTATTTTCTGTTTTTTAGTCTTATGTCCGGGTGACAGATTTTAATCGGTTCTGTATATATTGGTGACACTCTGACAGGGACATATATAGGAAATTCCAAAAGCATTTCACATCCTGTTTAGCTGCAAATGTCTGAAATTCAAAATATTACCTCTGATTACCTGTTGTTTAACAAATGTAGAGACAAGAAACCAACTGAATATTGTATTGTCATCCAATTCTGACCTATGTTCAAAATTTCAGGCCTCTAGCTTATTGGGAAGTTAGTTTAAACTCGATTGCAAAATTCTACCCGGACAGACAGATGACGGAAACCGAACTAATAAAAACGTGGTAAAAATGGTGGACAATTTAAACAGTTTTTTCCCTCTCTATATCTCTTGTGTTATTCAACTTATAACACATTAAATTAGGTAAAAATTTCCAGATTTCAATTCTAAATGTAATGGTACCAACTCAACTTCTTTACGATGACAAATAGACAAGTTATTGTCAAAATGTATTTGTTATGTAAATGTAATTTAGAACTCTAACCTTCCAAGATAATGTGATATTCATATATTTTGAAACCCGACAGGGTCAGGTCCCTGGACACGAGTGAAGCGAGTGGAGATTTTTTAATATTAGGATCTAACCAATTACGAAGGTCAGAAAACCTATGAAATAATTGTTTTAATACATTATTCAATTATTATACGCTGTAATATAATCAGTGTGCCACACTGTAATCGGGAAAACAATCTCAGAGGCCAAACCACATTTTTGTAATATTTGTACGTACAGTAGAGTCTCGCAAACTCGGCAGTCCGGATTACTCGGCGACCCCTACGGGAAAAAAATATATTGCTAAAAACAGCGGTGTTCGTAAAAGTTTGGCAGATCCCAAAGCGGGCATTAACTTCGATCGCTCGAATCGTTGATGGTACTTTTCCCACGTTAAACTCGTTACAAAGCTTTTTTACAGATTCCCCTCTGTCAAGTCTTTTTAACTAATTTAACCGTGTCTCAAACGAAACCAACACATGCTTCCGTTTTCGTAACTCGCTCATTTTTATTTACTGTATATACTGTGCGTAGACATAAACAGTCAAAGAAAACTGAAAAGAAATGTTATATTTTCCATAATGTATACTAAATTGATTTGTGGAAAAAAAGCGGCTCATCAAACATTTTTGCAGGTGTATGTCTGCTATACCGACGGGTGCCAATGCCGCGGTGTTTTTACGCCGCCGACAATGGGATACCGCTATCGACAAAGTCGTTTGATATCGCCGCCGCTTTGGTGTTTCAATTACAATTTATTTTTTGCTCTTATTCCTGATAACCCGGCATTTCACAAACTCGGCACACTTCCGGTTCACATTACGCTGAGTTTGCGGGACTCTACTGTATTAACTAAAATAAAGGTTTTTCTGACATTTTTGTGTTTATTTGGTAGTTTTTAGTTGTATTTTTGTGTCTCTCATATATGTATATATATATATATATATATATATATATATATATATATATATATATATATATATGAGCAGTGTGGCCCTGTAGAAAAAATGTGTGGTATTTAAACTGCTGGCCACGTCTCTCAAATATGATCGACGGATGTTTTTTAGGGTTTTCTCTAAAATAAATGCAAAGCTGAAATCGGTTTGTCAGACCAGATGATATCTTATGCCACTACGCTTTGAAAGGGTGTAAAATGGTATAAGAAGTGAGGAATACAATAATTGCTTCTGTGAGTATTGATGGTAAATGCAAGGGTCCTGTAGAAATGATCACCAATAACAAAATTCAAATCCGTGCTTTTCGTGACATCATAACAGCAGAGTTACTTCAGATCGCAAATCGGGAAAAAGAGCATTTGCCAGAAAAGCCCAAAGAATATCACCATTTACTTGTGAGAGTTTGGGAAAAAGAAAAAAAAATTCTTTGCAGGTGTTCATTGTGGTATAAAAAATTCAGAAAGAATCAGGACATATAGTTGCAAAATCAAAATCCAAACTGACATACAATTATTGCGAGTGTCCGGAATAGCCGCAAATGTCTGCATTATTTTTTAATGAAAAACATTAATTTTACAAGTTTTTAATTTTTTCTTCTTTGTAGTTAAAAAATGTAACTTTGATTTTTGCTTCGTTTTGTTAAGTTCTAATAATAAGTTTTTTCAGAATGAGTTTTGTGTTAATATTTTTTTGTTTAATTCTAAAAATAAGTTTTTTCAGAATAAGTTTTGTTTTAATATTTTGTAAAATAAATATTTTAAAAACTTTTTGTTGTGTTAAATCTATCTTGTCAATTTTGCTCAAAACAAAAGACAGATATTACTTTCCCCAGGGGCCAAGCTCATGATTCCCCATTAGAAGTACACGATAGCGGGTTTCATATTTGATATACATGGCCAGACAGTGAGAGATGTGTGTCTCTCATATATGAGCGACATGACACTCAATGTGTTAAATAAACTTGCCCTACTGGATAAGACGATTCCTTGATCTACCAATACAGTTTAACATTTTCTACAAGGTCCAAGAGACCAACTTTTGGGAATTACATTTAAAGGATCTGCTTGTATTATATTGTATGTTAGGGTTGAGTAAGTACTACGATAAACCCATCAACTTCTTTTATAAGCCAATAATCACCAAGAAGTTTTTCACCTTTAAAGAATAAGGAAAAATCAACTACTAATTTTCAAAAGGTCTATGGTGTTGAGTTTTTTTAAAATAAAGTAAAATAATAAATTTTACAAAATGGTTTGAATATTTAAGTTGACCAGTTACAAAACTTATAGTATTTACAAATTTTCCTGAAATCGACTGTCAACTACAAAAAAAAGATGTAATTTTTAAAATACATTTACACAATTTATTTTATATTTACAAGCCATGTGTTATTTTTGTTTTGTTTCAGGTGCTAGGGTGCCTTATAGTTGAAATGTTTTTGGCTACAAAACTTCGCGTTTTTGGCTGCGGCTTACAACCAATACCATTCACACAGCGCCTTCAAATCTGTCGAACTGTCCTTCAAACTAGCAGTACAAACCGCGACCAAATCCCACGTTGTGTTCGTTCATTGGTTGTGTTACTACTACAAATCGATGTCGGAAGTGAAAATGAATCCGTCCAAGGAGTTCCTTTCCGTTATCCTACTGTTACAAGTTTTGGTATTCCTCCTCCATCCGCGCATCAGTTGTTGCAACCAAATCTTACTTCGAACCTACTTCCATTTCCGAGCAATTTCCCTATTATTTATTCAATGGTGAAAACTCTTCAGGAATATTCCGATGTCCTTGCAGAATTGAGGAGAGTACGGTTGGAGAAATATCCTGACGGTGATGTGAAAGGGGATATGTTGATTGGTGTCATTGAGAAGCTTAGTGAGTGGAAGGTAAGGTTTATTTATGTCCTTGTGTCTTTATTCAAACTAAACATTTTAATTATGTTCTATTAGCTAATTTTAAATATAGAAATCATGTTACGATCTTCCTGCTGACAAATTCCTCTTAAGGGCTTATCATAGTCAGTACTAGTGTGACAATCACAAGGATCCTAACTTTACCTAAAACTTTTCTTGTAGTCTTGGGTTAGATCCCTCTCTTTCATCAGGTCTCTCTTGACCAATCCTTGTTTTATTTTAATGTATTCATGGACTAAGGGTCTTTAATTCTTTTTTTTTTTTCCTTCCTTTTTTTCTTCGACCGTGAAGTTTTTTGTCCTAAAAAAAAAAGAAAAGGAAATAATCCCATCTATTGAAGAAATTTGCATCATTTTTGGCTTACTGTGTATTTAATAGTAGACCAAATTAACCATTCATTGTTTATATCTCCAGTTGCAATATAGTTGAAACTAAATATAGTATACCTATATAAACATATACCTGGTATTCCCGTCATGCAACTTTTGTTGTAGTTTACACTACGCGTTTCGAGAACAGGTTCTCATCTTCAGGTGAAATTATTTTACTCACATGTGAGCACGTCAAACAAAGTAGTTGACGATTGACCGCGGCAATGACAAGTTGTAGACCTACCTACAATGTAACATTTTTATACAATTTTATTATAATGTGCAGTGCGATATTTTATGTTGTGTTTTGTGTGTATGTGTGTGTGCTTGTACTTTTTATTTTTGTTTGACGTGCTCACATGTGAGTAAAATAATTTCACCTGAAGATGAGAACCTGTTATCGAAACGCGTAGTGTAAACTACAACACAAGTTGCATGACGGGAATACCAGGTATATGTATATATGTTTATATAAGTATACTATATTTAGTTCCAAATTAACCTTTTAAGGTTTTTTCATATTGAGGGGACCTTAGTTAATTTTTAAAGTATAAAATGCTCCAAAATACCACTTTTGCATCAGTCTTGATAGTAAACAAATTATTAATAATAAAAATATTGGAAACCTTTTTCACTTAAAATTATGTAAATATTAAACTTATCAACATACAAAATTAATTCAAGTATATTCTTCTGCCAGGCCTATTGACTTCTACTTACACATTTCAGATTTATCAGTTTTCAAAAACTGTTATATATTCACTGTAAGACAATGATGGGAATGTCAGTAGAATCTTTTCTTCTTGATTACGAGCTATCAGCTGTGGTGCCGATAACTCAGTGTTTCCTTTCGTAAATGTGCCTCACCATCTTCCAGAGTTTTGGATTTGTTAATTAAATCCACAGGGGTTGGTTTCTTTCTCATTTCGTTCTCCAATCCTCCGCAACAAACTTACTTTCACACAATATTCTCCAAGAGAGAGTGTGTTCAATCAAATCCCCCTCTTTGTTTCAAATCTTACAAACAGGAGAGTCAGTAAGATGGAATCGGAACAGATATTTTTCTGTGATAAAATGAGACCAATTCATACTCTTGTTTCAAAAGCTTGCTCTGATCTATTGATTTTCTTGTAGATAGCTAGGTCGCTCTGAGATTTCTGGTTTTCAAAAGGGGGTGTCCAGTGTTCTCTTGTTCTTATCTCCTGGTTCATTTAGTCTTGAAATGTGAATAACTGTCAGAGATGTAGCTTTGAAGGAATTGTATTATATCTGACCTGGCTGGGGCCAAGTCTGGATGTATTTTTTACTATCCTGTTTGCCTTTTCATTCCCAGGGATATTGCAATGGGTGAGAATTCACTGAAAACTATCTTATTTCCCTAAGTTTTGAAGCAGTTCATGATTTTTTTCTTTTTCTTTTAAAAGTAATAATCAGTAGGTATATGTTGAATCGGTGTTTGTAGAGCAGATTTGTTTGTCGATTATAATCATGCACTTCAGTGTCACAGATATGGGGAGAAGTTCTGTGTCCATGGACGATGAGAAAATATCGATGTGTAATACTGGTATTCAGATTTGGGAATGTAAAAACCAACACACCCTTTAGCTTTGCAACTGTTCAAGGACCCATCAATAAAAGTGTGCAGATTGTCATAAATCATTTCAAGTAGAGTGTAATCAAATTAATTAAGTACATCCTTACAAAAATCTTTAACTTAGCAGAAGTTGGTGGCCTACTATTTTACCAAAATAAAGTTTACAGAAATGGAACTTTATATTATTAATTAAAAAGAGTTAACGGCTGGTTTCACCAAGTATGGTTAGAGTATTTTAACCACAGTTAAATTTTATTATCGTTAATATTTATGAAACACTAATATGTTAACCAACGATTAAATATTTTAACTTCGAGTAAATTAAACTTGATTGTGCTTAATTTAACAAATCTTGATTAATCATTTTTTATTAATTTGTTTAATATTGTGGCTGAAACAATATAAAATGTTACTTGGATATTTTTAAATTTCTAAAATTAGCAAAAGTACTTGTTTCTAGTTTCCCCCAATCATATTGAGCTCCTCCCTCAAGAGTTCACTTAAAGCGAGTACATGTGTGGCAATCTTAGGATACCTAGCTGATCTACATCTCTCTTCATGTAGCCTTTGGGTTAAATCCCTTTCATCTTTCCATTCAGATCATTCTTGATCAACTCTTGTTCTCTTCTGACCCTGATATTATTAGACTATAAGGTTTCACACCTTTACATTCCTTTATTAATGTACTTGAAAACCTACAGTCCTGATTTTGGAACACTTTTTATGAGATACTTTAACTGAAATATATATATATATATATATATATATATATATATATATATATATATATAAGAATAGTTTAGCAACGTAAGCATAATTGTATTGTAATCTAGCTTAGCGTATGATCCTTAGTTCCTACTCAACCAGCACGGAAGAAAGGTCCCCATACAAATTAAGGAATATAACTGTATGAAATATGTATTATAATATTTAAAGGAACATTATTTGTTATAATAAATAAATATTATATTTGTTATGATATAATATATATATATATATATATATATATATATGTACCAGGTGCACTTCAAAAGTAATGGCCCATCTTGTGAAAGGAGAAAAATTAGAAAATTAAAAATGTATTAATGGTTCCAAATACACACAAAATTACATTATTTTTCTACATAATCATCATTTAATTCCAAACACTTTTAATAACACAAAGCAAACTTTTTAAATCCCTTTGGCTGGGGTTTCGCTCTTTAGTTTCTTAGAATCATTGAAATATAAACCAGTTCTTGAGGTATAATAAGAGATGGTAGTCACTTGGTGTGAGATCAGGACTATAAGATGGATTATCAAAAATCTCCCATCGAAATTTTTGAATTATTTGGGCAGCTGTGTGCGGATGTGTGTTATGAAGTAGAAAAATTACAGACACCATAACCTATCATCAGTTTTAAATGGCATGGAACTTCCCAATATATTTGCGAAGTGATTGTTGTTTCAGGCTGCATGACATGAACACTGTTGCCATGATTTTCCTTCGAGAATGAGTTTGTTTAATTATTTTAGTTAGGATGAACTGGAATTATGCCACTGCATGGATTGTTGTTTCGACTTAGCATTGGCTTACAAAATCTACGTTTCATCACCAGTGATGATATGTGAAAAACAATTTGTATTTCTATAAAGTGCATGTAGATATCAATATCGGGTTTTTGTGATTTACAATGTCAAGATTTTTGGTCCTGTTGTCTACATTAGCATTGAGTGTCAGTCACAATTCTGAACAATATTATTTTTGTAACTCGTGCAAATTCTATGGAAAGATCACTAACCATAAAAATTACAATTTTGTCTCACTTTCATGTTCACTAAACTTGGTCCTCTTGTGTTTAGAAATGTAATCAGACTTCACAACCGCCAGGATTGTTTATTTTTGCACTCATTCCCCACTCTCATGCAAAAACCAACAAAGCAATGGATTGGCGATTATATATCCATTCAACCAGTCGAAGCTACTGTGCATGCATGGACGTATCAGTATTGTCAATCGCTCTTTATAACTGATCAGTCCTTACTTTTGAAATGTGCCTTATATATTATACACTCAGTATAATTAAAATCATTTCTCCTCTACTTTCTTTTCTCACACAATTTAAAAAAAAATTTTTCTTAAAAACTATTTTATAATTCTTTTGAGACATTTTAAGATATACGGATTCATTTCCCTCCCCCTCCTCCGCCAATTTGATGGTTCAACTTTGAAATTCATACGCAAAGGGGTCTTATATCACATAATTTATTTTCTCCTTAAAAACAGTTGTGCAAATGAAACTCAATTATTGTCTATTCTACCTGTTTTAAAATCTTCTAAAACGTATCCATTTTTGTGATGGTTTGGGTTGATTATTGTATTCTTTTTAAATTTCCATCCAATATGTGGTTTTTGCCAATGGTACAAAAAGTATTAAAATTACTTGTATTGCTTTCAAGATATAAATTGTTGTGTTTTGGTTGGTGGATTCTTAAATTAAAAAGGTGTTTAATATTTTTAGTTATGATATAATCAGAGTTTAGAAATGGTACACTCTGGTTTTTCAAGTTATCATTTGTTTACAGGTAAAAAGTGTCGCTCAGGACTTGGAGAAACTTGTAGAGGATCCAATGTATGGAAATATTACAATAGGTTGGATGGATCTAGTATTGCCTCACATACTGAACATGCTTCTAGATCCTGCTACTAATGTGGTCACAGCTTGGCATCTTTTTGATCCTATTGCTAGGTAAGTCACATGGATTATAGGTTAGGTTAGGTGACCTATTATGGAAACCATCATTGTCAACAATGGAAGAATTTTATAGTTGACACTAGCTCTTTATATACAAAACTGTCACCTTATTACTCCAGATTTGTGAAGATTATGAAAATCGAAGGTTGTATGTTTAAAAACTTTAGAAAACGTGGGAAACCAGCTTTTTAGTTTTTACTAATATTTTGGTTATGCTTTGACTTTTAATAAAAACCTAGATTTAATCATGTCCATTTATTAAAAGTATAAACAATTTTTTTTTTTTTTTTGTAAAATATAGTCTTTTAGATAAACGGCATAAAAACTCTCCAATAGATGTCATTTTGAATTGGCTTATGAAACATTATTATTATTATTTTTTTTTTAGACATGTTAACCACCATGATTCAAACCTGTGTAGTAAATTTAGAAAACACAAAGCAGAATCTATAAAGTAATATATTACTAAAGTCATAAAAATAGTCCCATAAAGACTACAGTAGAGGTTATTTACTATTAAAGAATATTTTGTTTTTATAAATCAAAAATATGAGAACGATTGTGCCAACTCTTGTGTATGTTTTATTTATGTGAATTTTAAATTAAATTTAGGTGCAGAATCATTAATTATAGTTTATTGTATGATGAATACAATATTTAGCCGGACAATGAGAAATTCACAGCTTATAAGTTTTAAAAACCGTTTTTGTGAGTTCCGTAACCAACAATTCAATAGCCTGCATTTAAAGATGGATTAAATATTCATTGATTTTATTTGCGAGTACTGTCTGGATATTAAAATTGAATAGATATCATTTTAGTTTTTAACCTTTTAACGAGTACTGCCGTTCTGGAAGGTCTGAATGTGCAGTGTTGAAATGAGTGAAATAGTCAAAAGGAGTAAGAAAATAATAATTTCAAAATTATATGATTTATGTTTGTATTAATCATAAAAATAACATAATTAAGCAATAAAAAAACTGATTAAACAAATTAAAAAACTTTCTTAGTGTGCACGTCACTCAGATGTACTGTCTTTCTGTTTTTTTTTTTTTTGTGCGTTTGCACAGACTAAAAATCTTCTTTTTAGTTTCCTCTTCTCTCCATCAGGTACCTTGATTGGTCTTAGGAAGTGCCGCAGAGGGTGTTGCTTTATTCTGATAAAGGCAGTAGAACGATACCAGTTTCTTCTTTCAACACATAATGCATCTCAAAGATTTGTTTGATAAACTTAATACTGAAATCAATAAGTAGAATTTTTTCTATGGTGTTTTTCAAACATGAGTTTTCACAGGATTATTGAGAGAGAGAGAGATGCTATGTCCCCTACAGACTTCCTCTTCTTCTCAGAACTGTACAATTCACTCCTAATCCTACATTTCCTGTGACAACAACGTTACCCAAAATTACATCAATATATTTCACCACTCCCAATAATACAAAAGGCATGAAATAGTATTTAAAAAACTAGGATTTATAACATAGGATTAGGTTGTTAACATTGTGGAAAAGATACAGTAATTTCTAAGATTTCTTAGTATAAAATCCCCAGAACAAAGTTTTTTGCAAATACTGCCGACATGACATTCCCAAGTTAGTCTGTTATCAATGACGAAATCTAGGATTTAGCAGAACTTACTTCTTTTATTATACTACCATCTAACATAACAGTTGGTCTGAGTTCAACACTTCTTTGATTTAAATTAAAGTATAAATCATTTGTTTTGTCTAGACTGACAGTTAAGTACCAACATCCAGTGTTGACTTCAATAAAAGATTTTTGTTCAAGAATTTGAGCATTTCTCGCTCCTATGCTAATAGTTGTGTTATCTCCATACTGAAGTAAATTATCAACACAGGTAGATGAATAAAATCATTTATATATAACAGAAATGAAACAGGTCTTAAGACTGAGCCCTGTGGGATCCCAAAGTTAATTTGAATTTTATTTGATGACTTGTACATATCGAGTCCTGATGGACAGATAAGTGTCTATCCAAAATAAAGGTGTTCCCCTAACTCCAATCTGTTAAAACTTCTTCAGCGTTGAGTAGATTTTATATTTGGTTATAACAATGATTTACATGTAAGTTATAGTAAGTTAAAGGTTGTATAATAAGTATTAAACATTTCATTTATTTTTCCGCTGTAGACAAAAATACGTTTGTAAGACTTATTCAACATAAAACAATCAAAAATAAATAAGATACAACACAAAATAACACAGTAGACCTTACAACAAAATTTAAAATTATAATTTAATTAAAATACAATAATATCATATCATATATAATTTTTATTGCACAAAATACATTCAGAAAGAACAGGTGCAGAGTCATTTACATCATTATAACTAATTGATTAATACTAACAAATTATAAAATTCATTTTTTACAATTCAGAGAGGAATATTAAAGTATTCATCTGTACTATAATAAACTTTTTTTACAACTTGCTCCTTTATAACATTTTTAAAACAAGCAAGACTGAGAGTCTTATACATTTGCGGCAAACAGTTATACAATTTTACTCCCATATACTGTGGACTATTTTCGAACAGCTTTAGACGATGGCATGGAAATCTGTAATTTTCATTAGCTCTAGTACTATACCCATGCTTAAAACCGTTTTTTACAAAGCCTGCTTTATTTTTGTGGGCCCAGACTAAAGTTTCATAAATATAAAGTCCTGGCAACTTGAGTATGTTACAATCTCTAAAAAGGACCCTACAACTTCTTTCTCTGCCTATGCCAGAAAGAGTTCTTAGAATTTTTTCTGAAGTATAAATACCTTCTGTACACCAGCAGCATTTCCCCACACCACAATACCATACCTCAACACAGATTCGATATATGCATGGTAAACCACCAAACAAGCCTTCAAGGAAACACCATTTCTTAAAACCGAGAAAACATAAACCATTGATCTCAACCTTGCCTTTCTTTTTTCTAAATGACATTTCCAAGTTAAACTCATATATATATATATATATACCCACAAACTTATGACAATTTACAGAATTTTGAATTTTCTTTCCAGTGTTTTTTCCATTACTGTTGGTTTTTTAAATGTATTATTTCGGTTTTGTCTGGATTCAGAAGAAGCCCATTTTCTGTAAACCAAGAATCTAACTTTTCTAGTGATTCAACTACTACATTGTTCAAAGTTTCAAAACAATTTTGCTTGATAACTGCTCTGTGGTATCATCTGCAAATAATATTAATTCTAAATTTGTTGCCGGTGAAAGATCATTTATATAAATTAAGAACAACAATAAAAACAGATCCTACTAAATACTTAATACACAGTAGAACTTATAATAGAGACTAACAATATAATAACAAATTCATTTTAATTAAAAAAATAATTAGCTAAATGTATTAACAATATCCAACGTGGCTTGTGGTTAATAACAATGAAAGAAGCTATCTCCAAACCACAAATAAAACACTAACATAATTAACGTTAGACAGTTTTATAAACTCTCTGAGGATGATAGCTCCGAAATGTATATAAGGGTTTATTAAACTTTTATATGTTAAATGTATTAAGTCAAGCAAACAAGGTGGCTGGGATAAGAATAAAATGAACCAATATTGATCACCAGCAATTTGTCACTCTGTACTGAGTAGTGAGCGTAATGTACTTTTCCTGAGTCCTCCTCAGAGTAAAAGGATCCAGACAACTAAAGTTATATTAGTCTTTTCATAATTTTGATTGTTTTTTTAAGCTTTCTGTCAATTTATCAAACAAAGCCACCCTAGCTAATATTTTATTTATTAAAATTTTTCATTTTATTTTTATTCCTCAGAGCTTTGGGACCAAGCCGGAGTGCAACCTTACTTCTTGAACCCATGGTCCGGTTATACGACTGTGAAAGTGAGAGGGATTCAGTTATTCCAGAGAGCTCGCCTCATCGTCTCAAGAAGCGAATCAAGATCTACCATCGGAGTTTCCTTCTTCGACTAATGATTCGGTTTCGTATGAAAGTATTTTTAGACAACTTTATACCTCCATTGGTTGAAGGTGTAGGAGGCTATCAAGATATCGAGACTAGTAACTCGGTAGAGAATATGGAGATGAGAGCTGAAATGAGAGAGAACACAGGTCTATTAGAGTAAGTGTAATATTATTTTAATATTTATATTCTGAAAACATAAAAATTGTTTATTTTTATTTATTAGTAAATGTAAGCATATATGTTATATCCCCATAGATCTGCATTACATACAGAATGGCTGAAAAGAAACTCGCACCCTCCTTTGACTTTCTTTAATATAATTAGATTTTGTATGGATAGGAGACACAGGGTTACCTTGAAAAATTATCTTCGGTATTATCTAGTTAGTACACAAATAGAAAACATACAATAAAACACTAAAGTGTTGAAATATTTTGTAAACATTGTTTCACTTCCTCAATCAATACAGAGTATAACAAGAAGACTAAATTGTTGTAATTTGGTTGCAAAGTAGGATGAATCTGCGTTGAGTGTTGAACTACAGACGAATGTTTTTACATCTTCAACAAACAAACAAACAAAATGACATCTGCATTATTGTAAAAGGGGTTATCCTAAGGAAAAACCGGTTAGGAATTAAATTTGTCTAGCACAAAACACAGATATCACACCAAAAAAAAACATAATAATTTGTCCATCTCTTTGGTCACAGATTATCACTCAGCGATTAAAAAACATACTGAAGGAAGGGTTCAAAATTTTACAAGCTTCCAACCATACCAAGAATCTTCTCACAGAACCTCCCAGAGTCTTGTTTAAACAACCCACAAATCTAAAACGCACGTTATTTCAGCCCAACACACCTAAACAACCTAACTTTCCCCATAGTTCTTTTCTATGCAAAATATATCTTCCCTACAACTTCAATAGTTACTCCAGTAAAAAAGGAATTTAAAATTAAAAGCCATCACACATGTACCTCAAAAAATGGTATCTACCAAACTACAGTGCAGGTTTTGCCCAGATCAATAAAGATAACCTGACCACAGACAAGACAAAAACGTATAAAAATTTTATATGTACAAAAATATGTTTCTCTATTTGTAAAAATCATGGATATAGAGAAATCAATTCCACAATGTACAGCTAGCCACAACGTTGCCAATTTTGATGACGGCTTCACAACAAAGATTATAAAATCACTCCCTCCAGAACTAGAGGTCCCAACACAGAGCCTTGAGGTACTCTATACTTTACAAACCCCCACGATCGAAACATCTCCTTCAGTCTCAGAGGTATGCTCTGAAGAATTCAAGTTCAAAACTTCCAATCCCACAAACATGCATTACTAGAAGAGCTTAATGTTTGTGGGATTGGAAGTTAGGAACTTGAATTCTTCAGAGCATACCTTACAAAAAGTAGGCAAGTGGTTGAGACTAAAGGAAATGTTTTGATCAGGTCACAATTAGGGATGTATGATTCCTTATCTTCAAGCTTAGATAAAACAAACTGTCTCTACCATGTAGTTGACTGTTTTGATAGTTCAAAAGTAAATGTGTTTTGTGCCCTTAGTAAATTTAAAGTGAATGGCTGGTTTTTCTATGAAGAAAACCATTAATGGTATATATAACTGTATATGCTCGAAAATGTTCTCATTTACACACATCTTCGTCCACAGTTAGACGAAGATGATTTAGATGGACTCATTCACTATCAGCAAGACGGGAATTCCGTAATAAAAGATCGCCAGATTAGTGGGTTGACCTTTTAGGGCCAATTGCATAACCGCCTCAATCACCAGATACGACTGCACTCAGTTTTTTTCTTTTGGCGTTTCATTAAAGATCAATTATAAGTTCAACCTTTTATCAGCTCCCTAAGATGAAAATCGAAGATACGCTGCATCTGCAGAAGTGACTCGATCTACTGACTGAAGTTTGGCAAGAAATTGACTTCAGATGGGATGTCTGCCATATCACAAATGGTAGTCACGTCAAACCAAAATGACTGTTTAATAAAAAACTTTGACGTGTTTTGCTTTAAAATGACAGCTGAATGGATTATGTAAGGTTATCTGAACATATTCTTACATCCTTTTAAATTTGTAAAGTTCTTTTTAAAACACCCTGTTAAATCTATATTTAATTGGCAAGAGGCAATTATTTAAATGACCTTATTTAGTTGCAGTGAAGTAGAAGAAGCTACAGAATGGACAGGTGAATGCATACTGTCGCCAGTAGATGAAGACTCATCAGCTGATTCAGACAAAAACCATTCAACTGTAACAACAATACCTACAGTTTTAGATCAAGATGGCGCTTTAGCAGAGCCTGGTAGGTGAGGGTTATAGTAACTTGGTTAAACTGATTTGGTTAAGGATCAAAAGTATGTAATAGTCTACTATATCTGCACCATTCATTCTTGAATTTGTTATTAAATTACAATTATTTTCAAATAAAGCCTATGATCCAAATAAAATTTTTATTCACTATCTTATCTCCACCCCAGAAATTTAAATTTGTTACAGCTCTAATACCAAAAACAAAAGCTTTAACCCTATAACTAGACACTTGTTTTGCAATGGCAGAAATTTTTATGTAGTTTGTATGAGTATTTTATAATATTGTATCAGAGTGAATCAGACCACCCGTGCGCAATGTATAGCGACTGAACAAAATGAGCTACGGCCTTCGTTTTAACTTAAACCCCCTTATTACGACCCTAGAGAATTCAGTAAAAATGTTCTCAAATCTCCAAAATACCCCAAATGTGCTTTTTTAGGGGGTGGGGTTCATTTTTGGAAAATTTCCAAATGTAATTGTAGGGTGAGTGATACCTCATTTTAAAGGTCTTTGTTCACTGATCATTCTGGAAAAAACTTTTAACTTATCTTACTGCGTATGTACAGGGTGTTCCAAAACTACAAAAAAGTAGTGTTTTACAGTTAGTTTTATTGTTACCACATAACATAGCCTACATAAACCAAATTTTTATCCTAGATTCATGAGAATATAACCTTTCCAATAATGTGCTTAAGTTGCCCTTACTCAAAAAATTTCAAATTTTTTAAATACATAAAATTTTAGAAAAAACCATATAAAACTCAAAATAGTAACATTAGTCGTGAAGCACGTCATTGAAAAGCTCTTTCAAAAACAAACATTTTTTGTATTTAAAGTTTGACTTTATCTCTAACCGTTTTAAAATGGCGCCTGGGGAACTTATTTTCCAACATTCTTTTCAACCTTTAACCTTTTAGCTGCTTCGCCCGTATATAAACGGGCACAGCAGTGACAGTGTTGAGCGCTACGCCCGTTTATAAACGGTTTACTTTGTATTCTCATGTTCTATCTCCGTTTTTGTACGGTTTATAATACAAGTAGTCTGTTTAGTGCTGCTACCTATTGACACACTGTTCAAATAAATCCACCTCTATATTTTTACTTCTATGTCCACGAATAAACAAGAAATTTATAAGGCTAGAAACATACAACTTTTCAGTAATATGGTGCGTGGCCTACTTTCATAGTTGTTTTGTTTGTTGTTTGTGTTAGCGTAAAGGTATAAATGGATCCAAGTCGTGTTAGAGATGGTAGTATTGAACGCATTTTATTTGAATATTATGGAAACGAAGAATCAAATGATGAAATAAGTAGTGATAGTGAATGTGAATCTGACGATAGTGACGATATTGAAATTGTAACCCCGCAACTGAACCTAAATGAAACATGTTAGGTTACAATACAAAACAGGTTATTATTATTAATTTGTGTCTTTTTTTATTATTTACTATGTTTAGTTATAATGTGAGAGTTTTTAAGTTTACTATTATAATATATTTGTGAAAAACTTGGAAAACAATAACAAAAAATCAAGTTTGTTCAGGTTAGGTTAGGATATTTTTAATATAAAAAATTAAACTACATAAATAAATTGTATGACAAAAATTTGTATATTATTATTTTAAAAACACATAAAAGTGACTAAATTAAAAAAAAAAAAAAAAAAAAAAAAAAAAAAAAAAAAAAAAAAACAGCACCAGGGGTTTGCACAAGTCCAAAAAACTTAGCAGTTAAAGGGTTAAAAATCATCATATATCACAATAATTTAGGTACCATTGTAAAGGTAAATTCAAACTTTCTTATTTATATAACCAAAAGTCTATAAAATGTAATAAATTGCTAAATGTAATGTGTTTCACCGCTAGAAAAAACATGTTAACAATTTGTCGAAGGGGAAGACAAAATTATCTCATTTTTGCTTATTTTTCACATTGCCCAGAGATAGACAAAGGCTAACTTTATTAGCACAATACATTCTATTTCTATAATTCAACATATTTAAAAGAAATTATATATCAGAACAGATGCTTCATCACAGTTTAATCATACAAATAAAACTAAAATAAGATTACATCTGATCAGTCATTATCTTAAATATAATTATTAATTAATTAATTATTTATTTAAGATAATGACTGATCAGATGTAATCTTATTTTAGTTTTATTTGTATGATTAAACTGTGATGAAGCATCTGTTCTGATATATAATACAAATAAAACTAAAATAAGATTACATCTGATCAGTCATTATCTTAAATATAATTATTAATTAATTAATTATTTATTTATTTGCTTTTTTTCCCCTTTCTTTTATAAACTCCATATATCAATTATTCTATAGAGCTTTTCAAAAATTCATTAACCGAATAATAGGCTATATCAATGATTCTACCTTTTATTTTTACTCTAATCTGTTTTACATTTAACTTTTTATAGTTATTGGGTAAACTATACAATTTTAAACCCGAATATTTGAGACTTTTTTCAAATAAAGATAGGTGGTGCTTAGGAAGTCTAAAGTCATTATCATTTCTAGTGTTATAGTTTTGAACAAATTTGGTAGTTATTGGTAGTTTATTTTAAACTCATAAGTCCACATTACTGTTTAACTACTCCATAGCGACACTATTTTATAGTATTTATCTTCCTCTCTTGATCTGTGCCTTCAAAATTATTGTAGCTCATTAGGTAGTGAGATACAGATTTTATACCTGATCATGACTGAGATAACCCTGTCTGTACCATTTGCTACAATCTTACACAATGTCAAATATCGATTAATAATATTTTGATATTTTGACGATCTTAATATCATTGGAAAGAAGAACTTCAGAGCTTTCGTTTGGTATATTGCACTTCCCTGTGTTGCAAATATTTTGTTTGTACTGTACCTACAAAGGCGTGCTTCCCAAAGAGTATCATATGTCTTTTTGTCATTAACCTAGATAGCTACTTTGTGTGCTACCACTAGGTGTTGATAGGAAGTTCCTTTTATTAGACCCGGGTTTCTTATTTTCAATCTACTCAGTGGTTCAGTTTTACTAGATTCTCTTTAATTTTAATTTTATAATCATATATAAACTTGATTATAACATTCCCCTAATGCTCAATACAATTTTGTTTATCACTACTCAGTATTCATTATACATAGACAATTATTATTTATTTGAATTTACAATAATATTTCAAGTGAAAAATATACGACCTAGACTGGGAATCGAACCCAGGATCTTTGGCTTTACGCGCCAATGCTCTACCAACTGAGCTATCCTAGTCGCTTCCCAGTACAGGGAGTAGACTTCTCACTTGACTTTATGTTTAATTGCTGCAATTTTTGAGTAAAAAATAATTGCAAAAAAATCAAAAAATTGCAGCAATTAAACATAAAGTCAAGTGAGAAGTCTACTCCCTGTACTGGAAAGCGACTAGGATAGCTCAGTTGGTAGAGCATTGGCGCGTAAAACCAAAGGTCCTGGGTTCGATTCCCAGTCTAGGTCGTATATTTTTCACTTGAAATATTATTGTATATTCAATACTTGCTAGTAAAAACTTATAAGTGGAAAAATCAAATAATTAAAAAATCAATTATTTATTTATATTATCATTACAATTATCTCTCCCCTGTTCTTTAAATAGATATAATGAACTATAACATAAAATATTAACCCAGAATGGTTCCAACCGTTATGACTCTACTGTTTACTTTAAGTAATAAACAATTACAAGTTTTCCAATACACAATGATTTGCTCACCTTTCTTGCAAAGTTCTTCCAACGTTGCTCTCTCGACCTATCAGGCACTCTCTACGCTTACTCGCCAAGTATGGCTTCCGAACATGTCTCAAGCAGAGATTCCTCCTCTGATCCAAAAGACCCCGTCTCCTTTTGTCCAAGAGCTTATATAGCCCCCTCTTGTTTGTAACATTGACTGCCTTTGCAAGGCAAGCATTTCATCATAATTATTGTTCCAATTTGGTCTTTCACAACAGTTCTAACTAAATCTTAATTCCTAACAGTGTGTTTAATGCATTTGAAGTTATTGTTTTTTGAGTTTATTATTTTCTAATTTATAGTGATTTATTTATTTATTATGTTTTGTTCATACATTTATCTTCACAATTATCTACAACTATTGTAAGTGTTGGAATACATTATACAAGTTTGTTGGTCATTTTTTTTTTTTTTTTCTTTTAAAATTTTTGTGATCTAAAAAGACGATTTTTCTCATTCTCGATTATCCAACTCTGAAATATATTATTCTAGAAAATTTATAAATTCCCATTTCATTTCTTGTACCTTTCTTTAAATAGTGGTATAACACAAGTTGTATTTTGGATCAAATAATTATTGTTTGTGAATTTTTCAAAATAGGCCCAACTTTTTAGCCTTTTTACTTTTTTCATAAAAAATGATCTTTTCTAATACAATTTTTCTAAATTGATATATTTTTTTAACATACTTTTATTGGTTTACATACCTTGTCAAAAGTAGTTTAATTTCTTAATTATTGTTACAGCTGTTTCGCCTTAATAGAAGGCATCCTCAGGCGTGGCACACATAATACATTCACTGTACAGATATATATACACATATGAAATTGCATACCAGGTTTTAAGTTCGTACTTTGTTTACACTCTGGTTTTTAGCTTTAATTATATCCCTCTGTTCTCGTACTCTGTTTACATATTGCAATTAACTATTATTTGCTGTTATATTTATATGTTTATTTTACTGATTTTATCTACTAAATTTGATTAATGCCAAAATTCACACCTTTTTATTCATATTTAAAACTGATTTATATTCATACGTCACATTGACTTGATTACCTGTGTTAAGTTTTTTCTGGCTTTCAAATTAACATATTTGACTATTTATTAAAGATTTTCCAAAATGACTCTTTATAAATATTATGAATACATTAATTTATTTTTGTTAAATTAAAAACACAAAAATTTGTTTTTTTCTATATTTATAACATCAGCTCTCTCTTACTTTGGTTAAATTTTTCAATCTCGTTCTTCAAGGTACATATTGAGCATAACTTCTATTACAATATGACACCTAGAAAATGTAAAAATTAAAATTTTGAATTTCAAGAAAATGATATCTCATTTTGTTAAAAATTAAAAGTCAGACCAGCAATTTCCAACAAAATCAAAAGTTGCCCATATTGAAACTAGTTAACTAGATTCAATTCATATCATGCCAATTGGTCTTAGTGGAAGTTAATCTAATGCCAAGAAATTTTTTAAATATCAATTTTCTAAACATGTTAATCACTAACTACGATGGCCTGCTACTCCTTTCCTCATCGTTAATGTTTGTTCTCCCACTTTTAAAGAAATGAACCCACCTTTACTCATTATATTTTAGTTGTATATCACACACAGTTCACAATGAATCCCTGCTGTTGTCATAAGTAATCTTAATACAGTATGCATTTCACAGAGTTTTCTGTTTTAGCACTCATTTTGAAATGTTATTACGGGCTAAACGGACTACAGCATAACCTCTCCTCCTGAGCTACTGAACATTTCATGAGCAGTATAGCAACCCCATTACTCGCGCTGAACAAAAACTGAGTATACTTTCCAAATGACCAATAACTTAAAGTAACTTAACCAAAAAATGAAAATATACCATCTTTGCTAGCTTTGAAAACTTAATACTGTATAGAAACAAATTCTATGTAATTTTTATATCATATTTGTATGTATACATGTAAAAGTTATGGCATTGGTGTGTTTCAGAATTATTTGTCTTAGAAACTGAAGACAGTACTGAAGATGAAGAGTCGGAACAATCCAAACACACTAAATGCAAATCAATCCAAAGTTTGTTGTTGGATCAGCTGGAAATACAAACATATGAGGCAGATGACTCATCTACCAGTTCTAATACCAGATCCCCTGTTGTTAACATTCCATGTCGAAACAAATCTTTGGATTTTGATAGTGACGACAGTTCTTGGAAATGTAGGAGTGATGATTCTTTGAATTGTCAGTATGAAGAGAAGACGAAAAAGAATGATTTGGAGTATACCAAGGTATTCCGCAGTTGTACTTAGTTTATGTATAGAATAAATTGTGAAAAAAACTTGTTCACTTACCCATCGTCAAAACTAATCATCACCAATTCAGTCATAAAGTGGAAATATACCATGGATGCAAACTTTGCAAAAATATTTTAATATGGTCATGGTTTAATTTTGGTTCTTACTAATTATTCCTGAATCTTAAACTTTTTTTTACTTGCGATGAATCGTTAAATTTCACAACAATTATCAAATCGGTAGAACAGATTTAAAGAAATTAAATCTTTTATATAACAGCCCTGGCTGATCTTTTTATTTTTACCGATAAGTCACGAACTGTCATTTTGGAAGAGACAACAATTAATATGTTTGATCAATGGAGCTGATTTTGAGAAAGAAGTAATTTGTGTTTTTCTCTTTTCTTATTACAACTACCCCTCACATTTTGAGTTGTTGAAAAAATGTAAAAAAGTTCCGAATTACAGACAAAAAATGTCCACATACTAAATTTGATTAAAATCCGTCCCTGTATTGGGGTTGTAAATAGGGCATTGCACAAACGACAGACAGGTGGACATCATTCTAAAAACAACTTTTTTGGACCTAGAGGACCTCAAAACTTATATATCCAATATCGATTTTTTGACCCATCCCATAACGTTGATTTCTAACATTCCCAAGAAGGTATTACCATTTGGAATAGCTGATAAAACCTGTGTGCAGCTTTAAATCGACCCACCTGATCATATATCTAGATCCTGAGTCACAGTTCCCTCATATAGCAAGATGTGCGCTCTTGCAGTAATTTGTTTCCACTCATTAGAATGCCAAAATCTCTTTCTTCAACACAACAGCTCCTATTATTGCAGTCGGTGTGGATGTCATAGTCCCAGATATTAGACATATCAGTGTTTGTATTGTTTTAAACTTCTTGTCTAAAAACATTTAGATCCCTGTCACCATACCAATGCAGCATACTTTATCTCAGGTAGGATAGTGGTCTTATAAATCCAATAGACTAATTTAGTTGAAATCTCCCAATTTTCCCCGGAAACTGTTTTACACTGCCACACACACAAAACCGTCTTCTCACATACCTCTTCAATATCAATTTAGTCAATCAATTTTCTTTATTTTTTTTCCTTATTAACAGCAAAACCTTTTGGTCATTATCACCTTAAAAAAAAAGTAGAAAAGACGATAAAATAAAACCACTAGCCCTTGAACTCTAAGGTTGGAAAAAAAATAAGAGAGACCTGATAGGAACGATGAAAGATTGAAAGAAAGGTGTATATCCAGCTAGGATATTTAAGGATTCCACACCCATACTCGCCATAAGTGAGCCTCCTGAGGGACTTTCTTTATTGTCATTAAGTTTATTTTACAAACAATCGACATAGTTAATAAATATAATTAAGAACATTTTGTTATAATATGCTAAAACTAAATTTTAAAAAGAATATATTAAAATACACATGCTTAGTCTAAATACAAAATTAAATATGTAACCATTTTTGACCATGAGTCAGTTCAAAACAATATATATTTTTTTAATTGCTTAATTAACAATAATTGTTCTATGTAACTCTATTAAAAAGCAATGAAACAAAAAGGAAAAAAAAAAAATATCAAACCATAAAAATTCTAAATATACTGTCAGATAAAAACCCTTGTCTAAATTAATTAAATAATAGTTTATATCTACACTAATAATTGCTATATAAAACATTACTTATTACTTTTACTAGTAAACCATATCTACAAGATCTTTGGATAAATACACAATTAACAATTATTGAATGATTGTGTTGAGGTTAGTTGGTTAGTGAATTTGGGGTCGAGGCTATATACAGACTCTTGTCACTGCGACCCAAATGGATCTTTTGTGACTACCCTACTAATGATGGTTTAGTCCCAGCTAAGATTTAAGCTTCCTAAGAATCATAAAATGGTTCTGGGGGACATGTTCGTTACGTCTGCAGTAATGGGGAATGAAGTGCTGAGGTAAAGTAGCTTTTTGTAGGTTAGAGATTCACACTCACACAACCAGTGTTCGGCTGTCTCTTTATGTGTCAGGCAGAAGCAGCATGAATCCACTTCTGCCTATCCATGTGTTTCAGATGGTAATTCACTGGACAGTAGGTCAATAATCAACCTAAGCTCCCTTCTACTGAGATCCAGTAATTTTTTACCTTTGTTTTAGAATAAACTATAAACTTTTTGGCTTGTCTTAGACCATGGTGGGGTGAACCAATACTGGATCTTTTGTTCTTGTTCCCAGGTTTCCATGATATTATGAAGATATGTTTTAGGCATCCTAAAGAATGATTCGGGCCCAACAAAATCGGCCTCTGCGCCTTCCTTGCCAAGGCAATTCGCTTCTTCATTTCTTGTTAATCCTTTATGTCCTGGTACCCAAAGTAAGGAGACTTTGCTATTTGTTGCCAGTTGATTACTTACTTGTAGACATTCCCAGACCAATCTTAACTCAAAAGTGTATGAACGTAGAGCCTTAAGTCTGACTGTCTGACATGATATAGTACTCTGCGCCTTTGAGACCTTTTTTTTATTCTCCCTAATGCAGAGCTCTATTGCATGTATCTCAACTTGAAATATAGATGGAGTGTTACCTAGGAATTTACTAAGGCTAAAATTTGGGCCTTTTGTCGCCACTCCCACTCTACCCTACTTTTATAAGTAATTTTTCTACTTTTATAAAATGTTAAATTATTTAAAAAATTCTAATATTAATATCAGATTATCTACAATTGTAAAAAATAAATAACATGATCTGAGAAGAAATTTAAATTCGTAGAAGTTCAATTTGAGGTTCATCTTGATTGACCACAATATAACAGTCTTTCTTGAATAGAGTCTAAAGATAGTGGCAATCATCTTTGTCATTTTCGATTTCATGAAATGCATCAGAGATGAATTGTTTCGTGTTGTTTAGTGTACATGACTTCTGAGAAAACATTTTTTTCTTGACAAATCTTCAAAGAAAAAATCCATAATCATTTACCGGGAAATTCCGAACTGGTAATTCTTGGACATAGATGCTATTGTGGGGTGAGATGCTCTCTTGTTGAAAAATAACATCATTGCTACTGCGCTGTCTAATTTGAGGGATAACAGTATTCTACAACATATTTTGTACACAGTGTCATCAAAAAAATACTGGGTAAAAAACACTGTAACCAAAGTGTAATCCCAGATTGGATAAGCTGGCTATCTCATGACAGTAAATAAAGTTGTGTCAGTTTTATAGCTCCACTTAACTTGAACAAGCTTTGCCAAATCACAATACCTTTATCATGACACCATGTCCTTCTCTCTGTTCGTTTAACATAATTTTACAAAACTGGAGATGCTGGTTTGGGACTTCTTCCAACAATGGATGAACTTGTCTTGGGTAAACAACTTAAAACAGAGACAATTGGTGTGTTATTCTCAATTATAAACAGTAACTGGTCTACCACATTTCTTTATATTTCGACCCGACCCTGTTCTTTCAAACTTATTTCGCAGTTTGTAAATTAGAAATTTGGATGGTGGTTGAATTCCGAATGATTTTTCTAAATTTCTATGAACAGTTTTAGCATTCTCACATTTCCAGTATTCCTTCAGGATCCACTTTTATTCCTCAAAATTTAGTTTTCCACCCACTAAAGGAAGTCTTGAACTAACTGTAAATAGGGTTAGAATTACGATCCATCATCATCAATACATGAATAAACAAAACCAGCTGTTACATTTAATTGTTGCAAGAACTTGTAATGACGTAACATTGATCCATTAGTTTCAACCGTTAACGTACATATGAGCTTTCGTGTATAACAATATTTCAGTGATTTGGTTAATCTACAATAGTGAACATTGATAAGTTGATATAGTTTCCAGCTCAGCTCAGCATTAAAACTTATTAAAATGTTGTAAGGGGTTTAAGTTAATTTGTGTATTTATTCAACAAAATCAATGTGCTTTAAGAGCTTTTAAACAAAAGTTAGATTACTTATGTTTGTAAGTCTGCGTTCTTACAAACTTTATATCAAAATCATTATTATTTACCTGAAGGGCAGGGTATCAAACTCATTCGTACTAGCAGTTATTCCTACAACGTGATACAGGTTAACACAAATTAGTCTAGCCAGACATTTTAAAAACAAGAAACCTTCCTTTTATTATATTCAAAGAAAACATAGTTATCATGTCTCTCCACAGGAGAATTAAATAAGATTCAAATCTACTATTATAAAACAAAGTTCAAACATTTTTACAGTTCAAAGAATAGAGTTTTTTATCATTTCTATTAGTTCACTTTACTCACGTTTACAAAGTTTTAATTGTACCACTTTATTCCCAAACTAATTGTCCAAGTATCTATGTTTGGTTCATCATCCCAAACCCTAGAAGTCCGCCATTGTCGGGCTAAATTTGAGTCTCCGCAGTCGATCTATAACGTGACTGCTCGACGTTGGCTGCTCTCGAAGACTGGCTACCTCGTTTTTCTTCTTGCTTGGCAAAGCTAACGCAGAGGCTCATGGGAAATCCCTCAAGGGTTCAACTTCCTCTATGCATGGACTTGTGCAACGTCCGATCGTTGGTCTGGCGCGCACATTTTGAAATTTAAACTTTGTATATTTTTTTACATTGTTTTTATATAATGTTTATTCTCTATTATTATGCTATATATTATTAATATTAACATTAACATTTATTGTTTTATTATTTTTTATTGGTTGTAAGATGTCCCATGCTTACAATGTCTTACGTAACAAATAAAAAAATTGACTTTCAATACTAATGAATACTTGATTGTTACAGATAAACCCAATTTACATTTGTTTTGTTCACGGCTCACAGTCCTTCTTTGTTTCTCTTTTCGAGTGTGTGTTACTTGTTCAAAATAAAACACATACACATCACATTTAAACATTTTTGAGTTAATGAAGTAAACACGTTGGTCCGCAGTCATGTCCTAATCGATACTGGTTCCATTTATCAGTACTGTAGATTGTTTGTCTTGAATTGGTACGATTCTATTTAAATAATTTTGTCAAAAATTGTGTTAAATTGGAATACCGTTTTTCCGTTTAATAGTGAGGTTGGATCTGCTTATGTGTGTTTATATATTTGGAATTCCTCCAAAACATTTATAATTGGGCCTTTGGAGGATTTATACATAATCTTTAAATTCTTTTCTATATTAGTGTAACTGTGGCCTGATTCTATTAAGTGCTATGGAGATTTTGAGGTTTTATTTTTGTCGTTGAAATTTCTGTTTGGGGATATGTTCTTTAAATCTGATTTTGAAAGTTCTTCTAGTTTGGGTTATTTATTGCTTGTTGCAATCCTCACAGATGATTTTATATTTTACTTTGAACAAGTGACACACGTTAAACCAATTCAAGAAGAAACAACATTAAAGAGGTTTGATAATGCCTGAATAACAGGCGAAACGTTGTAACCCTTCAAAAAAGAAACAAAGAATGACTGTGAGGAGTGAACAAAAGAAAGATAAATAAGCTATTAACCCTTTGGCCACCAAGAACCTATATATAGGCTTAAGTAAGTAATGTCACATAACGCCAAGATCCTATATATAAGCTCGAACAAGATTGTCTTCAAACCGCCAAAAACCTATATATAGGCTTGGGGAAGTTTTCCCATAAACCGCCAAAAGGGCCTATATATAGGCTCTGAACATTTTAGCGCTTTACATAATTATTTTCTATTATATTCTAATAAAATTAATACTATTTGACATGTAATGATGTGCAGTGTAATAATATTACAGATTTTTTTTTTTTTTTTTGTTATTTCCCTTTTTTATTTAGTACAGAGTCTTACAAAGTTACAATATTTTGATGGCAGTGGCGTGTGCTGGCTACATTATCGTTACCGCTGAGCTTGTTTTAATAGCTTGTTATAGTTTGTTTTGGAAGGAATGGTTGTTTTATTTCAATTGTTTTGTAGACCTATTATTCTATATAGTTAAAGTTTTGTTCATTTCAAAGAAACTACTTAATTTATGCAGCTTAGTACAAAACACTGTGTCACCAGCCAAGACTTGTGTGTAGGCATAGGTTTACACAATTTTATAAAAATAAATTATTTATTTATAAAAAAAATTAGAAATAATTTTCAATAATATTTCGAGTATTGAGGTAAAGTTTAGCTGCAACAAAATTGATTTTCCAAATACTTTTTAGGCTCAAAAGACGAAAGTTATAATAAATAAAAAACAGAGGGTTTTTTATTACACTGTGATTTTATTTTTATAAAAGAAAAGAAGTTATGTTTATTTTTTATTGCATTTAAAACTTTGCACAGCTGTTTATGGGCGCCAGATGTATGAACATCAATTTAGAAAAAATGAAGCTAATTATTTTAAAATCTCGGGCATGAGTTCTTTTTAAAGTGTACTCTCAGTGATTTACCTGGTGAAATGAATAATTCTTCTTTTTTGCTGAAACTTGACATGAATTTATTGATAAAATATCATACATAAACATTTATCACTATAAAACATCAAATAAATCAACTATAGTTAACATCCTATCCAAAAAAATGAAATGAAAATTTAATGCCTTTGAAGAAGGTCTATTTAAATCTTGAATTAATCTTAAAGTTGCAACTATTTAAATAATTTCTACAAACAAACAGATCAAAATTGTCTACTTTATTAATATTACATTTACTTTATTAAAATTGTTATTTCTCAAAAAGGTTAAATTCATCTTTAAAATATTAAAACTTGTTAATAAACAAAACATTACATATAAAACTTTTACATATATTTATACATGATATTTATTTTCAGCGTTGAATAACGCTGATTTACCGTCTTTTTGGTTGAGGATTTTCTTCCTAAAAGCACAAGTGATGTCCGTCCGTTCATATCGCATCAACCGCACAATTTGAGTTTTTATTTGCACTCGACTATCTGACCGTGTTTTATAATGTTATTTAGTTTGATAGTTCATGTAATCTTTTTTGATTGTTCATCTACCGACACTTTTTTTGTACGATACACGCTAAATGTCTATTGTCTATGCGTGAAAACACGCCGCTCGTATTCAACACTTTGTCCAGTTTAAACAAGACTTTTAACACACCTTCACCCTTCACGACTGACAGTTAAAATCTTTTCATTTTATAGTTCTATATCAAATTAATACATCGCACTATGCCAACTCTTTCCATAAAACTCATTTTAAAAAACATCTTTACTCTCCAGACTCTGGACTCAGACACATCTTAACACCTCAAGACTACAACTCAGACTGTTCTAGCACATCTTTACTCTCCAAGTTCCTTATTCAGACTGTTTTTACGCATGGTGGAAAAATCTAATAACCTCCTGGTCCGGGGGCTACAGATTCCTTCACACGGACTCAATCTCGCTGTGTTAGCGATAAAAATTCCTCGCAACTCATTGCATACTGTTCATATTTATCACCTGACAACAAGTCTTTTGTCTATATTTTTCTTAACAAACACTATCTAATTTATCATTATTAATTACACATAATACTTTATACATTATAATTTATTTTAGTTTGGAAATCTAGTTAATTTAATTTTCCTTATTTTGAATTATTAATAGTCATGTCTTTGACTTATTTACACCCTCCCAAATTCTTTCTAAACGATTTCTCGCTATGTTTACTATTCAAATTAGATTAACCTTTTTTAGGTATCACAAAGTGCTATATACCAATCCAACAAAATGCCTGTTTTGTAATTGAATAGGCAAAAAGTAAATAAATGATGATCTTTTATTACAAAACTTATACAATTTTAGTTTTTAATTAAATTTGTAATACAATAAGTTGCAACAAAAAATATTTTTTAAGACTCTTTGGTTTTTAAAGTTAGAATTAAAAATTAGTTTTTTAAAACTTTCGATATTCTTTCATGTTTAAGTTTTTAACCAAAAAAAATATATATATATATATATATATATATATATAGTTTTGTGTACACAAATGTTGCACATTCAATTACGGGGAAAAAAAGACCAAAAGCAACTTTATAACACAAAAACTAAGGCAAATACGATAGTTTATGTGTAAATGTACAAAAAACTGTCAAAAGCGTTACAGGCACAAAGGCCTGGTTGCCGACAGTACTACTTGCGGCAATACCTCTGGCGCTCGGCCACTCTCTCGTCAATTTGAACTAGTGGTCAAATTGTTTAACATAACCAGTCTAGCAGGGCAATCAGTGATAATGATAAACCTAAAATATGATATTTTAAATGTTCAATTTAATAATTATGTTTAGATTTTGTATAGATAGGAGACACAGGCTTACCTTGAAAAGTGGTCCTTGGTATTACCTAGTAGGTGTAGTACACAAATAGAAATAATTAGATAGACCATAAAAATCAAAATGGAATTGTAAAGTAGACTTTTATTAAATTCTGTATTTTTAACTAGTATTTGGTTTACTTACTTTCTAAGCTAACAACTTCTATCAGGTATGACTTATGTACCCCAAGTTGTATGTTTCTGAGGTGTCAGAAGTAAGCGTAGACTCGGTTACATGGCTCATGCATCGTCTTGGTCCTGTACTTACTGCTAGATATCTTAGTCGCAACTTGCTTCGGATGTTGAGTCTCTGTTATGCTGGAAAAGGTTGTCAACAACGACCAGGCAACGATCTTTCTAAACTTATTGGAGATGATAACGCTGCTAAAGTTTTGGACTGTCTTGCTTCTATCGCAGGTAATATTTGCTATTATTTATTTATTTATTTCCTTCAGCAGATAGCATAAAACACAAAAATAGTAATTGAACAAAATAAAGCACAGCTGTGGTTTCCTCAAAACTAAGAATACACTTGAAAAATCAAAACACACAACAACGAATTCCCTAAATATAATCTAGATATTTCTTTAAAAATAATATATAATATTTTAGAAGAAAATGAAAAGAGTCAAAATTCAATTTATAATAGAAATGTTCTAAAGATCATGATATTTTTATTTCTGCTGGAATAGAATTGAAGAATTTAGGAGGTGAAAAATAAATGACTTGAAAAAATGCACCCTGTGACTTGTATTCATATAAATTTACTGGTAGTATATTTTTCGAGTCGAAAATCAATCACCCCCAGTATTTAAACTAATTATGTAGAATATTGCAAACACTTTAAAAACAAAAATGTACCTTAAAGGGAAAATGAACAATGATAGAAAGTGTGGAAATGAATATGTATTGTAAATTTAATAAAAAAAGGACTATAACTTTGACCATGAAGTTCAGTATCATTTATGGTCATGTACAAGAGAAAATAGATGTAAATTGTGAGATAATAGGTGGTGTCGGAGTGTTAAAATACCTTGGGGTTACTTTGGATTGTAAAGTCAGTTGGAAACACCATGTCAAGGAGCTAAACAGCAAATTATTGACAATATTAAAACACATGTATTATCTAAGATCAGTTTGTGATTTTGAATTGTTAAAGATTATACTGTATACTACATACTTGTTTATTCAAAGTTGAGTTTTGGCAGTTGGTTTGGGGAGGTACATACCTATCCACACTAACACCCGTCATAACAACACAAAAACATATTGTCAAATCAATGCTCTTTAGATCAAGAACCGATAGCTCTGAGAAATTGTTCAAACAGATGAGTACATTGTCATTCCGTAGAGTAAATATCAGGACAGTCTTAACCCCTTAACGGTCAGCAACGTAATATTACGTCAGTGAGCTTTTCAATAAAATGTGCCAGTGACGTAATAATACGCTAGATATGATTTTTTTTTTTTTGGTTCAAATCCCGCGGGGGACCATACATTTTTAAAACTCAAAAAAAATAATGCTCACTAGTCGAAAGGCACAAAGTGGTATGTAAATAAAAAATAAATAAAAAAAAATCTCAATTTTTTGCATTGTGATATATATATATATGTGTGTATGTATACAAGTTTACGCTCTATATACATATTCATAAATATACATATATATTTCATATATCCTTACAGATTCAAAAACCTAACCTAACCCTAAAACATTATCTATGGCAAAAAACTAAAAATTTTCAATTTTGACAAAGGTTTTTATGTTTTTGACATTATTTCCCATCATTTAAATTTTTTTTAAAAATCAACATTTTTGTGTTGTTTTTGGTCAATTTTAATCATCCGTTAAGGGGTTAAAATTGGTATCTAATAAAAAAGTGGGTATGGTCAAATCAACAATGGTCTCTTCACGTAGGGAACAGTAGCATTTTACCAAAGTCTACACTGACTTTTTATCAAAAAACCTATTTGTACCATGCACCGAAGTTTTTTAAATGCATACCATCAGATATAAAAAAGTTCATGGAACCAAACAATTCTTGAGAAAAATTGATAATTTTTTATTACAGAATGATAATACTGAGGACTTCTTCGATTGCTTAATTTAATAATTTAATGTAAAACAATCTATTGAATTAAGAGAAGAGGGCAGTGTTATTTATTTAGCAAGGAAGAAGACTATTATTTGTGTTAGTTGAATTAAATAGTGAAATCAATTCTTAAGTTGAGAGGATAGGGTAGGATAGTCTCTTGCTCTTATTGAAGGTGAACCCAAAAACTGGCTTTGCCAATTTTCCTGTTTTTGCATTTAGTTGGCATAATATAAACTATTTTGATATGTTGTTTAATTAAAAAAATTGTACTGATCATAAAAAAAAATTAAAAAATATTTATATATAGTAGGATGTAAGGAGACATGCCATAACTTAAGATATAAGTGTATTATATAAATGTATAATATTATAGCCCATTGTATCTTTAAAGGGGAAATAAAAATTCAATTCAATTCAATAAATACTTTCTGAATATTAAATACAGGTTTTAGATCTTAAACGTTCTGTGCATAAAATGCCATAGTGAATTTTCGAATGAACAAAAGCAGAAACATTTGTCTCAAAATAAATTTAGGACACAGCTTTTAAATCATAAAAACATACAGTATACGAGGTTTGTAAATTAACTAATGAGACTAATCATATAGCCGTCAATATGGCAACACTGTTTCATGTAACACAGATGGTTGATAAACAGCTGATTGTTATCGAGTATTAATATTTATTGTCTATTGTTGTCTCATGAAAAAAAAATAAGATTTTCATGAAGTGAGTTTCTGGTGTTTGTTATAAAAATGAGTGATATCAATTGTAGCGTTATTCAGAAATTATAACAAATTAATAAAATAAATCTGCACAAACTTATCAACCGTCCACCCCTCACCTCGTCCATCTACCTGTCCCTGATAGGTGGCGTGGCACAGCGGCAGGCACGGCAAACTATCGCCCGATATATCTCTGTCCTCTTCTATTACCGGATAAAGTCCAATCTAAAATACCGTTATGTTATTCACTTCTGTTCAACCTTTTAGAATATGTAGTCGCTCTAAATCTAACTGGACTTCCTTTGCACAATGGTCTGCAATTTTCGTTCTAAACATTTGCTAAATTATATTTAACATCTTGTAACGATGCAATAAGTTTTTCTAAGAATGTCAGTGTTTTAGAGGTGTACCGTTGATGTGTCAGTGAGTTTTGTTTTTATAAAATACGGCGTATGCTTCTATTCAAAATTTCTCTGCACTTCACAACCAGTCCAGGTACCTTATTTCTCAGATTTTGCTATACTATAAGATTTGTTAATATTTTAAGCTTTGTTTATTAAAATATGTGTTTGATGTTTTATTTTAGTATTCAAAAATTTTTCTGAAATTTAATAACTTATAAAAGCATTTCCTTTCTTTAACCCTTTCGCGGGCAAGGTAACGATCTATCGTCACCCAGTATACTTGCTAAAACGGGCAGATTAACGATCTATCGGTACCCTTTAAAACTGCACGTAGTTTAAGTATTAGCTAACAGATCGCGCTCTATGTTATGTGGTTCTATTCATAAAGAATAAAGGAATATTTCAACATCGATATTTTAAAGTTGAAGTCGATCTACAAAGCTCACAGCCGATTGCATTTGGTTATGGAGGTTATGTTTATTGCAGCGTCATTGTTTGTTAGTGGTCTTAAGTTGTGTGTTTATTTTAAACAGTTAAATTAGTTTCTTAGTTACTTATTATGTTTACATTGTTTACTTTACTCAGTTCTATTACTTTTTCATATTAGTTTAGCGTATTTTTTAAATATTTGTGTTGTTGGTTACGTTACAAGCAGTGTAATGGCAGGGCCTAGTGTCAACACTTCAGATATTGACAAATATTTGGATGAAGACAGTGAAAGTGATTTATCTTTTGATTCGGACAGTGAAACTGGTGATGAACTTATTATTGATAGTGATAATGTAAACAATGATTCTCTTGACAATACCAATGACTTAGGCCTAGGCCTAAATGATGATAGGTTAGACTGTTATAGAATTCCTACACCCGGAATGCTTTCCAAAACACAAGTGCTGACACATTTTATAAAAACTAATATAAAAATTGTAAATATTAACCAATTTAAGTGATTTTTTTTTTAAATTGTTTGAAATTAATTGGACTTTTAAGACATATACAACAACAAAAATTCATAACATAAATTTATGGTGTTAAATTAGTTCAAATTGAGAATTTTTGAGTTTTTTGTTATTCATTTTTTAGAAAATTTTTTTTTCAACAATTATAAATTTAACAATTAAAAAAACTTGAACACCATGTGATTCTCCAGAGTGTACTTGTTAAGTGACATTATTTTCACTAAATTGTATATAAAATTGAAATTTTGACAAATTTTTTTGTAAAGGTGTTGTATTTGGTAAAAAAAAAGGCTTGCCCATTCTCGTATACACAGTTGATAATGCACTGCCCGCGAAAGGGTTAAAAGATAATTTACAGAAGCTAAATGTAAACCTTAAACAGTCAAACTTTGAGTATTGAGCAGTCATATTAGATCTTGAACAGTTAAAATATTAAATATTTGATCATATCAAAAAAACTAGCAAAAAAGGTTTTTCTGAAGCAGAGTTTTTGTATTTAGAAAATTTCTGACTCTTGTTATAAGTCTTTGTTTCAAACAGAAATCAAGATATCCATATACTATTAGTATTAACAACTAAAAGGACTTAATTATAATCTTTTCTGGATTTCTGTAATTCCGATAATTTTCTTGATTTTGATGAATTAACAAAGTATTTTGTATAAGAGAAAACTTGTGCTATTACATGTATAAAATTGCATAAATCTCTATTAGACCTGTGTTTCTTTCCAACAGCTAAAGCTGGTTCAAGCTTGGTGGATTTTTGTATTCTGGATTTTGCAAGTCAATGCAGCAAAAATAAGATGCCTGTTTAAAAGACTTTACTTAACTGTTTGAGACATGTTTATAACAAAAAACTTTAAAACGTCGTTATGTGCACTATAAAATGATTTTCATCTGAAATACTGACTTTTGTGAAACTGTTTATATATATTTTGTTTTGCAACTGAACTCTGTTTAACAATATGTCCTTTACTGTCTATATGTGATAATGTGTAATTATTTATAATATAATATATATATATATATATATATATATATATATATATATATATATATATATATATATATTGGGTGGTGCTGCATGCAAACTTTTGGTCCTAACAAAGGGGTTATTTCAAAATTAATAAAATTGACGTTAATCTTTAAAAGAATTTCTTTATCTAACAATTTCAATATTTAAAAATTTCAGTATTTTAAAAATTTCACTATTTAAAAAAAATAATTTTTCTTATATTATAAACAAATTTCTTTTTTTAAATATATATATATATGTTGCCCAACCTAGAATGTAAGAAATTTAATAAACAAAATTATGATATTTTATAAGTAATTTAATGATGAAAACTTGTTAGAATTAATATACCTTTTGAACTAAAATTTTAATTTTGATTATAGAATCTTTTTTTTTTTTTATTGTTAAATTCTTTTATAACAGTTTGTATAAAAAGGGGGGATAAATGTCAAAGTTTAATTGTTAATTTTTTTTTTTACTAACTAAGAGCATGTAAACTTTTTTTTAAGAAGATTCAATTTGTAATCTTATTCATTATTAAAGCTTTTGGTGATGTCAAATAATCTTAAGCTGGTATTTACATAACTGTAAATGGTAAAATCTGATCCGTCGAAATTTCCGTTTAAATTTAATAAATTTTGGCTTTGTTAATTATATAATTTGTCTTTGTCTTTTTTTTTATTAAACATTGTTACCAGTTGGTTCCAACTTTTGATAATTTAAGTCGCCTGGTAACACAATTATGAACAATATTGTGCATGAAGTTTTGTGTTACTACTGGGACTTTTACAAAATTGATAAAAGTCTATGGAGATGGAACTTTGTTATGAGCACAGAGTTTTCAGATGGCTGGGAATAAATTTAGGGTGAACCATAGTTTGGAAGACCATCAACATCAAGGACTGACAACAGTGTTGATTGAATCAGGGATTTGGTACGGTCTGACCGTTGATTAACCACCAGAGTCACTGTATAACAATTAAATTCAGACTACACTACAACATATCTTATTTTGACAAACGAATTGGAGAGAAGTTTTTGTGAAATTACTCCCAAAAACAACACTCTTGAACAAAAATACAATAATGGGATAACATTAAAAACATTATAGACAACATTAAAAAACTGTAACCGACCAGTTGAATTAGATTCCAGTTTCTAAGTTTCAGCACTGCTACGATCAAAGAATGGAAAAATCGTTTAAAGTGTTGTATGACTTCTTCCCAAGGGAACTATTTTAAAGATGATAGAGTCTAGATATAGTTTTACTGAATTAATCTCATTACTTAATTTACAGACCTTGTAGGTATGTTTTTAATATACAGATTCCAAGAAAGCTTTTCATTGACAATCAATCCTAGATTTGTAGTTGATTGTGTGTATAGTCCTAGTTTGATCACACTAAACGAATTATACTACAATTGAGCCAATGATATCGCAAAAATTAATAAAATCTAAATCAAAAAGAAGGGGAACAACTTGTATATAGAATTTTACCATTGTTTCATGTTAGTTTGTTTTGGGAAAACCACAGGTTCATTTTGGATGTCTGTCAAACTGTAATATTATAATCTTATTAATATTGTTTCAGTTGTGTATGGGGAACAGCTGATTGTACTTCAATACCTTCCCCATATGACAGATCTTATAGTACTTTGTAAGAAGAAATGTACTTTTAATCTTGAAGCAGGATTGGTTGCTAGCTTAGCATTGTTGAAACATTGTATTGGTTATATTACAGATAACACCATTTCTGATTTGCTTCAGGTAATCATTTTATTTATCAGTTGTATTTACAGTTGTAAAATAAACAGTGCAAAAACATTTGTGATAATTGTGATATTATCAACAAGAAAAAGAAAAAAAAATTATATTATATTGAACTTGAAGAGTTTTAATTTTTTTATTTTAATTTGAAGAAAAGTGAGTTTACATGTGGTTATTTTATAATTATTGGGCGCCAGACTTTCGTCGTTATTTAACATAGAAAAAAATGAATTTATTGAATTTTTAATCTCAGGGGTCGTAAGCTCTTTTTAAAGTGTACTCACAGTGACTTTGGATTCTATCAATGAAAACACTTGTAGCTGAAATTAACATAAAGGTTTATTAAACATAACATCATGTAAATTAAACATATATTCTCATGGTACATTTCTCAAATATTATCTAAAATCTCTATATTTTGAATCTAAGGTTATTCTGCCTTGAAGAGGCTTAAATTCTTTTTCTTTTACGATCCTACGTTAATAGTTGCAACTTTAAAGAAATATTTTAAGAAATATTGCAGACTGAAACATCTGTTACTTATTATTGAATTTACTTTATTCAACTAAATGTTGAATTCATGAAATATCTTTGATTTCAAAACAAAGAAATAATGATTTAAAAATTATCAAAATTATAAATTCTTACATAAAATCATAGAACAAATAGTTATTATAAATGTTTTAACAATACTTGATATTTTTAGTGTTCTTTAACACTGAGTTCAGGTCCTTTGTTGAATTTACATCCAGTCCTCCGGTTCGTTGAGTTGTAGGCTTGTGTGATGCTACCCGCCCATTGTCTGCACGTGATGAGAGATTTTGTTGACATAATTTTGGTCACACACGTCGATAATACCTTTTTTTTTTTTTTTTTAAAAACGTCTTTTGGCACAAAGTACATAGTTCTTTATTTTCATAAGAAGTTATATCTATCTCGAAAGTTCATTGTTCGTTTTTGTTGAACACGTGCAAATATTACACCACATATATAAAATATACGTTTCTTAGTCTTTTTTAAAAAACAAAAAGTCAATTCATAAACAAACATCATTCACTAATACATGTCTCTGTTTGAATAACCGTTTTTCTATACTTTAGCACTACATTCTACAAAAGTTTCTGACCGCTCTGAAAAAAAAATATGTCTCACCACTTTGAGTACTGAACCTAGACTGTTCTAGCAAATTCGCCACGCTCTCTTATCTTATATCTGGAAACCGGTCCTCATTTGGCTGTTATGTTCGCTGTTACAAACAGTTCACACACCCTTACTTTTTCGCACAAATTATTAAATACTTAAAAAAAAATAAACACTTGTAATTAATTATGTCATACTAAAAATAAACACTTGTAATTAATTATGTTATACTAATATTAAACATGGTTATTTATTTTTTAATCTTGAAAATCTATTTTGTTCCTATAAATGAATTTACTTAAGACTGGATATCGTTTCAATAGCTTCCCCCTCCTCTGTACTTTCATCACGCGCTTTTAAATATATGATAAACTCCGATTCTAATTTTCACATTATTACACATTGCATAAACTTTCTCACTTATCTCGAAAAACAAATAAAAACCCATCAAAACTATTTATAACCAAAATGTCATTACTATTTGACAATTAAAAAGTAAAAATGAACCATGAATGTCGTCTTTAAATATATATATATATATATATATATATATATATATATATATATATAGGGGCTAAATTTGCTTTCCTTGTCCTATAAATACATCCTCAGCATAAATTGTATTTAACCCTAGAGAGCCCGCGTGGTTTGCTGTAACACGAGAGCCTGCGCGGGGTAATATTTTACCCCATTCTGATTTATGGCTATATTTAAATAAAACAACACGCTTTTATAAAAAAATGCTTACAAAATGTATTTGTTACCTCAACTGCATACATGTATCATCGTCTTATTTAATTTATAAAGATAATTTTTACACGTTAAAACAATCACTGCATGTTTCTACTACATGGTCCTTACAAATACTCCTTCCACAATTTTCACAGGATTTTGTTGTTTTTCTATCAAGGTTTCTTGGACAAAAATCACATCTTGCATTTTTGCGACCCACTTGTTGACCTGGTTCACGACTTGGCAATCCCAATGTAAGTTTTATTCTAGTTTTCAGCTCCCTTGGAAGAGATGATATTTCACTTCTTGCTTGAAGGTAGGGCATCAGAAGTTCTTTACCTGAAACAATAATTAAGTTATTCTAATATAAATATATAGACTATGGCATTTAAATTTATGACATAACTTTAAATTGTTACATTTTCAAACTATTTACATGATATCTTTTTCAAAAATTGAAAAACATAAATACTTGTTAAATATTTATAAAATGAATATTTTTGGTAACATTAGTTTTACTTTATAAATTAAAACTTACCTAGCATTTTCAGGTAGTTTCTTCGAATTAGATGCTCATTTGTGTTACTGTCATGTATTATTTGAGAATTTATTCCAGCAATATCAAGCATGCAGTAGAAAACTGTTAGTGGCCATCTATTGCTTACTCTTCCAACTGAGTAATTTGAGCACAATCTATCAACGACATCAACACCTCCTTTAGTCAAATTATAAAATGTGACAATATCGGGTTTCTTCTGATCTCCCGAAGATTCATCGATACTATTGTTATTGTGCATTGATGACAACACAAGGACCACTTTCTTCTTGTTTGGAAAATAAGAAACTAAGGTCATATTTTCTTCATGAAATCCAAACATTGAACTATATATTTTCTTATTTTTTGTTGTCAAAAACTCTTCAGGGACTTCACGTTTGTCTTTGCGAACTGTTCCAACAATTGTCAACTTATGATTTTTCAATAGATTCATTGCAAGCGGGATACTAGTGAACCAATTGTCCATAGTTACATTTCTACCCACGATTGGCTGAATCATTCGTTCTGTAACATCTTTTGCTGCATTGCTTACGCTAAAAGGGCCATCGGGCTGGGCTCCTGCATAGATCTCCATGTTGTTTGTATAAAAAGTACGGGAATCACACAACATAAATATCTTTATCCCGTACTTAGAATGCTTATTTTTTATATACTGCCGAAAGCTGCAGCGACCTCTAAACGCCTCAAGCTTCTCGTCAATTGTAGCATATTCACTTATGGTATAAGCTGATTGGCAGTTTGAAACAAACTTTTCAAAAATTTCTCTCACATGTGTGATTTTATCAATTTTTTTTCTATTTGCTCTTGTCGTGAGGTCATCAAAACGTAAGCAACGTAAAAGAAAATGAAATCTATTTCTTGACATAGTGGAAATAGCTAAATCGATTCCCGTTCCATCTTTTGCCCATATATCTTGAGTATTTTTGTGGGATGATTTCATGACCCCCAAAATATACAAAATTCCAATTAGAGCTTTAATTTCTTCATATGTTGTATTGCTAGCATCTCTTTCTCCAGAAAGTTCGTATTTTTTCTTTTCAATATATTTGTTTGTACAATCTACAAGTTGATAAATTATTTCATTAGAAAATAAAATATTCCAGGCCTCCAAGGGAGATGTTGCATTTTTGGCCTGTCCTTTGACCCCTGGCAAATGAATAACTAAATTTCTTGCAGGGGTACGTACATTTTGGAGGGGAGGCTTTCTGTACCACTTACAGCCTTGCTCTAAAACATGTCCTTTTTTATTTTTATTTTGTTTGCCAGAGAAATAAATAACTCGTTGGGCATAAGGCAAGTCATCTTCGTCTGAGATATAGTTATCAATGTTCAATTCTAAACGGCATATTTTACTATAATTATAATTTGCATCAGAAGTATTTATTTCTGATCTACCTTCATTTTGAATATCCAGTTCATTGCTTGGAGCAACAACAGGTACCCTCAAACTATTGTTTCTCAGACAGTTTTCATCATCACTTTGGACACTTTGTTCAGTGTCTGAATGGTGGTCACTATTTTCAAAGTTTTCACAATCATCGTCATCGGAAGAAAACCCACCCAAAAGTTCTAAATCATTTTCGGTTTCTAAAAGAAATTTGTTTATTTGCATTTCAATATTGCTTGACCCTGCCATAGTCAAAATCAGAATATAAAAAATATATACAAAAGTGTACCTAATACAAATATTTACACACGAATTTTAGCTAGATCACTGTCGGTAGCCCAACACAATAACAATAACACATATCACAAATACACTGACGTCAGAGCCCGCGCGGGGTAAAAACTTTCCAAATAATGCGGCACTCACTTTACTTCAATACAGCAGGCAGACAACTGGCTCTAGATTGCTGGTGGCCTCAAGGTCAAGTAGTGGAAGAGTCCATTTGAAGGTACTGAGGGGGTGGATAGGGTCGAACCATTGGTTGCTGCTAATTCAACAATTTGAAAACTTGCCTGGAAAAAAATTACCCCGCGCGGGCTCTCTAGGGTTAATTAAAATTAATGACGACAGTTGAGGTTTATTTTGCACACAGGTTTGAGTCATTAATCTTCTTATTTCACTCAAATTTAAATGCAATCGGTAAAGCGGATTTTAAGAAATAGAGTTTTAGCCTCATAACCGATTCTTTGGTTTTTTACTGGTAACTTAAGAACCAGCATTTTTGGATATCTTTCTAATCATATTTCTCTTGACTAACTCTTTTTTTCTTCCAAACTTTACATTTTTTAAATATTTGAGGGATGGGGGTCTTTCCTTTATGTTCTTTTTTTTATAAGGGACTTTTTTATATGAGAGATTTTTTTTACCTTTAAACGACAAAGGGAAATCTACCTTCATTCACTGCTCCAAATGTCCTTTTTCAGAATTTTTCTTTCACATCACTGTAACTAGGTCGCCTCTCATGTTGTTAGGATCCATTCCTCCGATTCACAGGTCTCGCTAATGTCTTGTGAATTATTTTTTTGTAGTAATGCTCAACGTTTTTTATTTAATGAGTTGTTGAAGTGTTAAGTAAGATAGGTTACTGCTCACTACTCGACGCTCTATCTCTTCCGGTACCAAACTGTCTTGTGTTATTTAGAGAACTCAAGTATTTGAAATATGTGAATTTCCCTCTAAATGCTATTCTATTTACTTCTTAACCACAGTTTTTTCATTATACAATTATGACATTACACATTATATTTCTTCTATACTTAATCATTTCAATAGAAATTGTAAAATATCCATTGTGGGTAGATCTTGTGAATGAGGATATTGCTGATTCAACAATTTGGTCTGTAAGTCATGGTCTTTGAATTAATGAAGAGAAAACCTGTGCAATTCTAATTGGATATCAATGTCTTTATAACAACATCACCCTTACTCGGTAAACAATCTAGCCTAATATTTTCAAACCAGTATAGTGGTTTACAGTGACTTGAAAGCAAAGCTGATGTTAAGACTACAGTATGACCAGAATGCTTGTATTCGTTTTATCATCAATAGTGTGTTACCTCACTATAGTGTATAACCAGTGTGTTACCTCTTTTTATAAAATGTCAATGGTTCAACTCTTGAATCTTGCAGACATCAGTCAGTGTTGAATCTGTTATTTCATATTTTAAAATATAATCTATCTCTCTATTTTTCAAAATCTTTCCATTTTATGTCCAATGTACGTAGTCTGTAAACTCGATCTCCATCGATGATTTTCAAATTCCCTCACCGTACAGCACGGTGAATAATTCCTTCAAAGTTTCTTGCTCAATATTGTGGAACTCACTACCTTTAATAATGAGTTAAAGCTCGAGTTTATTGATACTTAAACTGAACTTGAAAGTGCATTTGCTGCAAAAACAGCTGTTGAATTACTTTTTATGTATGTTATGGATGATTCATTGGTGGACTAAATTTGTATGTAATGTGCTACTCTGTTTTTCATGTCACGTTTATAATAGTGTAATGTTTCATTTTTGTAATGTATAACTGTATTTTTATTTAGTTTTAGTTTTGAATTATCATCTAGTTTTACATTTTGTTTTTGTATGTTTCTTTTCTTATAAATTTATTACTTAGGTTAGAGTTTAATAGGCCACGTAGCCTATTATTTTAGATATTATATAGACAGGGGACAGGCTTACCTTGGAAAGTGGTCCTTGGTATTACCTAATAGTATACAAGGAAGAAAACAAACACACACAAAAGACACTAAAGTTCAGAATTTCGGTCTTCTTTTTATACTCTCTACTGATGATTGAGAAAGTGGAACAGCGTTTACGTAATATTTCAGAACTTTAGTCTTTATTGTGTGTGTTTTCTTACTTATGTACTATTAGGTAATACCAAGGACCACTTTCCAAGGTAAGCCTTGTAATAAATATAAATTACATAACCTTTTTTTTGTTTTTTTATTTAAAATATTACTTTATTACAAAAAAAAATGAATTTATGAATTTTATTTTATTTTACTTATAACTTTAATGATTTTAAAGTTATTGCTCAGCTAATGGGCGCCAGGTAGCTTCTGCTTACCAATTTTGAAAAAAGAAAAGAAGTTAATATTTGAATCTCAGGGCATGAATTCTTTTAAAAATGTACTCCACAGTGATTCTAAGGTTTTCAAATGAAGAACTCTTTTGTATGCTGAAATTTTTCATAAATTTATTAAAGACAAGTTATTTTTTATACATTAACATGTTATAGAGACATACCATGAAAATAGCTACAACTATTATCCTAGTTAAATTATTTTTCTTTTTATATTTTTATTTTCTCAGAAGGAGAACTGATTTATTATTCCATGAATTTAAAACTGACTTTATGTTGCAACAAAAATTGAATTGAATGAATTTATGAATAAAAACAAATTGAAAGCATTTACTTTTCTTTTAGTATGAATTGTACGTTCCTTGAATAAGGATAAATGTGTCATTAGACATTTATTAGTCATGTACATAAAAAGAAATTACTATCTTTTACAAATCAAATTTATATTATAAAATCAAAATACTAAACATTGTAAATTTCTATATAATAACAGAGTAAATATAGTGTGTTATATAACACAAGTTACCAGAACATATTCACATTGCATATAACTTAAAGTGTTCCTTGTCGTCCTAAGGATGCCGTCTCGTGTCCGTAGCGAAATTATATTTGCATTTTTACGAATGTTTATAAAAGAAAATCTGTTCAATAGTCTACCACATTGTCACGCACTCGCTAATTGTCAATTGTCTATTCGCGTGAAACGTCTAACCAAATTAATAGTTCAAACAGAGTTTTTAACATACTCTTATCCCTAATCGACTGATGATTAAACCCTTTATATTTTCTATTATTCCACATCCACTTATTGCATCACATAATGTCCGTACTTTCTACTAAAGTCTTTGAATTACATATTCAACTCAACAAAGATACATCGTCACTCCCCAATATAACAGTTCATTCTAACACTTCTAACTAGACTCAAAAAGCACATTTTTATCTTCGCCACGGTTTTTACTCAGACTCTTAAAATACGACTATTCTGTTCAAGGCTCCCAACTAGACTGTCAATTAAGACTCTATTTACACTTGTACTACATTTTGTAGTTTCTTTATGTTTTAAACAAGTTCAAATCACTCAACCGTTATCTACTGACAAAGACTTTTTTACACAACCTCACTCCTCTAAGCTCCTTACTAGACTGTCCACCTCATGGTGAAATCATTCCTTCCGTTAAAGTCTCAGGGTTCACTCTTCCGGTATAATCGACTTTATTCCAAATCTCGCCACATCAGCGTTATGTTTCATCGAAAGTTCTGTTCAGTACTACGTGAATAATAACTAGTCCTTTTTACAATTTTATTCACACATAAAATTATTAAGTTTCTTATAACTAAATTTTCTTAAAACCTATACATTATTATTTATTTTTGTTTGGAAATCTATAATGATTGAATTTACTTTATTTTAACTTTAAAAGACATAAGTCACATTTTTGACTCACGTTCTATCCCCTTCTATTCAACTATCTCAATTCCCGGTTATTTCTTATTATTCAAATTGGATCAACCTTTTTTAGGTGTTACAGCCTATGTCTCCTATTCATACAAAATCTAAATGTATCACTTATTTTTATACAATTAATATTTTTGAGAGCTGTAATTTAAATTGTATTAATTGGTGGGTTCAGTAGATAGGTCTTCATAGACTCAACTGCATCCATATGAAGGTGACAGTTCTATTCTTTTAAACAAAAACATAATTTGTTTTTTCCCAAGTTATTTTAGATAATATATGAAACCAAGCTGAAATTATTTTTTCTTGTTAATTGACTAACAGTATTTACCTATTACCAGGATACATTGCTGAAAACAATAATACACCCATGTTTACGTCTCTTATCCTCTACAAGACAATTATTTCCTGGAGGTGTCGCAGCAAGACTGGCATTGGCTTCAAAACTGATTGAATGTCTGTATTTATTGGCACTTAGAGTAAACACCGAACAAAGGATTGTGTTGGTACATACGTTGCAAAGGTTCTTTCTGGTGTTTAGTAAAGCTCGAGGGCAGAAAAGTGAAGATGTTGGTGTCTCAAGGTGAGTATATTGTGTGTGGTAGTTGCGTTAAAGATATCTAAAAGTTGAGGACTGTATGGTAGGTTCTAGGTAGCAATAGTAATACATACACACATGATATTTCTCTGGATTTGTAGTTGATTTAAATATGATTTCTTTAGAAAACGGGAACTATAAGTTTGGAAGTCTACCAATCATGATACAAACTATTCAAGCAGAACGATTATAATAAGTAGAGCGGATGTTGATTCAATTGAAATTATTTACAAAGTAGTGTCTTCGTTTTTTATAATCAGTAAATAGCTTCTAGATAATTTAAGTCAAAATCAATTTTGTTAGGACATTGAACTATTCATCTAGAAACTCATCAAAGTTTTATTCAATATTAGGTTAGAGTTTAATAGCCTACTAGTTTACATTTTGTATGGATAGGAGACACAGGCTTACCTTGGAAAGTGGTCCTCGGTATTACCTAATAGTACACAAGTAAGAAAACACACAAAAAAACCACAAAAGTTCTTATTTATTTAAGTTCTGAGTCTTCTTTTTATACTCTTTACTGATTGAAAAAGTGATCAGTGTTTACGAAATATTTCAGAACCTAAGTTTTTGTGTCTGTGTGTTTTCTTACTTGTGTACTATTACGTAATACCAAGGACCACTTTCCAAGGTAAGCCTGTGTCTCCTATCCATACAAAATTTTATTCAATATTTAAATAGATGAAAAATAATCCACAAACCACAAATAAAACACTAACACAATTAATGTTAGAAAGTTTAATAAACCCTTATGTACATTTCGGTAACATAGCTACCATCCTCAGAGTGATATAAACCAATACTGATGTTAATTGTGTTAGTGTTTTATTTGTTTTGGGGATTACTTCTTTCATATTGTTATTTACCACAAGGCTCTTTGGGTGTTGTATTTAAATAGATGTTAAATTAATTAATATTTGTATAAGTTTGTTTAAAAATGGGGGGGCATGATGGTGTGGTCTAGACTTTATTAAAGATGGGCTTAATGTATATTTCCCATTAAACGTAATATTGTATAAAGGAACATCATACAACATTTAGTTTCCTTTATTAAGGTTAAATTTAAATAAGCCACCTTTCAGTATAATTTCCCATATTGCTAAGTTCAATTAATATTGTTAACACTTTGAAGCCTAAGCCCGAGTATAGGTCGGGCAGTGGGACAGCGCTCGCCGCCTAAGCCCGAGTATACATTGGGCTGCGCTAAATAATTCTATACGATCGCGATGTCGGCATATAATCGGGTTTCGGCACTTTTGCTTAGCTAATTGGTTATTTATCTTTGCATGTCTTTGATTTTCGAATAGTCTGTGCTGTTGATATGGACTAAATATTAATATTATAAAGCTGATGCTAGACAACGTAACACGTCTACGAGGAACATAGCAGACGTTTGTTTAGTTCAAAGTTAGTGACTGAGTAATCAAGATTCGTTATGTTTGTTTGTTGTTTTTCTTGAATACTAAATACTTTTTGAGTTATGGTGGTGCCCAGAATGTTCAGTACCCCTTTGTGTACCTGAATGTTTCAAACTGTATCATACAAAGGCCAATTATGTTTAGTGAAGTGCTGTGTAGCTATTTTTGTTTGTGTGTGTATTTTACCCTTTTTCAAGACTAAGGAGTGTTGACTGTGAGTAAAATATCTATTTACATGTATATATATTTAAAAAGGTAATTTCTTTAGGTTTAAAATGTTATATAATAAGTCATATATGATAAATATAACAAATACCACAATTTTTTTAAAACATGTCTAAAACCCCCAGGCAGAGTAGGAAAGCAGCGTGTTAGAGAGTTAGGCTTCAAAGTGTTAATAAACCTAAACAATTGATACTATATTATATTTATACCTCTATTACTTACCTGAACAGTTTTTATGATCAACTTTTTATTGTTGACAGCTGTTTTCTTAAATGTCAGGCATATTCATAATTTACACACAAAAATATGATATTACATGTATAACAATTTTTAAAAACATTTAAAAGACACATTTCTGTAACCATGACACAAATTAATTTGTTAACTTTTAAATGTAACTTTTAACACAACCTAACCTAACCTAACCTGGGCATTCCTAACAGTCTTCTTCCGTCAGTACAGTTTTTAGCAACTCTTGTTTCGTTCATTCTCTGTACATGACCTGCCCATGTATTCTAGGGTCCCCATACAGTTGATGAAACTCTATATTCCTTCTAATCCTCTATTGTCCACCTTCATTAATTTCACCGTAGATCTTACAGAGTATTATTTTCTTCTTCCATCTCTGTAGCAGATTCTTATCTCTTACTGGGGTCCATAACTCGACTCAGTTTGTTACAACTGATCTGACTAGTATCTTGTGGATTTTTAAATTTTATTGTCCTACTCAGAACATTTAATTTAAATATTGTTTGCAATGCACAGTAAGCTTCGGTTCCTCGCTTCAATCTCTTAACAAGTGTACCTAAATACTTAAACTGGTTCACAAATTCTATCTCGTTTAACCTATTCCTTTCTCTTTGTCTTTTGTCTCCTTGAGAACAACTTAACTTGTTGATTTTCAACCATATTTGCTCTGCCGCCTAATCAATGTGTACAGTTAAACTCAAAAACTTTCAGACAGCCTAAATCAACTTTTGGGGTCCCTAAAGGATCTATCTTTGGAACCAGTTTATATAATCATTTAGTACAATTACTGAAGACACAACAGTTACAATTCAGGTAAAATGTTATTGTTTCCCTTTTTTACAACATAATATGTACATAGTTAGAAGGGAAAAAAAAGGATTTTTTAAAGATATTTTGTATTTCAAAATGTTATTAAATATATGTAAAAATTAGGGACCCCCCCCCCCCCTTTAGATATGTTTTGAGTGTTACCATTAATTGCAAAACTTTACATTAATTAAATCAAAACCCATTACATCTTTAGATATATTAATAAGACTTACCGTCACAATAGTCTATATTTGTATGTAGTTATATCACTACGGCCGTTTCGGCTATTCAGCCATTTTCAAGTGTTATGCTGGGTTTTCCCGATGTCTTAGTTTAAAATCACAAATGTTTAAAGAACTTGTGGGTTTGATATGTGTCGTAATTTGTGATTTTAAACTAAGACATCGGGAAAACCCAGCTTAACACTTGAAAATGGCTGAATAGCCGAAACGGCCGTAGTGATATAACTACATACAAATATAGATTATTGTGACGGTAGGTCTTATTAATATATCTAATTATTAATCAGTAGTCGGAATGGCGAAAACAAATATGTATTACATCTTTGTTTGATCAGTGATAAATGTGTGCAACACAAACAGTACTTAGATGTCAAAATAAGAAAGTTTTCATTAAATAAATTGGTTTGCTCTTAGTTATGTCCTCTTCCATCCTGGGATATTGAGAATACACAATAAGATCATCACTGTTGCCTTTGAATAGGAAGTGCTCCGGGCAATGCTCCTGTCCAACATAAAACCTTGTCTTCCCAAGTCATTCTAGGCCTCCGTCTAGGTGGCCGGCCCATACATTTCCCTTGAAAGTCTGTTGTCACCCATTCTCTGTACATTCCCAAACCATTTCATTTGGGATTTCTTAATTACCTCTGAATCCAGTACTACTTTTAGTCCTGCTATAATTATAACATTTCTCACTCTTCTATTCCTCTTTAGTACCTCACTTCCTGGCTTTGTATGATGCTGAAGTGACTGGTATTTAGTGCCCAGGTTTTACTGGCGCAGGTAAGGATGGAACATTGCTGTTTATGTTTCTTTGAGGATCTCGATCTTGCAGATGAATTTTTTGTTTATAGCATGAGTTTTCCTGTTTTGAGTATTTTATTTATTACCCATTATCACTAAATATAGAGGTGAGATAATGAAATGTTACACCTATTCTAGTAGTTTTCCCTGACAGGTGATTGGGGGGGGGGGATCTTGAAATTACCAATTTACTCTCATTAATTAATTTTACAAATAAATAGTATAAACTAATAGATTAGGTAAAAATTTACAAAATCGATAATGAGATTAAAATATAAAGTATGTCAAATTCATTTTAGTACATATCTTATTTTGAAAAAGAAAAGTAGTAATTTTGTAGTGGAATTCATTTTTTCACTGTAAAAATTGAAAAAGAAAAGTACCAAATTCAAGTATACATAGGTTATATACATATCGCGATATGATTTCGGAAGTTTCATATTTATTCACTTCTAAAATATTCACTTTTAAAGTCTATTTTAAAAGAAATTAATTTTCAACTGTGAAATTCAAACATCATATTACAAGACAGTGATAATCGATGAGACTTTGACAACATTCTGTGCGTGGTCTTGGGATAACTAAATTTGTATATCTGGCATTTTGTTTTTTATAAAAATTATAACTTTTGAAATGGATAAGATATTGATTTTATGTTTTAGTATATACATTTTTTATATTGAGACTTTATTTTGTATATTTTAAAAACGGCAGTAATTTAATAATAGATTATAAAACAATTAATTTACAAAAAAGATACAAGAAACTAAAAATTGTCTCTTTTAGCAACTAACTGCAGATCAAAGGATAACCGAGTTATTGATAAGAAATATAATTTCTTGGTTAATTCTTTGTCTACAAAACCCAGATCTTTATGATACCATTTATTCTATATTAGATAAAAATATGTTTGAAATATGTGTAATCTTTAAGATACAAACTTTTGTTGTTTTTTTTTTGGTATTATGGTACATTTTTATTAAATAGAATTAAATTAGCTTTGTTATTGTGGTTTTTAATTATTTGTTTAACAACCTACGTTGTTTAAAAAAAATATAATTACCTGTTTTTTAACATTCAATTTGAAATAAATAATGTAAAAATACATACTAATACAATGCCTTCATTATTCCTAAAGTGGAACATATATTAAATCCAATAACAATAAAAATTACTAATATTATAAAGTTCTGGGCTGATATGGTAAAGACAGTTACCAAGAATTTATGTTTTTAGTGATTTTATTATTAATTTGGTTATCCTTTGACCTAGAGAAATTTTTCAAATTATTTTGTTTATTGTGAAAAGAGGAAACTTGTTTATCTCTTTTATATTGTTTAAAGTTATGTTTTTTGATATTCAACATTAAACATTTTAACAGTCCGCTATTTTTTAAAATATACAAAAGTTTTTGTTTACATTGGTAAAACATAAAGACATAAAACATAGATTGGATTAGATTATTGGAGTATGAATACTCAAGATTCTTGTACGTCAACCTAAGCTTATTTTACCTACGGCAAGCCGATACCTGTGCTCTCAACAAGGCTCAGGAGCTTCTGTCTTATCTAGCTAGCATCGAAGTATCTCCCGGTTGTAGAGGCCCTAATGGCTCTTCTTTTAGCTTCAAGACTCTTGGATCCAGGTGTTATGTCTTATCAGACTGTTCACATAGCCTACAAGCGGGATCACTATTAGTGTTAGCAAACGTTTCCTGAAGTGACTGTGTCCAGTAAGTAATGCCGTAACTTGTTTACGTGTTAATGTAGAAAAGTATTAGAGCTCCTTTCTCCATCAAGCTCCCAGAAAATGATGGAAAGATCCCATCCTCTAAAGGTTGAAATTTATCCATCAGTGCATCCTCAATGTCCTCGTTTATTGTGACCTTGTTTATTTGTGAGTTTGGCATCAGAATAGGATTCTAGTACGATAGCCATCTTGATGGAAAGAATGTCCCTGTAAGTCATTACTTCCTTTCCAGATGGCTCCGAACATTGAGAATTTGTGTCAGAGACTTGAGTCTCAATCCTGGCCTTTTTCGTAGGTCCCTCGGCAGAAGGTGGAGTGGTCAATTCGCCTCTACAACATTTGACCACACCAACCCTTGCCTCAGAACCCCCTTCAGAACCAGGGACAATTCCCGAATCAGATTTCCTCTTCTTCTTTCTGTTATCCCTCCGCCATTTGGAGAAATTACATTCTCCAACACTTTCTTGAAGCTTTGAATTGATAGTCTCTCTTATTTTTTTAATGGTGAGATTAGGTCTTTGACTTTCAGTTCACCGAGTTGCCTTATAGCATCATCAAGTGAACCAGAAAAGTATATCTGGACCATTACAGAGTTCATCTTCTCCATTTCTTGGTGACCCATGTAGATCCCACGAGAAACTAGGGAAAGAACTGTCAACCCAGGCAGAGCCCCGCATATTCAGGTAAGGCTATTTGCTGCCAGAAGTATGCCTAACTCCTGGAGGGTTAATTTATATCTCCGCTGGATAGAGCCCGGAGAGATTCACTCCATTAGCCACGGGTTACATGACATCATTAGGGTTCGGCTGAAACATCAATCAAACAAGAGAAAGAGAAGAAGATATAAGACTTTCAATAGGAAAGAATATAAACAGGCAGACAGCAAGTAGAGGAGTTATGCTGACTATAGAATGAAAGGCTCCCCGAACAAGAAGAAGAAGAAGAAGAAGAAGAAGAGAGCTGGGATAGGCTGTTTGCGATTGATAGTCCAATCAGGGGGGGTTGGCAACCCCCAACATAGAAAATATGTATATCAAATCTGAACTCAATTTCTTATCAACTTTCAAGGTTATAATGTAAAAAAAAAAAGTTGATATCTGTGAAACTAACAGTATTCAGACATGTTTATAGGAAAATTTTTATTTATTTTTACGTAAGGAAATCCCTCCCCCCCCCAATCTAAAGTTTGGGAACACAATTAAACAACACTCTGTAAATATACAATATACAGTAGTCTTCTAGGTTCATTCTCATTTATAGTTTTTACAGAGGAAGTGGAGGAGTAGAAATGGCAAATGTACCTCGAGTGAGAGACTATGATTCCACTGACTCGTGTTCTCCGCCTCAGACAACCATGACTCCAGGAACTGATACAGATTCTACCAAATCTAAGGTAACTTGTATGCAAATCTTTTAATATCAGATATCAGTGATTAAAGCTCTGTTCACCTACCCGATGAGATTTCAGTGCACATGAAACTAAATTGCTTAGGTTAATTAGTCCTAAAATCGAAAAGCTATCTAGATTTTTTTTCTTAACATCTGCAAAATTTCAAAAGCTGGAACATAATATAATTAATATTTTGCTACGTAATTACCACATCAAAAACTGGAAAAAAAAACTGACTGTACAAATAAATCTCAGTCCATGAGTACACTGTGCAACGCACCCCCCCCCCGCACTTGAGTTGGGGATGACCTCCTCGGAGACGACGTGCTCTGCAAGACCCTACCGTGACTCTACCACTTAAACTCTCGCGACTTAGTAGAGAATGTTTCTTCTACAGTTTATAAAATCCCGATAAGGCTCTTAATTCTTTATGTTACACAAGATTAATTTAATTTTATCAACTTATGCTAACACATGAAAATTTTTTATATATTCACTTCTTAAACTATCTTACCTTTCTTAAAACTCCAGACTCTTTCTCAAAGGGTGTGCCTTTTTGGAGCTAATTAATTCATTAAAACAAAATTTGCTCTTTTTTGAATTTAACTTTCTACTGGTGAGCACTTACTTCTTCTTCTTTCTGATTTTAAGAGTTTATTTGCAGAGGTTAGTTTCAATCAAAATATTAGACAGTGAAATTTAACAAATTTATTGAAAATTCTACAATTTAATTTATACTTCAAGAAACAATGGATTTATTTAAAATCGCTTACAACAGATTATGTCGCCTTTTCCTTCAATTTATATTAAATGTTTCTTTCTCAAACAAATTGAAAATTCTCTATTCTAAATAATTCTAATATTAACTAAATCTAACAAAATATATTCTTAATCTAACACATGTATTTATGAACCCTTTTATTTATATGTTTCCAATCTGTTACTTGATTGATTTATTATTATTTGACTCGAATTTATCTTATTTGATTTCTCTTTATTTTATTGACTTTAAAATTGGCTTTATTTCTGACTCTACTTTGACTTTAAAACGTTATTATTTAACTTTGTTGATTTTAAGAATTTTGGACGTTATTCAAGTTTATTAAAAAATAAAATTTATTTATTAAAAAAGCTTGATTTATGCAGTACCTTGTTTTTGTGAATTGCACAAGTAGTCCGCTCGTCCTGATTCTGAGAATGTTAGTGGATCCTGGACATTGTTTCCTAGAGTTGTCTAGAATATCCCGAAGTCCTGTCCTCTGTGAATCTGCTGATGACGACAATTTCTAGTAGAATATCTGCCGGAGTCCATAGTGAAGATCTCTTATACTAAGCTGTTGTAGGATGTCACGTTGTCTCCTGCAAGGCCGATCCTGTCTGTGGGCACCGTTAATAACCTGGCGAAGTACTGAACGCTGACAATATATTTTCACGACGATTTCCTCTTCAGTCTTAAGTAAAAGTGGGTGATCTATCCTGGAGCTGATACGAGACTGATGAATTAACTTGAAGAAAGTTAACTCGCCGAAGTTTGGGCCATGCAGTATAGCCAACCTTCATGATTTTTGTTACTATTTTATTTCACAATTTATTTAAGTTTCTTTATTTATTCCCACTACTTATGAACTCTTCTTGGCTTATCCTTACATTATTTAGCTATTTTTTCTATTTTGGATTAATTATTTCTATTATTATTAGTTTAATTGTTTATGGTGAATTTTGGTTAGGGTTGGTATGTTTCCCTCTCCATGCGGCGAAAGCTTCTCGTGCGCGCGACCTTGGACACACGTTGAGTCTTGAAAATCTTAAGTTTTGACTTACGAATTCTTCTTTTCTTCATATCTTCCGTTCGCTTCGCTCGATTTTCTTCTGGGTGATTTCATTTTGAAGCCCTTCTCTTCCTGATGATTTTCCATCTTCATTTGCAGCGATACGACGTATATTTCTTCTTTTATGGGGATTTGAAGATTCCGTAGTTTTTCTGAATTTAGTTTTTTCAATTTTGGAAATTTTTGAATTCTTCTTTTTGTAGGTTGTTCCTCTGATGCTGAAAGTCCCAAAACTGCTTTCCTCTCCTTTCTCGCTTCTGGGTTTCACAAATTACGGCACTTTCTGCATGTTTGGTTATTTATGATTTTATTACTTTATGGTCTTTTATTAAATTTTGATTTCGAGTCTTATTTATTACTAGTTTATCTTATGGTTATGTACTGTTATTATTAGATTTTGGGTTTTATTTATTTTAAGAGATTTTGGTGTTTTATGACGTTTTATTATGGCTATAACTTTTTTATTATTAATCTTACGAGTTTATTGTCTTATTATTTATTACTAGGTTTTCCTAGCTCTACACGATGATATTATTTTATTTTTAGTTTTCGAATTTTTGAATTTACAACATTGGATTATACGAGAGTATTCATGTTCAAACCGGAAAGCTGGATATTTCCTGTTCAAGCGCATGCCCTTGGCTTGGTCCAACATAGATATTCCCTTTAACTTTACATGTGTTTTAAATGTTTTTGTCATTTCTACAATTTTTATTGGATTTAATTGAAATTTTGGAATTTGGTTGTTTTCCAAAATTGTTCCTTGCGGACGGTTCAATTAAACCGTTGCAACTGTTATTAAAAAAAGAAATGGATTCTCTCCTACTTTGAGTTTTAAGTTTGGAAGAGTTGTGGATACCGTCGTGTGTTGTACACACTAAACACATAAGCGAAAACCTCTTTCTGCTACCTTCATTTATGAGTAATATCCAGAAAGTAGGTTTCAATGGGCTATTAAGAAAAACTAAACTGCAAAAACATTGTATAAACTTTCCCAAAATCAAACGAAAACTAACCAAAACTATTTGTCAATGAAAAAGTGAAAATGGACTTTGGATGCCGTCCACTTAAATTTGCATCGCTTGTACCATAAATACGCCCTCAGCGTCGTATTTGATTAAAATTCAGAATTAATGACAATGGTCAATGTTCATTTTTCTTTTTTGCCAATTATTCCTGAATTGTAATAGTTTTTTATTTGCGATTTTGATTAATCATCGATTTTGAGAAATTACGTCTTTTTAACTGTTAATGTTTTGTTTTCTTACCAAAAAACTTACCGAACCAGCATTTTTGGAAATATTGCAACCAATAAGTTTTATTGGGTCTTATGTTTTGTTATAGTCGTTTCTGAGAATATTGAGATTTTATGTGTCCATGCACTTGAGTTACAGAGCACTCCACCTACGACAGAAATTGTAAGCTATGTAATGTTGGCATTGTTATAAACATCTCTAAAAGGTTAGGTGTAGCCTATGTTAAGGATCATTATGATTGATTGGTTGTAATATAAAATTATTATGAGACTCTAATCTAATATTGTGATTGAAATTTAGTTTAAAAGAAAGACTTAATACATTTCATTAATACCACATCTATGTTGTCTAAACAGAACTAGACAATTTGACAGTTTAGACGAAACCTTCTAGAACAATCTGTGCTTAAAAGGCAGTGATGTTACAAAAATATCGATTCTATAGGTATGAAATCAGAGGCTTCATGAAATAATCAATAGTCAAATCCAGCTTTATATGTTAGAGGAAAAGCAGATGTACAAGGTATTGTTTTCCTTTGGAAGTTTTGCGGAAGACATTTGTACCAATTTTCTTCATTCAGTCGTTATTAGAATAGAGACTCAAATGTTCATGTATTAGAATAATTGAGACTCAAGTAGACATGCCTTTCAAGAGAAAAAAAAATCGACATCTTTACTGTGGACATCATATCATAAAGTAAAGTGTAAGGTTCACATTAGAGTAGAAACAAGAAATTAGTATGTAAAAACTCAATTAAATAAGGACACCATTAAATTGATCTAATATCTGCTGAATCAGAGTATTAATTTTTGTAAAAAAAGAAACGCTTTAAAATAAGTTTTCGTTTTGTTTGAATTTTGTATAAATTACTTTTAATAAATTATTGTGATGCAAAATATAAAGAGAGTGTAAGATTATTTAATTTGAAAGGATCCTTTGGTTGCAAAATACCTGTTAAAAAGACGAAACCTAAGGAACCCTTTGTCAATAACAAAGTGATAAAAAATGTTTGAATTAGTAAAGTGGTAAAAGCAGATGATTGATTTAGATTTTTATTTTTGTAAAGCGTGTTACAAAATACTACATCTTTCCAAAAACTATTTATGTTTTACTCAATGGACTCAAACAGATGTGTCTGCAAAAAACTTGACATCAATTTTTTTACCTTTCACATAACTTTCTCTATACTACGTATATGTGAGAATATAAGAACTAATAATTCTTGTTGTTTATATATATTTTTTTATTGAATGATTACCCCTCCGTTAATTTGTACTAGCTTTTAGTTTCTATAAAATATGGTCTCTTTCTAATGTTTGTATATTTGGCAGGCATTAGAGGAACTGTACCAAGCGATGAATCCACAGTTGGCTTATTGGACTTACACACCTTTTGCCAACTTCTTCGGTGAAACTTTCATGGAACAATCTTTGAAGAACTACAGTTTGATACAGGAGTTGTGTTCTGTGTATATCAAGGAGCAGGAGGAGCTAGGACATCCAGTTATAGGTAAATATAGAGTTAAGGTGTTTATGCATTACCACATAAAAACAATTGTACTTACCCCTGTCATGTAATGTAATACAAGGAAATGCTCAAATGAAATGGCCAGGTTGGTTTCTTAGGCCTTGTAGGAAATGTTAAATTGTATTGGTCGGTCAAGGTGTCTTATCCAGTAGAGTATTTGTTTAAAATAGTTGTTACACAGGTTTTCTGAACCTTGTAATTGTGTATAACACTATTTTCTTGATGTTGGTTAGACTGTAATGGGCCTCGTAGATATGTATATATTGTAAAGTCTTCACAGTTGTTACACAGGTTTTCTGAACCTTGTAATTGTGTATAACACTATTTTCTTGATGTTGGTTAGACTGTAATGGGCCTCGTAGATATGTATATATTGTAAAGTCTTCACCGGCTTTGCTCGTGTAACTGTCTCAGCACTTGCAAGGTTCGAACCTGTAGATATAAGAAGGAGTCTCTACTTACCATGCTCATGTTGGTGATTCGGCTGTTGTATATTGTAACAATACATATATTACATTTTATTGGGAGGTCAGGATTGGAAATTATATTTTTGACTATAATGCGCTATTTGTCATCGTAGAGATGTGTAGTTGGTACCATTACATGCAGAATTGAAATCCGCCAAATTTTATATAATTTGGTCTATTGTAAGTTAACCTTTTCGCTGCGTATTAAAATCCATGCATGTCCCCCTATAAATTGCAATTATGAAGGAAATTTTTTTTTTCATTAAGGCTTTTTTTATTTAAATATTTCTTTATTAATGTATGTTGCACTAATATATACTTTTAATTTTTAAATAAATGTATTTTTACATATGTAAAACATGATTTAAGCGCTAAAAACATAGAAAAATGTTCTTTTTTTAAAATAAGTTTACATGCCTTGAAAATTAAAAAAAACTCATTAAATAGCACTTACTTTAAAGTAAAATGGAAATACTATAAGTCTATAACACTTTAATTTTAAAACATGCATATATTTATAATAATTGTGTAGAGCTCGTGCGATTATTCGTGAAGCCTGAGGTTGGTTGGAGAAAGTTGTTTATAACCGGTTATTCATGGGTGGGGGTAAATTAACGTCAGTCTGCACTATCACCACGTCCGAGTATCATCTCGTTTCTAAAAACATTATGCTTGCTCGTTTAGTGAATTTGTTGCAAAATATTGTAAATATTTTTTTTTTATGTATACAGTGTTGTGTAAATACAATTTGTTTAGTGATAGGAATGTTTAGGCCATAGTTTCGTTCTATGATTTATGTGTGAGTGAATGGACAGTGACTTGTGCGCATGAAGTTTTTTTTTTTTTTTTTTTTTTTTTTTTTTTTTTTTTTTTTTTAATATTTTTACTGCAACTAGTTCTAAGAACTAACAATCAGCTTAAATCTAACAACATAACATGTAATTCTGACAACATAACATGTAATATTTAGTCCAGGTTAACCCATCGGCGCTCCTAGTATGTTGATCTATGATGTCAGCTCAAAAGGCTTAGTCCTCTTGAGTCTTCTATGAAGTTCATCGTTGTTGAGAAGCTTGCACGCCTCCTCATTAATGTGAATTTTTAGCCGTCTTTCATGGCTTTGAGCACATTTTTTAATTTCTTCAGCAACAGTGGTCACTTTTAAATCCCTATGTAGATCGCAATTACGAACATACCATGGTGCATTAGCTATCATTCTCAAAGTTCTATTTTGGAATCTCTGAATAATTTGCCTATTAGCATTTCTAGCACATCCCCATAGCTGTATGCCATAAGTCCATATGGGTTTCAGCACTTGTTTATATAGCTTTAGCTTGTTGTGCAGGGATAACGTGGACTTTCTGCCCAACAGCCAATACATCTTTCTCAACCTGATGTTCAGTTCATTGTATTTCTTTTTAACATGCTCTTTCCACCGAAGCTTGGCATCCAGAGTCATGCCTAGGTATTTCGCTGAGTTAGAGTGTGGGATCACAGTACCATTGACGATAATATAAATATGATTATGTATCTTTTTATTTGTATAATTAACGTGGACTGACTTAGATTCATTAAGTTTTATGCACCATGTTTGGGCCCAACTGTTTATATAATCTATTTCTTCTTGCAGTTTTCCAGTTGACTGCTCAATTGTATCGCCTACAGATAGCACAGCAGTGTCATCAGCAAACGTAGCAATATAAGTATCTGGGAGTCTTGGCGTAGGAATATCTCTGGTATACAGGAGATACAGTAATGGTCCCAAAACACTACCCTGCGGAACACCTGCCTTAATCTCTTTTAAATCGGAGTAAGCTTCTTCTTGCTTTACCCTAAAAAACCTATGAGATAGATATGATTTTAATAACATACTGTGGCCTTGTGGAAGCAGGTTTTGAAGTTTTTTGATCAGTCCAGCATGCCACACTTTATCGAATGCCTTCTCGACGTCGAGGAACACCACTGAGCAAATTTTTCCATTTTCAAATGATTTCTCTATGACATCGGTGATCCTGTGGATTTGATCAATGGTAGAATGCTGATTCCTAAAGCCAAACTGGTGGGATGGGATTAAGTTACTGCTATGAATAATGATGCTTAATCTTTTGAGAAACAGTTTTTCAAATAGTTTGGCCATTATAGGTAACAGTGATATAGGCCTATATGAAGTTACTTCTTGGGGTTCTTTACCAGGCTTTGGTATCATTATAATTTCAGCAACCTTCCATAGGCTTGGAAAATGTTTCAGTCGAATCATAGCGTTAAACACATTCGTCAACTTGATCATAGCCCTTATGGGCAGTTGTTTTAGAAGTTCTCCAGTAACAAGGTCATAGCCAGGCGCTTTCTTCATCTTAATTTTGTTAATTTCATCCCTCACTTCCTTAGTGGTGACAAACGGAATAGCCGAGTCAGTTTGTATGACATTTACACAATCCAGATCACAACTTTGGTTCTCATTTGACTGGAATATACTTACAAGATAATTTGCAAACGTCTCAGCTTTTTCTTGATTGCTCCTAGCCCACTGGCCATTTGTCTTTTTAATAGAAGGAATATGAGATATTGATTTCTTCAAACATTTTGTCGCTCGCCAGAGCGAGTATTCAGTACTTTTATCATCCGTCAATTCAGATAAAAAAGTATTAACTGATTCGTTCTTTATTACTCTAATTTCATTTCTCAAATGCTGAGTAATCCTGTTGAGAGCTGTTTTATCTTGCGGAGCTCTTGTTTGATGCCATCTTCTGCGCAGTTTTCTTTTAACAGCAAGAAGCTCTTTTATTTCTTTAGGATAATTCATCCCTGCAGTTTTCCTCCGTATTTCAGGTGTACTACTCCATGCAGCATTTTGAATATCTCTAGTTAATTTATCCACTTCCTCTTCAAGCTGATCAATGGTCTTTAATGGAACAGATAAATTGATATTGGCTTCTAGAATATTTTTGAAGTGATTCCAATCTGTGTATTTGTTAACTAAGGTTGGGTTATTTTCTTTTATAATTACTTGATCACTTACTGTCAAGTAGATAGGCGAATGGTCTGAACTAAGATGTAGTCCTCCTTCAACTTTAATAAAATGTTTTGAGATATTTCTAATTATAAAAAAATCTATAAGATCTGGTAGTTTTTTAGGATCTGTTGGCCAGTAGGTTGGTCTGCCAGTAGATATAAAGTCGCAGTTGCATTTCTGTGCCGCTTCATAGAGTGCACGCCCTTTTTTTGTAATCAGTCTTGACCCCCAATGGGTGTGTTTAGCATTAAAATCACCTCCAATAATGAATGAGTGTCTTTGTTGAGTCAGTAGTTCAACAAACTGATCAGCTTCAATAGCATATCTTGGAGGGCAATAAATGGATGTCAAAGACAAAAGCTGATTAGTCATTGCTACTGTGATTGTAGTTGCTTGGATTTCATAAGACGAATACTTAGCTTCTTCATAATGTTTAATACAACTCCTAATTATAACTGCACTACCTCCCCGAGCTCTATTATCTGGATGAATAGTATGATATACATTATAGTCTTTTATTTTAACGAAAGAATGTTTTGTAAAATGTGTTTCTGATACTAAACAAACATCTATTTTTTCCGTATTTAGGACAATACTTAGTTCATGAAGGTGATTTAACAAGCCATTGGCATTCCATTCCATAATTCTAAGGTTGCCATTCATCATTTGTCATCATATAACTTTCTAATCTGGTTAGCCGAGAATTTAACTGTTGATTAATTTTTGTAATATCTTTGATTTCAGATAAAATTTTAGTTAAAATATCATCACTTTTTTTAGAAACAGGTCTGATGTCGTGCTGCTCTGATTTATCTAGGGCAGCTTCTCTGTATGTGGTAGGCCGCTTGATCTTCTCCACATTATCCTTATCCTTGCCCGGATCAACTACCGTGTTAGTGCGGTGCATTGGAGTTTCAATTCTTGATATTTTAGGTTTCCATTTGTTCTCTCTTAAATTCTGCAATGCTTTGACAACCCGACATGAATGCATTTTGGTTTGTCTGCTGCGACTTTTTTACATTCTATTGTTAGATGATATCTGCACATTTAACACACCTTGGCTCATTTCCACAAAATTTGCGTGTATGCCCATATGCTTGACACTGTTTACATTGTGGAATTAACTTCGATCTTCTAAGTGGTTCGATTGTCACTTTCGACCCCATGATCCTGTCAGTAGCATAAACTTTGTTGATGTCAGTTCCAGAATTAAAGTTTACTTCAAACATGTCCAACGGTTCCTTGGTTTTCCATTTGAGCTTGTTCACTGCACTTGTTGCTTCTAAGCCTTTACCATTAAGATAAGAGACTATATCTTCTGGTTCACATGAGTGATGCAGATTTTTAATCATAACTCTCACAGGCCTGTTCTGCTTGTCCTCATAAGTATGCCATGCAAATTTGTGTTCTGATAGCATTTTAGTGGCTCTTCTGTAGCTATCACTATCAGTGAGATTCATTTTAAAAATTCCTTTATTAATAAGTTTTACAGTAAAATCAGTTTCTACTACAGAAGAGACCAGGCTATGAAAAGCTGAGTATTCCTTTATGCCACTGACAACAATAGGGGGTGGCCTATGCGGTTTGAGATTACGATCAGTAGCGCTAAGCGGTGTAATAAGCGGTGCGCCGGAAGTGACTGTTTTGTTATGTTTTATATATTTCGTTAATAGAATAATAGTTAGTATATTTTTATAATAATAGTAAACTGTAAATCTTATTCAATACAATCATGGACGAAAATGTTAATAGAAGAAAAACCGTAGGTGGTAAAGTTTTGCATAGTCAGGCAAGGGAAATTCTTTGCAATTTATACCATTTTATGAAAAGAGAAGCAGAGGAAGGGCCAATTTTACTGAAACAAGTACAAAAACAAGTGGCAGAAGCAACAGGGGTTTCAAGGAGCAGCATCCAGAGAATCCTGAAGGAAAATAAAACTCCTAAGTCTCCACGACAACCAACGTTTTCAACTCCAAGGAAGAAATGGAAGAAGGTGAATAAAAAAACATCAATTGATAATTTTGGAAAAACTGTCATTCGTAGAACAGTACATGAATTTCATGTAAATGAAGGACAAAGGCCAACGTTAAAATCATTGCTACCGGTTGTTAGGGAAAAAATGAGATTTAGAGGCAGCGTTTGGAGTCTAAGACAAGTTTTGTAACAGCTAAAATTTAAGTGGAGAAAATATCAAGATAACAGAAAGGTTTTAGTTGAAAAACACGAAATCCGTGAACAAAGGGTGAGCTTTATAAGGAGTATAAAACGGTACCGAAGCAAGGGCCGGCCTATCGTATACACGGATGAAACATATGTTCACGCATCACATACCAAATCACATTCTTGGAGTGACAATAGTAATAGTGGCCTTTTAACGCCAATATCTAAGGGTCAGTATGCCATAATAGTGCACGCCGGAAATGAAAACGGTTTTCTTGTGAACGCGTGTTTGATTTATAAATCTGGCCAAAAAACTGGAGATTACCACGACGCCATGAATTTTTCTAACTACATGAAATGGTTCACAGAAAAACTCATCCCAAATCTCGCGCCCAGAAGTGTTGTGGTTGTTGACAACGCTTCCTATCATAATAAACAAGTCAACCCAGCGCCAAACAGCAATTCAAGAAAAGGAGAGATGATTGACTGGCTAATAAAACACAACATTCCATTCAATGAAAACATGCTGAAACCAGAACTTTACCAATTAATTAAACTACATAAAAGTCCCAACAAAATGTTTTCCATAGATGCAATTTTAGCCATACATAATCACTCTGTTTTACGACTTCCACCTTACCACCCAGACCTTAACCCCATAGAAATGATATGGGCACTTCTAAAAAATCATGTCGCTTTGAAAAACACCACATTCAAGTTAAATGATTGCATTGAACTTGTAAAGGAAAAAATTGCCCTAATAACACCCGAAGAATGGAGAAAAAGATGCGAACATGCTTGGGACATTGAGGACAGATACATGGTCAACGAGGCAGCTGTTGATGATATAACAGAAAGATTTGTTATTAATTTGCAAGATGACAGCGACAGTGACAGCGATGCCAGCAAGAACATAGACGACCCCGATGCGGACTTCAGCGGCGACGAGAGTGAGGGGGCAATGAGCGGTGTTGAATGTTTATAGCGGCATCGGTAAGTTAACATTTTTACTGTATTTTGATTTTTTCTTGTATTACATGAATGGTGTGTTATTTGTGGGAGTTTGGGGATTATGAAAGCAGGTGTTAAATACAATTTCATCATGTTTATCTATTGTGAAAAAAAAAACTCTGTAGGTTTTCAAGTTATTTTAAACGCTTTTACGTTTTAATAGCTAATATAGTATTTGATATTAAGAGCCAATAGTAATGAAGTAGTTGTGCTTGTTTGTGCCCACGAAAAATCGTTGGCTCATTAGAGAGTAATTTTTAGAGTATTAAAAATACTCTATATTTTAATAAAGAGATTCTTATAAAATATGCTATCAGCCGTTTATAAACATATCATATTTCACTTAACGAAGTAAAAAATTAGATATTTATTGAAAATATTCATTTCTGTTATGGAACCCTTTATTAACCTACATTAATATGATCGTACAACTCGAGAGAACAAATACCGAGAAATGTCTTTAGTCAGACTAGTAGCTGAACGGGACGGCACCTTCCCCTCCCACGCTCGGCTCCCCACTTGCCACTACAACCCCTCACACCCAGGCTTCACGAAGAAACGCACGACCTCTAATAACTTACTCATTTTGTAAGAAGCGATGGTAGCACTATCTTTACTGATGTCAGAAACAACTGTGGTAATTCACACTTCACTGTCACAGTTTTACACTTTCACTTTTTGAGTACTAAAAAACTAATCCTATCACCTAATAATGTTTTCTTGTGTATAATAAATATAAATAATATTGTTATTCAAAATAAACAAAAAAAGTATCCATTATACAAAAACAAACATAAGTAGAAAAAAAAACAATAACAAAATTCTAGCCTAGCTAACACTCCTAAATTACACTTCTTGAATTTAGAAAAATGTTCATAAATTTTGCTTCTAGTATAGAATATCGTAATAATAAATTTGTTATTTTGAATACTTAAAAATGTTTATAGAATAAAGCTCCTCTGTTGTTATTTTAAATACGATTTTTTTATGAAAAGAGGTTAGGATTAATCACTAATACAGTACATACCTTATAATAATATACGTCCTCTTAAGCCAACAGTAAATCACTTCAGAACTTTAATTAAATTTAAAAAATTATACACTGCAACAATTACTAGTATCATAAATAAATATAATTACAAACATAAACACAAAACTATTTGAAAAACATCGAAAACAGTAAATTCTTCACTAAACTCCCCCATGGAACGTCAACAAAAACATGTGACACTACGAAGTTTCAAAGGCTTCCAACAGGAAGCAGCACATACTTGAGGCTAAATAACATCGTTTCTGTTCAGTTGGGACTATAATCGACTTACGCAGCCAAATGAGAAGTTTTTCTGAAGTCGTGGACTAAAGTCGATTTACGCAGTGTAAAGGTTAAATAACACATGCGATATGAAAAGTATTGTTTAAAATGGCCACCATTTTTACATTTTCTGATTTTTCTGAATTTCTATAGGGCTATATATAAGCACACTTTAGTCCCATGTACCAAACTTCTTTTTACCATCTCTATATCTTTGACAACAATGACGGATGTATGGCATGTAGAAAATCACTTTTTCTGTTTCCCGAGGCTATGAAACGTGAAGATCAGTCAAAGAATGGATGTCGAAATTGTTTTGTGATTACCAAACTTATACTTTAAATGAATTAAAACTATTTGTACAATCCACAAATTTAAATGAGCCATATCGACCTAAGTTTTGCCAGCTACAGGATTGTTAAAGACTATAGACCAAGAATTTAACAACCACAACAGGCCTAGACAAAGTTTAAATAGGGGTTGTTAACAGTGGTGAATTACTAAGATCTAATTATTGACAATCCCGTAGCTGGTAAAACCTAGGTCGGCACGGTTCATTAAAATTTGTGGATTTTGCAAATATCTTTGGTTCTAATTTAAATCGAGATATGAAATAAACGGAATTTTATAGAAACAGAATGAGTCAATAATTTAGTATCATATACAAAATGTCCCAAAATATAAAATGTGAATTTTTCAGCTTTATCTTATAGAATTTTGCTTATAGAATCCTGCTGTTTGTAGCCGAAAACCTCTTGAGATGTAACCAGGATTTCTCAGCTGGCAGGTTGAGTAATCACATCCACCGAAAATCTGTCAGCATGGACTGGCGATCGTGATTTTAGGCACAAAGTGAAGGAACAACGCAAGTTTAAACGAAACATTACCTTTTATTGCAAACTTTACTAAATTTAAAGCTATACAAACAGTTTTATATCTCTTTACAATAATTATTGGTGCATTCTGTGGAGAAAAACCGACGACACCTCATTTGAATTTAAAGATTACAAATTTAGAAAAAGAAATGAAAAGAAAATCATGGCTGTCGCAAGGAACCAACCCGTAGCTGTACCAAGAGGAAACTGACGCTTAGCTTGCTCTCGTGTCTCTCCCCCTTTTCTGACCACCAAGTGATTTGCGCTTCAAAACTTCAAATGAAGCTTTTTGGGAGTTTATTCAAATGTTGCTTAATTTATAAAATTATGTTAATTACTTTTTTCTATTATTTTAGTTTGTGGTGTTCAAATTGTTAGATGTGATTAGGTTAGGTTAGGTTAGGTTAGGTGTCATTAATTGTCACAGTCAAAAAACCAATCATCTATGACTGGCATTCATTACAGGATTTATAGAAACCTTTCTTTAAAACTAAAAGTTAGGTTATGATAGGTTAGGTTAGGTTAGGTTAGGTGTCATTAATTGCCACAGTCAAAAAAGCAATCATCTATGACTGGCATTCATTACAGGATTTATATAAACCTTTCTTTAAAACTAAAGAGTCATATTTCAACGATAATGTTAGATTAGATGTAATTAAATGGATTTTTAAATGTTGGAACGGGGTTACTTTTTCTAAATTATGAGCCATGGGTAAAGGATCAAAATCATATTTATTCGCTTACCAACTGATTGAAATTGAGGATGTTTACCATTTTGTCGGCAAATGTCCTATTATGAGGGAAATAAGATTGACATAGATTAATTTATCAGAATGAACGGTAGAAATATATTAAAAATATTTGAACATTAAGTATTGGATGCGGCTAGCAGGATATCTCACGGGAGGCTGGTGTTACAGGACAATTTAGCTATTAAATCACATAGGATTGCTCTTATAATTCATGGTTTGTTTGTTAGCTCATCTTTACAATGTAGATTTTTACTAGTTAGTTGTTAAGTTTAAGCTAATATATAATTTTTTACCTTAAAAAAATAACAGTATTTTAATTGTATAACATTATGTCATTACATCTTTTAAATATTTAGGTTAGATTATATAAATTGTTTACTTTGTAATGTATATATTTATTAATAGATCTAAATGTTTGCTTTTAACAAGGGAATGGCGACATCAGCTTAGTTAGTACAGTAGAACCCCTCTAATCCGTCACCTTCGGGACTGGGGGCATGGTCGGAACGCAAAAAAGGTCTGATTATCCGAAAAGAGTCAATATTTATTACATATTATATAAAGAGATTTTTTTTAGGTGAAATAAGTGACATATAAACTTTTAAAAGTCTATATAATAAAATCTATACTGTATATAAACTTTGCAAGTACTATAGCAAATCAATAGAAACAACACGAGAGATGACACAGCACTGAAGTGGGAAAGCGATAACAAACCGGAAAGAATGGTGCCAGACGGGCCGTGAGTCATCGGCAAGTCGGCACAATATCGCGAGCTCGAGCACGGTCGGATTAACTGGAGTAACGGACCACCCGAGGGCGGATTAGAGGGGTTCTACTGTAAATGTAAGACTTTATTGCTTAGTTAGATAACAGTATTGTATTGCCGAGCAGAGAGTTGAATTACCATTGCTTTTATAAATACGAATAAATGGGATAGATAAAATTTAGGTCTTAAATTTATTTGCTGTTTTGTAAATAATTAAGATACAGATGTTTATTTAGTTCATATAAAATTGTCTTTTTTATAATGTTGAATGTTTTGCTTTTTGTAAACAAAACATTTTTTCGTTAATTCTAGTTGAGAGGATTATATTTTAATTAAGTACTGTAATTATTGTTTTAAGTTTGTTATAATGTTTACCGTGTTATTTTATACTTGTATTGTATACTTGTATTATACTTATTATATCTTAATGTATTGTTCTTTTATATTTACTAAGCCGTACAAATGTATTTATGTCTGAGCAGGGAAAAAAATTAATAAAAAGAGATATAATATGTTTGGACAATCCCGAATATGTCAATTACAAATTAAATTAAAATTGGATTAAAACATTTGTTAATAGTATAAATTAATATGTGTGTTACATTCTAGAAGTTGGATTTTTTAAGTTTGGCACAAATTATTTAAAACATATTGGACAAAAAGTTGGTAAATTATACCACCATTGTTGTGGATCCAGCCGAGTATGCTTTGACCTTGGCAATGTAAAGAAGTGGAGGTGGAGATCAATTATTAAGAAGTGCAACTTTGGTGATCATTGGTGCAGCATTGACTTACTGTTTGACATTGAATGGGCAGGGTTTTATGTATTGATAGACAGCAGACTATTAGAAATTATTATTAACTACAAACCATGTGACTGTTTTAGGGTGAGACATATTGTATCTACAATTAGAAGTTTGGTTAGTCCACAAAAGATCCATTTGGGTTGCAGTGACAAGAGGCTGTATAGACTCGGACCCCAAATTCACTAGAAGTTTGGTATTCTCAGGGGAAAAAAGATAGATTTCAATGGGTACCTGGAAATGTTGGAATGCATGGAAATGAAATAGAGGACAGCGTAATAAAATAAAACATCCAAGTAGGCTTCAGTGGATGTGTTGCCTGTTTCAGAGCACATAGATGTACAAACCTTTACAGCCCTTAGACAGATTTCAACTAACAGAATCACATGTGTTTAAAATATTCCTAATAAAGGCAGTTACAATGGAACATATAGTTCAATACGTGAAACAAAAATGTAATGAAAATGTAGTTCAATATGCAAGACATGAAGAACCCTCGGGGAAAATTACCGAGTTTCTCCTGGTGTTGCAACATCTGTTTTTACAAGTACTTTCTGATCTTGGACTATGGACATTTGCTGCTGAACTTCTACACTGGACAATGTGATATCGGCATCCCATGATGCTGACGCAACATACGAAGAATCAGGAAGATGGTAAATTTTTAAATGGTGGTGGTTTAAAATTGTTTCTTTCCAAAATTACTTTTTACTTTTGTCACACAGTAGTTCATTGTGTTTTGTTTTAGAATCTGTATCCAATGATCTATAAATATGATATTTTACTAATAATTAACTCATATTTTAGTATCCAGGTCAATAATTGAATAGAATTAAGTAACCTTACATTATATCCGTCATGCGACCTCTTTACTTCTGGACTTCTACCCTACTATTAGATTAACTCAGAATCACTCATCTGAGGTCATTGATACATTAAAATAAATAACATAAACCGCAACACATTCACAGAACATGGCGAGTTTTTAAGTGCGTAAAATGTGGCTACCGAACAGTAACTCAAGCTTATTGATTACCTCAGATTTATTATTCTGATAATGTGATAGAACTCCCGAAATGCATCATGTATAAAAAAAAAAAAGACGTCACATGATGGATGTAAGATAAGGTATTTTATTCTATGATTTTTATGTTAAAAAATAAGGGATTGATTGCTTAAAAACCTAAATTTTAATCTTATAACCTGTAAATTAGAAAAAATAAATAAACAGACCATGCTATTTAAAATTTTGAAGTTGCAACAAGATAGTTGGTGTAAATGGATTGGTTTTATTTCATTATCGTTTGATCTCTCACTTAGCATTTACCGACTATACATTTTGTATTTGAAAATAGGTAAGTTACCAGACAATTTCTTTGTTGTGTAGGAGATCCATTCTTGTCAGACACACTTACGTCTCTGCCTATCTCTGAGGACACTGTTAATGTGAACGCTGTTGTTGTGGGAAATAGAATAGATCTCCAGGTAAATTAATCATTATTACTTTATATTATAAATTTTTTTTACCTAATATTATGATTCTATTTTGATGCGCCTTACCAGTAAATGTGATGTTCGCTTTCTTCTTCAACTGAGCTAACATTCAATTTGATTTATTTATCAGTCTCTTAACTGGTCTTAATAACTGTGTTATAGTGAAAGATATGTGTAGTGATTTGTTCTCTTTTTGTATCGTCTGAAGGTTCTTCATTTTAAATAATTTATTGTGATTGTTGCAAAGCCCCCATTACAGCCCTATAATATGTTATTTTGTTGTCTATTGAATTTGATCAAAGTTTCCATTCTTATTTATTTTCTAGTTTTAGTTTTAGTTTTATGTTTATAGGCAAGTTTTCCAATAATATTAAATTTAAAAATAAAAAATAAATTAATGTAATGGTTCTCATTTTCTATTATATTTACAAAAATGGTTATATGAGGTGCTTTTTAAAGTAAGGTTTGTTTTAAATTACCACTGATTGGCAATGAAACAGGGTCATGTATTCTGTGTTTTATTATGACGTAATAATTTTTTTTTTTCCGTTCTGGGCTGTGAGAGCCTCCTTCAGAGGCCTCACCGGCGTCGACCTAGAGATCTTTTGCCGCCCCAAGTTCCTTCCTACACCCACTCAGTAATACCGGTCATCCTTATGAAGGAACAGATACTACCTATAGGGTTGTCTAGGATGATTTCCATCTCTTTTCCTGGAGGGCCTAGAGAGTATAGCCTGGCTCGTCCTAACGCCTCACACTCTAAGAGAATGTGTTCTGCGGACTCTTCAGCCAAACCACATTTCCTGCAAGTATTATCTGCAGCAATCCCTATCCTGTGTAGATGTTTTCTGAGGTGACAGTGGCTTGTTAAGAGACCAACCACCCACCTCATGTTATCCCTTCTGAGAGAGATGAGTTGTTCAGCATGTTTCTTGCTTGGTCTAAATAGCCTTTTTGCAAGTCTACTAGTAGTTGAATTCGTCCAGGCCCTATTCATCCCCTCCCGTATCCACGTATCAACCGCTGCTCTGGCATGTCCATAGGAGATCTCGAACACCAGTTCCGGGCCCACGAAAGGGGATTCTGAACCTGACCTGGCTAATTCATCTGCTCTCTCATTACCATCAATACCTGAGTGGCCGGAACCCAGCCCACAGTGACCGTGTTCATCTGACTAAGTTTTATCAATGATGAGATACAGTCCCATACCTGCTTCGACTTTACCCTAGTCGTGTTTAGTGCCTTAATAGCAGCTTGACTATCTGTGAAGATCAGAATGTTCTTACCTATGTATTTCATTCTTTGATTCTCCTTGATACATTCAGAGATAGCACCTACTTCTGCTTGGAAAACAGTAGCATGCTTACCTAGGCGCAGTACGATGGAACTCTCTGGGTTGAGCCCATTTATGCCACCGCCTGTACCCATCTCTGTTTTCGAGCCATCTGTGAACCAGACTATATCTTGCTCGTTATATAACCTCCTTCCAGACTCCCATTCTTCCCTAGAGAAGATCTTCGTCTTGAAAGGCTTGTCTAATGAAACATTAGGTATCATGTGATCTGAGGGCATGTCTAACACTTCCCTGTTGACCACTTGATTTATCCTGCAGTGCCCGATTGCAGGCCACCTCTTTCTCCAGCAACCCGTTTGCTGTAGTCTGTATGCACTCATCCTGGCCTGTCCCTGAATATATACCCCTAGGGGAGGGAGATCCAGTAGTGCATTCAAGGTAACAGTTGGTGTAGACCCCATGGCCCCCGTGATGGCCAAACAGGCCACCCTTTGGAGACCATCCATTCTACTTCCAACCCCACCTTGTAACGTCTTAGTCCACCAAACCACCGCAGCATAGGAGATTAGTGGTCTAATGATCATGGTGTAAATCCACATCACCACCTTGGGTTGCAGACCCATTGTTTACCAACAGCCCTCTTACATGCAAACATAAGACACTTGGCTCTGGTTACTACCCGTTCTATCTGTGGGTTCCAGGTGAGCCTTTTATCCAACACAGTACCTAGGTACTTCACCTGGTTCTCCAACGCTACCTCCTGCCTAAAGAGCTTAGGTAGCGACCTCACTCCCAGTCCTTCCTTTTTCTTGTAAAGGGAATGAGAGAAGTTTTTACAGGATTCACAGATAGCTGTTCCTCCTGACACCACCTTTCCACCTGGATAAAGGCAGCCTGCATGAGGTCACAAACGACGCTCATGTTTCTACCACGATGGCCACATCATCGGCATATCCCTGTGAGTAGAATCCTTGTTCGTTTAAACGCCTAAGGATCTTATCCACTATCAGGTTCCATAACAGGGGAGATAAGACTCCGCCCTGTGCTCATCCACGCCTAGCCCTGACCGTGATGATTTCATCATACAGAGTAGCCTGGATTAACCTGCTGTTCAGCATGGCAGACACCCATCCTACAACAGTCTTGTTCACCTCACAATCCTCCAAAGCCCTAATCATTGATTGTATTGAAGTGTTGCTGAAGGCTCCCTCTATGTCCAGGAACGCCCCCAGGGCTATTTCCTTTGCTTCCAGACTTTCCTCTATTCTGCTCACTAAATGATGTAGAGCAGCCTCTGTGGACCTGCCTGGTCTATAAGCAAATTGATTTTCGTGCAAGCCTGAATTCCTTAGCACGCTATCTCTGATATTTGCATCCAGTATTCTCTCCATTGCCTTTAGCAAGAAGGAGTTTAGGCAAATTGGTCTGTATGCCTTGGCCTGAGCATATCCCGCTCTTCCAGGCTTTGGAGCGAAGACCACCCTCACCACAGCCCAATTCCTTGGAACATGGCGCAGCGCCAAGCTCGCTCGAAAAGCACCCGTGATAACCGGCCTGAGCACCTCCAAACCCTCCTTGAGAAGTAAGGGAGTGATTCCATCCGGTCCCGGGGCCCTATGCATCTCGAACGATCTTATGGCCCAGTCCAACTTATCCTCATTTATGAGTCTCCTCGAGCAGTTCCAGTCCGTTCTACGTGGCCCTGCCCTAGTGTACAGGGAGGGATCACTCCCTCCCTCTATCTCACAATCCGGAAAGTGACATCCCAGAAGTACTTCCAGAGTCTCCTTTCCGGACTGCGTATATGAGCCATCTGGTTTTTCCAGAGAGCCCACCCTATTGGTATGTTCTGCCCTCAGGATCTTCTGGAGTCTAGCCGTTTCAGAGCACTCTTCCACTCTTTCACACTTTCACATTACTTTCTCCAGGAATCCGCTTGGCTTTCCGAATTGCTGAGTTATACTCAGTGAGTTTTTTATGATAGGGTTCCCAGCAACCTTGATGTTTAGAGGCCTTGAACAAAGTTTTACCTCCCTCTTCATCTTTGCTAGTTCCTTGTTCCACCACCTTACCATTTCGTGTTGTTTCCTTTGTGTGAGGGGGCAGATGGCCTGAAAAGCACCCTGCACCGCAGCCTGCAGCTGCACCGATACTTCTTCCAACTCCTCTATCCCCCTCACTTCAGGCCCTATATCTTGAACAGCCTGCCCCAAGTCCTCCCTGTACTTCTCCCAGTTCGTCCTTTTGGGGTTTCTGTACCAGATGTCTCTCATCTGCTTCCACCTCATCTCGAATATAATGTGCTGGTGATCTGCCAGTGATGGCTCCACCGAGACCCTGCAACCCTTGATTAGTTGAGCAGTACGTTCAGTGCAGACTGTGATGTCGATAACCTCCCTCCTCACTCTGTTGATGAAGGTCGGTTTGTTACCTACATTAACTATATCTAAATTATTGCTAGACAAATAATCAATTAGAGACTTACCTCTTGCATTGCAGTTCGAGCTACCCCATGCGAGATGATGCGCATTGGAGTCCACTCCAAGGACTAGGTGTTCACCTTTCCTCTTCGCTTCTCCCACAATGCGTGTGCACTCTTCAGTTGGAGGTGGATTGGCCGAGTCGAACGGGAAGTATGCAGAGCCTATGGTAATTTCTTCACACACCTCCTGATCCTCCAATCTCACCTTAGCTGCCACCAGATCCCTCGAACAGAACTCATTTAGCAAAAAGACACTTAAAAATTCTTATTCACTAACATGCATGTTCTGGGAGCGTCCGATGATGTATCGTACATCAGCCTGCCCCCAGAATCTCCCAGCCCCAGAACCCTACCTTTCACCGCCCATGGCTCCTGAATCAGAGCCACATCGATGCCTTCGGCCTTGAATCTACTGGCTAGGTTAAGGCTGGCCGCCTTTTTATGCTGAAGGTTGGTCTGGACCACCTTCAGCACCTTCCTTGGCTGCGCCATCCTTTGTCCTTTTTCCAATGATCTGGAACTGGATCTGCCCAAGCCCGAGCCTAACCCTGAGGTTTCTCTTCTTGAGCATCTCCAGATCCTTCTCAATGAGACCAAGAACCACTGTTCTCCCCTGAGGGCCCATGGTTCTAGCATTAATGATCCTCCAGTCTCTTGTCGAGATCGTGAGGTCATGTTGCTGGATCCTGGACAGTACGTCCTCCACCTTCATCTTGTCAAAGGGGGGCGGAAACCTGGTGATAACCTTGCTAATGTTTATCACCTTTTTCGCGTCCACCACTTCCAAGATAGCTCCTTTCCAGGGATTGCATATGGCAACAGCCTGCTCTAGCCACCCCTTGGTTTCTAGATTGCAGCACTGCAATACCATAGCGCCATTTTCCAGCCTAGGCGACTCATTGAAGCCTGGTAGACATCCATCTGAGAGGGGCTTCATCTGCGCAATGAGAGCAAACGAGAGCTCCAGGATGTCCTCCTCAGTGAGTAGCCTTTCCGGAAAGTCTTTAGGTACCACCGCAACCCTGAAAGAGGTCAGCCTTTCTGCAAACGAGAATTCCAACCCCCTCCTAGGTTTATTCGGTACCTATTTTGCTCCTGAGCTTGAAGGACTGCTGACTTCGGACCTTTGCCTTTTTGGCGTTCCTTCATCAACAGCTGCCCCCCCTGCTCTTCGGAGTAGCTTTCGGGTATTCCACCCAAGTGCCCGCAGCCATCTTCTCCTCTCTACGTCGCCTCTTCTTCTCCCTATGAAAGGCGGCGCCTTTCTTGGCTGGATCTTCAACGTGCATCCGGTTGTACTTAGATGCCGTTTGCTTCAGATCTACATCTGATGTACTTCCCTCAAAGGGTAGTACAGTGGATCGACTTTCTGCCGTAAGGGACCTGTCGCCACTGTCCCTTGAGGAAGTGGTAGCATGCTCAGCTGGAGCTTCTACCTTCCCTTCTTCTGCCTTCTTGCTGGCCTGACCCATTGGGACTTCCAAAGGCATTTCCTCATCGTCAAGATGCAGACTGAGGACCTTCTCATCTGGAGATTTCCTCTCTGCACCTGACTGTCTGTTCACTTCTGGTTCTGTTTGGTTATCCATGAAGATTGTGTTTGGGTTTTTGCCCCATCTAGGGTCCTGAGCAACGTTCTCACCATCCTCGGTGAGGCATTCGCCAGACAAAGTCCTCCCTCGACTCAGGCTCTCCGTAGCCCAGCCACTGCCCCCCGGCTTCGGCTTTCTATCCAGAGAACCTTCCCAGATCCGAACCATGGAAACTGGGTTGTTCCTCCTTCAATAAGCCTACTCACAGCAACTGCACTTGCCCCACTACGTATTCGCTTAGCGGGAACCCCTGATCTGGGCTTGCCAGATCCGATCGCGGCTCACCCAAGCCTCCAGAGCGCAAAGTGATGTGTTGGATCCAACCCTCCACAAAGAGTCTTCACCTCAATCACCAGCCATCCCTTCATCAAGGGTCACCGTATCTCCCAAGCAGGGTATACCTGGGTGCCCTACTTTCCCAGCAGGGGGGAGGATCCCCCTATCCAGGCCTATATATGTCCTGCTCTGGTCGCACTACCCAATCATCTCTGTGTTGGTACTTGCCTGGGACAGAGAGAGATGTAATACCTCTACCAAGGCTGCGCGGCGTCGGTACATTAGCCTGCACCCTCCTAGTCAAGACTAGAAGAGTGCAGTTTCCAGGTGACACTGCGTGGAAGAGTACCGTCCGACTTCGACACCCACGTAATAATTAGCTGTTGGCCATTTTATTCGCATTTAATGTACGATTTTTGTAGTTTGAGAAATTTAAAAATGGTTGCTACTGTAATAATCCCGCCAACTGTGAATTTTCATGATGTGATTTGTTTTTTGTTAACAAAAAAACAATAGTGTTGCCTGAGTTCATAAACTTGTTGAAGTTTATAGGTCAGACATTATAAGTGACGTTAAAGTTAGGCAGTAGTCTCATTTGTTTAGGGATGAACGAACAATTGTCCATAACAAAGAGTGTAGCAGTCATCTTATAGTAATGACTGTTCATAACAAAGAGTGTAGCAGTCATCTTATAGTAATGACTGTTCATAACAAAGAGTCTAGCAGTCATCTTACAGTAATGACTGTTCATAACAAAGAGTCTAGCAGTCATCTTACAGTAACGACTGTTCATAACAAAGAGTCTAGCAGTCATCTTACAGTAATGACTGTTCATAACAAAGAGTGTAGCAGTCATCTTATAGTAATGACTGTTCATAACAAAGAGTGTAGCAGTCATCTTATAGTAATGACTGTTCATAACAAAGAGTCTAGCAGTCATCTTACAGTAATGACTGTTCATAACAAAGAGTCTAGCAGTCATCTTACAGTAATGACTGTTCATAACAAAGAGTCTAGCAGTCATCTTACAGTAACGACAAATGGTTTAATGGAACAAGTGAATGCAAAAATTTGTGAAACTCGGCCATTTAGAATTTCAGAATTATCTTTTAAAATTTTTTAACATTTCACCAACAATTATTTATGACATGATCGAGAAATTTGACTACAAATAGGAGACATTTTTGCAGTGTTTTACAAATAATAGGGATTGGCTGTTTTGAATACATCATCATTGGAGAAGAAACATGTGTTTTGTACATAAATGACAGGTCAAAACAGCAATCAACGTAATGTTAATGATTGTCATCTTTTAAAACAAAAAAATTAAGAAAACCTGTTTTGTCATAAAAATCACTGTTTTTGAGATATGGAAGCCATGTTATCGAGTTATTTTATTGAACGTGGAATTCCTATTATTGCTGACACGAGCTGTGTGAAACCTTTCAGAAACTTAGACGAGCCATACAAAACCAAAAATGTGGCTTGCTATCCAGTGGCATCATATTTTGTCACGATAACGCATCACATAGCAGGTTAAATCTTTAATTGTTTCAAAAATTTAGCTAAGAAATGTTCGTCCTCTTGTGCTTTAGGCATGATTTTACAACAAATGATGATAAGTTGAAGGCCAACATTACTAACCTGTTCCAAAATATTGGCAGCGGACTTTTACGAAGATGGAATTACTGTCGAAACTATTGAAAATTGAATGGAAGTCAATGGTGATTATGTTAAAAATTGAAGAAGATTTGTAGATTTTTTTGATTATAATAAATAATTTTTATCTTTTAAGTGACCATTTATTTCAAAATAGACCTTACTTTAAAAAAAGTGTCTTGTACAATCATATCAAAATTATGATGCAATTACTGTAATATTTTGTTTTGTGCAGGAACCTATTGTGATCAAACCAAGCAGTCCTGGTATACCCACTTGTTTTAGTAACAGCCCTTGTGGTCAAGTTTTAAACAAAAATATGGAAAACAATACCAGGTAGGTTGTTTATTCTGTACATGATATAACATAATATTGTTGGAGTGTATTTCTTAAATCTCAATTCTCTTAGTATATTCTGGTTTTATAATAATTATTGGATAATGGAGGATACTCCAACTGATATAGTTTAATTGGACATTTGTCATTATTTGTGTATAGTATATCCATAATGAAAGCACTGTTGGCAACACCTCGTCGACTTACATACTCTTCATTCCCATTGGAACATAGGGCATCCATAACATGTCTCCATAAAATGTAGTTTCCTGGTTCTCCTCTAACATGTCTTCCCAATCTTCCTCACCTCTTCCATAACGCTCTTTCACCAAGCTTGTTTCACCTCCTCTTTTCAGTCAGATTCTATTCCAATGCCTGCTTTTCTATATCTTCATCCTGTTTGTGTGATCTCTCCATTCCACCATCTTCTACTGAATTACATTACGGGGTTACATTATTAGAAACTGAATTATAAATTACCAAGAAGTTATCACAAGGTCACTTTTTAATATGTAGTTAATTACCTTAGAGGTTGTCCTCAGTCCGTATATTAGTTATGGCTACAGCGCTGTTTCGCCGAACACTGTCGGCTTCGTCAGGCCCGCACTAACACATAAACACGTAACACAACACAACACTAACACATATAAAATCAGAGTATAACTCGTCGTACATAAATAATAAAATTGTTTGTGGCCACATTATAAGGTCTTACTTGTCCAGCTGCAGGTATGGTACTGGATCTATACAGCAGTTATCAGTATGATACTGATAATTAAGTTTAGTTGAAATGAAATGTAGACATGTTTGCTATGTTTATTTAATAGGGAACAAAAGATTTAATATTATTTATCTTACTATATTAACATTCTATTATTATATAATTTTTAACAAGACTATAAGAGTCTTGGTCACATATTCGGTAAAAAACAGCAATAATACACCAATTGATCCTTACACAAAATGTGTAACTATATATTATGCGATGACTGTAGCAAACCGTATATTGGTAAAACAGAAAAAAAATTTAATCTCGGTTCAAAGAGCATTTAACGCATAAGAATATTTCTAAAGTTAGCTCCGTCCATGCTGAACACCTGATAAACCAAGACTGCAAGTACATTATAACAAAATAAATGTAGAAATCATACATACATTACACTAAATAAAGGCAGAACCCTGGATATATTGGAGGAGTACAAAATTTACAACCATTTCAAAACCAACCAGGATAGTGTATTTAAATTATAAACTATCTTTCACATTCAACTGTTTATTTAATATTCTAGCCATTATAGACAACAATACCTAACAAGATTCAACCAGTGAGTGAAAAACCATGTGGCCACAATGCTTAAAACATTATTTTTTTAGTATATACTTTGTCATATAATACAGTTTATACTATTTATATTTATTCGTTTTTGTGCAATGAATATTAGTGTTCAATGTGTGCAGTTGTGTTTGTCATCTGATGATGGTATAAGAAATACCAAAACAGCTGTAATGACAAAATAAAAGTACCTCCTAAAAAAATGACTGCAAGTTAAATAATATTCATTATTAATCAAGCAAGTCGCAAGGGAATTTGGAAATCATGACAAATGATTTTTCACTCTGATAAACCCGTTATGTAACCAAGCCGTTAACATATAATCCTTCCTTATTTAGGTTCAACTTCATATTTGGCATTACTTGTGTTTTTTTTTTAGTTCTGTGATTTATAGTTTGTATCAAGGCTTAGCTTTAGCTTTGGGTTCTTTTCTCAGATTAATAGTTTTAGTTTTCAACATGACTGTATCGCTCTGGGGCTAACTTATAGTGAGTACAAATATAGCAATCCGGTGATACCTAGCTGGATATTATGTTTTCTATGTTGTCTTGGGTTAGATCCCCAATCAGGTCTCTCCTAATCAACTCTTGTTCTGATACTACCAGTTTGTATTTGAGTGCTAAGGGTCTTTATTATATGTTGTATCCAGGAATATGAAGTACAAGATAAGTTTGGTAGTCATTAGAAATTTCGACCTCTTGTTTTTTTTTACTAATCATCACTTTTCATGACCTCAGGAAACCTAAAAGTAATTTTCGACATACCGTTCATCCATCCTCATTGTTATCGTCGTCATCTGTACGCACAATAGCAGTCACAAAAAATGAAGAAAGGAACATGAAATTAGGTATAGGAGACTGTAGTCTGCTCCATGGGCGTAATCGCCGGGGGGCACGTCCCCCCCCCCCCAATATTTGAGATGTAAAAATATTTTTGCTTACTTAAAACCTTAAAAGGTAAACATCGGGCTTTGTCTTTACTAGGGTTTTTAACATTACATTTCTGTTATAAATGCATAAATAAATGCATAAAAAAGATGTTTTGAAAAGTTGAATTTTAAAAAATTTCCATACCCCCAGCATATGTCCCCCCCAATAATGAACTGGTGATGACGCCCATGGTCTGCTCATATAGAACCCTATTGAAATTCAATTAAATTAAATTGAAAACGTCAAATTTGGTGGCTATTTAAACAGTTTATGCATACCTGTTGTGTTTTTAAACTTAAAATACACTAAATTAGATTTAAATGATCAGATTTCAGTTCTGCCTGTAATGGTACGAACGTTAACATTGTCTGTATGTTGACAAATAATGAAATTTATTGTCAAAAACATAATTTTTAACCCTGACCACCCAAGAAATGTGATGCATAGTTATGAAGGATGCATCATCGACACAAGCATAGCGAGTAGTCTCCTTCACAATATGTACGAGCGAAGACACTGACACAAGCATAGCGAGTAGTCTCCTTCATAATATGTACGAGCTGAGACATTGACACAAGCATAGCGAGTAGTCTCCTTCACAATATGTACGAGCGAAGACACTGACACAAGCATAGCGAGTAGTCTCCTTCATAATATGTACGAGCTGAGACACTGACACAAGCGAAGTGAGTGGTAACTTTTTAAAGTATAAATATCTATGAGGCCCTGTTTAGGGACTAGTAAATATCAAGAAAGCAGTGATATACACTATTATGTGGTTCAGAAAACCTGTGTAACAACTGTTTTAAAACAACGACCCTATTGGATAAGACCTCTTGATCTATCAATAAAATTTTACATTTCCTACAAGGACCAAAAAACCTTTGGGCTTTAGATTTAAAGGATCTGTTTGTATTATGGGACTAGGTAAGTACCATGATGGTCCCATCATTTTGATTGATAAGGTGATGATGACCAAGAGGTTTTGTATCTTTTAAACAACAAGGAAAAACATGACTTGGCTACTAGGCTCAAATTTCTCATGTTCTAGTCTTATTACTTAATAACTTTTGTTGATTTATTCCCTCCAAACATAGTGGTATTATTTATACATGCAAATAATAGCAAATGTCCGAATAAACTTTATCAATATTACCTTAGTTTAGATTTCAATAGTGTGACAAAGTATGCTTTGCTTATATCTAACAGGCATTTACGAGGAAACTGGCTTGCATATTGGGAACATGAGATTGGTCGCAGTGGTAAAGATAGTCATATTAATGTAAAACAGATAAAACTTCAAAGTTACAGTGGACACAGTAACAGTGTACGGGTTTTAACAGTGTTGGATAATGAAAACAGTTTCCTTAGTGCAAGCAGAGATAAAACTGTGAAAGTCTGGTCTCTACGAAGCAAGGTTAGTTTATTAATATTATTTTATAAATACTACTATTTTTACCCCATGACCTTTCAAACACCTTTCCCACCTCTTCCGGATATATTTTTATCACCATTTACTATCTCACGCTATTTGCAGAAAGAAAGTATTATAACAAACAAAAATTAGTGTTCAGATTTTTATGGATAATCTGTTCGAACGATGATAATGACCAGGTTTTCACCTATAGTTTTTTTTTTTTTAGAAATACTGTAATTCTTTGTAGACATTTGTATGTTATCGTAAATAATATTATTAAACCTAGGCCTGTTAAGAGAATGAAAATATAAATAAACAAATACAATAGGCTCATAACTATTCAGCGAATGTGGCGGTCTGTCGAGCTGGATAGGAAAAAGGCCAAGTGTTGAGAGGAATCATTTCGTATGTAACAACATATACAATTTGTTATAACTATATATCAGTAGCATTTCGTAGCATATTAAACTAGTGTTTGTAGACGTTGGACAAAGAATTGATTTAAACATTTTAGTAAGAATTAATGCTGATTTGATCTAATTATAAAGGAAAAGTGAAATAAAATAATAAATATATTTAAAAAACTTCATTTATTCAAAGAGTGTTACAAAGATTCCATATTTCGAGCAACATTTTACAATAAAGATAGCATTGAATATTCTTAGTATATAGTTCAAATTCAGCACTGTGGATTATGTTTGAACCATTTTTTTATAATTCTATTATAATGATACTGTTTGTAGTAAACAAATTTATATCAACAAAAATAAACATTGTACTAACTAACAAAACTAGCGCTTGAAAAAATATTTCAGTGCTGTCTGCTTTTCTCACAGATGTTATTACTTGGGATGTACAAACTATGCAGTAAAAACCAAAAATCATCCATGCAGCTGCTAAAATAGATGTAATTTCTCAAAATTAGCTCTAACAGTTCTATTTAAATTTTGGCAAAATGTGAAAAATAATGACCCAAACCAATGTGCAAAATTGCAAATAATAGAAAATGACAGTTATGGAAAAAATTTCAGGAAACTAATCTTGACCGTCGTCATTTAAAGTTAATTTCACATTATAATATTTATACTTAAGACGAGTTTTTAATACAAGTAAAACAAGTTAACATCTTGTAACAATTGCTAACCATTTAAGGCTCCAACGTTATAATAAACCTTAGTCTGCAGTCTATATTTTGAAAAACGATAATGTTTTTGGTTTATGCTCATTTCAAGGTCAAAATGTTAACCATGTACAATTGGGTAGCCAGTTTTGAAAAGATAATTTAATTAATATTACATTACAGAATTAAAGGTAATACTAATTACACCAAACCAATTAAGAATAGAGCTGACCTTTAGCGAAACCCTTTCTCAAACTCGTCTTGATTTAAATAATAAATTATCGTGTCCAATTTGGGGATTGGGCCTCTGGAAAACCTTGACCCAAATTGTTTAACTAGCCATGGTTAATATTGAAAAAATTATTAAAAAAGCCATTATTAAAAAAAAGAAGAAAACTAATTGTCTGTTTTAGTACTTTTGAAATATGAAATAAGTATTAATTTAAGCAGCCATGTGCTATTCTGAATATTAATCATTTTCTTAGTTAAAGAGTTGCCAAGTCCTCGTCTAAATACTTTTATTCACAAACAACTCATAACTTTTTATTATTCACTTCACCTCTTATTATACAACCCTTATTCAACACTTCAACATTTCGTCTATACAAACTTCTGTCCATCTCACTTATGTTATCAGATGTTGATTCAAAACTTTTACTGAAGACCAAAATGACTCTCAGTCCAGCTCCTACAGGAGACTCCTCACAACTGCCTACCAAGTAACACGTTCCAAACATTTTTCTCAGAATTGTCCTGTTTATTACTTTATTTGGAACATCGTATGATTATTCCCTTTCCTTATGTATACATCGTATGATCATTAAACACACTTCCCTCCTTGCTTCTTTTTTAATATTCTGACGCACTAAATTGTTTATAAAGATTCACTTTTTATTTATTCCTTAATTATAATACATTTTTATTTACGTATAATATTTTTTAATTATTTACATTTGAACTAAATTATTATGTATATAATATTGATTGGTTGGAAAATGCCCCATGCTTACAGTCTGCTCAAGCTAGCTAGCCATTCAGATGTTTCCTGCTAAGGACAGTCTGGCACTCTGTTCAAGCAGGTGCTGAGCTCAGTGACAAACCGTTACAATCTTAAATATATAAATATTGTTTTACAAAATCTAAGACGGTCTCCATGTGAATGAGTGTGAGAAAATTTGTGTAATATTTTTACAATGTTTATTTTATAAATCTTAATATCTTTTTTTCTAACAGGGGGATGGAAGTACAGTATCTGGTTGTCAATGGACTTATTCTGGACATCGTAAATCTGTTATGGCCTTAGGATTTGTAGAACGTGTACGTCTGGCCGTATCTTGTGATTCAATTGTTCATCTTTGGGATCCTTTCGTCGGGAGAGCAGTCTCACAGACAGATATGAAACACTCTCCCGTCAATACTCTCCGTCCATTAAACTCACCCAGTGCCGCTGTATTAACAGCCAACACAGATTCTACGTTAAGGACATTTGATACAAGAGTCGGAAGTTATGTGAATGAATTAAAGGTAGGAATTGTCAAATTTGACCTTTTTTTTAGGTAGCCTACAGGAAGCTTATGTTTTTCAGAATATTTAAAGTCAATGCGAAACTGTGAACAACCAATAATTTAATAAAGCTAGATAGATAATGTATTTATTTGTAGGACAAAGTTAGGACCATTATGATCCTCTCTTCAACTTAACGTCATTATAAGAATTATACAAATTGAAAAAATACATCTCTACCAATAATAATAATAATAATCAATAGTTTAATGAATACCTGTTGTTGATGAAGTGATCCAATTGTAGTCTTTGAACACTATCTTCACACGACAAAGTCGTTCATGAGAGGTCATCAAAACATTTAAATAATTGTTAAACACTTATCACAATATAAAAGAAAAATAGATTTATTATTAATACCAATAAACTATTTACTCCTATAAAGAAAAACAAATACAATTCTTCTGTTACAACATAAGGTCAATTTTAGATGAAGCATAATAATTTGTTTTCGCCATTCCGAATATTGTTATATTAATTCAAATATATAAGACTTACCGTCGTCAATATTCTGTTTGTATTCTGCATTGTACGACACCGTGTTAACTCAAATAGATAACGTAACTCAACCCCTCCCAATGTCAAGCTGTGATACCAGTAATATTCGAGACTCTGTGCAGTAGGGACGTAGACAATGATTCGTGAATCAATTTTAATCGTATGTACGTGTAAGTGTTTCGTGTCTAATTTTGCTCTTGTGTAATGTGTATAAGTGTTTGTAATTGACGAAGGGAAACCAGATTACTTTACAACTTGATAATGGCTGAATAGCTGAAACGGCCGTCGTTTGAACGACGCAAACAGAATATTGACGACGGTAAGTCTTATATATTTGAATTTAGATGAAGGTTTGGGCTAAATTCAAAATCAAAAGTTACAAGATCATAATTAATTGTTCTCGCTTGTTTCTGTATACATAACTGTAGATGTGTATATATATATATATATATATATATATATATATGTAATATATATGAATACTTATATGAATATATGTAAATTTACAATATTATTTTATAACTTTCATACATTTATAACTATCTCGAGGAGGGGAACTCGTACTAGCTTGAGTAATGTTTCTTTACGAAAAATCATAAAATAAATAATTGCCATTAAGAAAGTTAGTGAATTCATCAAGTCCCTTTAAAAAAATCAATTGTTTGTTTAAGTTCGTAACTCTGGCTTCTTTGAATGATGAAAGTTCAAGTTTTTATTTATTCAAATATATTGTTGTATATTAATATTAATTTGATTTAAAGCTTTATTTAAGTTGAGTTAAATTAACAGTTTGAAGTCTTCACTCTATGACACAATTACACAAAACTATTGGACCAATAATTTTGTCAACTTGGTTCTTCTTGGGCACGCTCAAAGAGTGACGCTATCCTTCTAGTTTCTAGCATCGTGTCTTGTTTCAAATTTGTTCCAAAATGGATATTTTTTTCTGATTGGCTGATGGCTTCCTTCTCCAAATGTCTTGAACATTTGAAAGTTCGGTATCTACATTTTTCTTGTATTTAATTAAAAACTTGAAATGATTAAAGATTACCTAATTGGTTTAGAAATTTTGTTAGACACGTTTTTAGAATTATTTTGTATCAGAAGATTGTATATATGTAATTAAAATTTATTTCAATAGTAATCTGAATTCCCATTGGTTTTCTGTACGCAACGTCTAATTGGTTGAACCAGTATTTAGTTTTCGTTGTGACTAACATTAATTAATCTATTCTAAATTATCTGACGTGAATAATACAACCATTTCATAGGTTTTAATGTACATTAAGATACATAGGTAATTGATTTATGCTTACTTTAGTTTATAGTCGCTAGTCTGACTAGACATACATAGCTGTGCTTATAACTTTCATGGTGTCATTCCCAGTCTATTCCTTCACTTTACCAGTTTTCGCTTCTACAAAACAATATCACTATGGGTTATAATTATACTCGGAAAGGACTTGATGAGTGTTCTAATGGAGAATTCTAGTGTTTTCCTTCTATATCACAATCCAAAATATGTTGTTTAAACGTGATATCTAGAATTTAGGTTGACAACTTATTGGTGTATTCTATTTTTTTATCACGCTAATAGTGATTTTTACGTTGATACATGTTTAACTAGGTTCGTTTAGAGTATGTTACCTTCATACCTTATATCCTATGTGTTTGTTATGTTTCTGGATTTCAAAATGCATTGATTTAGAATTGTTTCAGCAGTTAGGTCTACTTTGGTTTGGAAATGACATGTATGTTATGTTATAATTTCTGTTATATTCTAACTAGTAGGTACATTCTTATTGATAAAGATTTTTGATCAGTCGATAATAATTATAGTTGGGCTTTGGGCTTTAGTTGATTGCACCATTACAACACAAACAGGTGATCACATTTCTTTTAAGGTCCTGTATTTCTATTCTCTTCCCGAGTCGGTATGTATAAATTCTCAAGCCGTGTTCCAACTGATAGTGTTCTTCTACAGTTGAGAGAGCCAGTTGTTTGAGGGCTGTTGGGGGCTCATTTCCTTGCACAATGATGTCTTTAAGTTGATTGAGGGTAATCAGTTGGTTTGATTGGTGTAAGTAACACAGGGTTCAACTGAGAATGGTAGTGGGTTGTCTTCAACATAACTTAGTATGAGAGAGAGGGATTTCTTGTGAATTTATAGTGATTTTTCTGTCGATATTTTTTTCCAATGATGTTTGTGGTAGTTCTACTAAAGTCAAGTATGTGGATGCTGCTTGTTGCTTTTTTCCTCTTCCAATGGTAGGTTATATATATATAATTGCATGACCGTAACTGGTGTGGTTTTAATAACTCCACAAACAGTGATTTGTTTTGGCATCCCTACAGTTACTCCATGTTTTATTTGTTGATAAAATAAGTACTTCTATATTTTATAATGAGTTTGAGTTTAGATGAGATGTCTGCGAACAATATCCATTAGGATTTTGTTTTGTTTGTAAGATTTTTGTATAATATTTCTACATAATTAATTTTGTAACCTACCTATGTTCAGGTTGTTGCAAGTGGTGCAGGTTTAATCAGGTGTATATCTGTATCACCTGCAGGAACATTGGTAGCTTTAGGTCAAGCTTCAGGATACCTAACAGTGTTGGACTTAAGGACAGGAATTGTAGTATCCTCGTGGAAAGGACATGAAGGAGAGGTCAGTTCATTTTATATTGTTCATACTAGACTTTTATCTCCCTACAAGTGATCATTCTTAACTACGATTCAAAATGGATCTATTATGAAATATACAGGGGTACTCTTAAATAGGCTAAACTTTGAAATAAGTCATTTTTCATATTTTTATAACAACGTTGAATTATGTTTTTACAATACAGATTATCTACAATTGTAAAAATTAAATAACATGATCTGGGAAGTAATTTAATTTTATAGATGTCCAAACTGACGAGCATCTTGATCCTACGGTCTTTCTTGAATACACCCTCATTATTGTTTTCATGAAACACATCAGAGATTAATTGTTTCATGTTGTTCAGTGTATGGCTTCCGAAAAAACACTTTCTCTTTGAAAATCCTCGAGAAGAAAGAATCCATGAGTGATCAAATCAGGGGACCGTGGAGGCCAATCGATAGGACCACAACTACCAATTACCGAGAGACTCGATCCAGTAATTCTCGGACAGAAGTGTTAAAGTGTAGTGAGATGCTGAAAAATAATATCATTGCCACAGTGATGTCTGATTTAAGGAATAACAGTGGTCTTCAACATGTTTTGTACACATTACCTTTTGACTGAGTTATAAAAAAAATACTGGGCCAAAAACATCGTTGCAGGTTAGGCTACTCCAAACTGTGACCCCCAGTTAATTAAACTGTTTTTCAATGGTTTCCTGTCAATCGTAAACACAGTAGTTCCGATTTATAGCTACACTTAACTTGAAACAAACTTTGTCAGAGCTCAGTACCTTCATCAAGGCTCTTTTTCCTTCTCTTTGTTCATATAACGCAATTTCATAAAACTGTAACCACTGATCCGGCTCATTCTCCAATCCATGAATAAGTCTTGGGTGATATTTATTTATTTTTCTGAACAAACAGCATATACAGGACAAAAAATCTAATGCCGGATGGGTTCTCAATGAAACTTAAAACCGAGACAAACATTGCAGCTTGTGTAAAGAACTTCCTGAGATTTCAAGCTGAATGTAATTAGCTGGCTCAAGAAAGAACTATATGTTCAGTAATGTTTATTTTGGCCCATATGGTATTAAATTTAGGGTAGGTAAGTATAAAAAGCTAACATCACAAGTTCCAATAAACTCCCATAAAAATATTCAAAATTATAAAGAGTTTAAGAAAAGCCTTAGACAACTTTTATTGTCTGGATCCTTTAATCTGTGAAGGAGTTTCTCTGCTGTGACAAATAATGTGTCAGACGAAATAATTGTATTGTTTGTTCTTTGGATGTTAATTTCTATTTGCTGTTTTTGTTACTTGTAAACTAATGCTTTTGTATTTTATCACCTATTTATTTGTGAATTTCCAGTTATTTTATTTTTTGTTTACATATTATTGATTAACTTATTTTAATATTACTAAAATTATTTACCTTGGTTTATATGTCTATTTTTATTATTACCGTTGTTACTTGTTCCTTGTTTTTGTAAATGTCTTATTTAGTTTGTAAGTATGTATACTATGTATATAACGTTATTTTAATATTGATTGACGGTGCTATACTATGTACAATGTCACAGCAATAAATGGAATTGAATTGAATTTTTAGGCCTCTTCAGCCTCATTCTCTTTGCCGATTAACAGATTATAACTTTTAGGATTGTTAATCATATAACAGATTAACTTGAAATAGTCTATTTTTATATTGGTGCATACATATCTCAAAGTTGAAAGTAATAACAAATTGTGAAAGATGTTAAACAAAACAATATGTTCATTTCTGTTTTGCTCGTTGATAGGGTAAATAATATTTAGGTATTTGGTACCGTATTCCATTTGTGTTTAAAATTAAAATCTAAAACAAAACTTTGTTAATAGGTTCTGCAGTTGCTAGCCATCAATGAACAGACTGTAGTGAGTTCGTCTTTGGACCAAGCCGTTTCTGCGTGGAATGTAACTGAAGGCAAACTAAAGTTTAACTTAAAGTAAGTACTCTGTTATACTCATTCATTCATTCAATGTCACAGTTCTAAATACAGAACTGTGACATTGAATGTGCCGAATTATCAAATTACCATCTTTTTAACATATTCTCTAGACTTGAACTTTCAGACTTTGTTTCACCTTTGAGAGTCTGTACATAACCTGAAATACAAGTCAGAGTAAGTCTGTAGTCTTTAATTTGTTTTCAAATGTTACAATCAGCTGTAGCTAAAATGGTCAATGTATCAATTATGGAACTTGTGTCTAGGGTGCACAGCTGTCAACTGAATCGTCAAATCATATGACAATACACCAAAGTTATACATAAATTTATGAGGGTCATAAACTTTTGAAAGAATAAGTGGGAAAATTAAGAGGTTCCTAACGAGTGTCCCATAAAGTATGCAAGATTTAATAATGTAAAAACTTTTATTTATTGGAAAATATCAGGTGTTTTAATGTTAATACAAAGTACACTTACTACAGTTAAATATGGAACACAATATCAGACAAATATCCCCCGTAACTCTGCTGGCACACGGTTATCAGTCGATTGAAATTTTTCCTGACTTTCCTGCACAATTCCCGCTCAATATAACCAATAACTCGTTGAATCTGTTCCTTAAGTTGAAAAATTGTTCGTGGTCTGTAGACATAAACACGTGATTTCACATATCCCCAAAGAAAAATATCCCATGATGCTAAATCACAAGACCTCAATGGTCAGTTCTTAGATAAAACATGCAGGGAAATTTTTAGATAACAAAGTGATTGTTTCGTAGGCAGTATGACTGGTTGTGCCGTCCTGCATAAAGAACATGTCTTTCAATTCCATATCTTCCAGTTGAGGGGACAAAAACTCCATTATCATGTTCTGGTAATGTTTGCCAGTCACTGTTACTGCATCTCCAGCCTCATTCTCAAAGAAATACGGACCAATCACGCCGCCAGTCCAAAATCCGCACCAAGCAGTTTCTTTTTTTGTATGCAGAGACTTCTTGTGAATGATACGATGGTTTTCTGTACCCCAAATATGACTGTTTTCTGTGTTTAAGTATCCATTGAGATTAAAGTGTGCTTCTTGCTAAAGAAGATTTTGTAGGAATAATCACCGTCCGTTTAATGTTTACCCAATGTCCTCGGCGCTTCATATGATCACACAGTTTGAGCTCTTGTGTCAGTTGGATTTTGCAGGTATTCAAATGAAGATTTTTATTTTTTTTTATTTGGTGCATTGTGCGTCTTGGAATGGGCAGTTGTAATTGACAGCGTATTGATTTTCTTTGGCTAATATCGACACTATCTCTTACTACTGCGATATTTTCAATAGAACAGATAGCACAAGGACATCCAGGCGGTTTAACATGTAGTAACGAAGCTGTTTCTTTGAATTTCTTAATCAATCTCTGCACAGTTGACAGATTTGGTGCTTGCTCCTCATCGTCCAATAATGCCACGCAATTTACGAACTGTTTCCGCATAACACTTACAGTTCTTATAATGTGTTTTCGCAATAACAACGAGATGTTCTTTCGTGTAACACTCCAAGATGACTAATGGTGACTAAACAGCAACAACAATGCAGCAGTTGCAGTGCTAACAACTTAACAAGACGATAGTGGTGTGACATTCAAAAATTGCAACAATTGGAATTGTGAAAGAAGGTCATAAAAAATTACAATCGACAGTGTGCCAGCAAAAAAATGTACAGTGTGCCAGCAGAGTTGCGGGGGATATTTGTCTGATCCAATGCACATTCCAGCTCAGTTGTGGATTCACAACAATTTCACTCAAAGCACTTGTTTTTAATGAAACAAACACTTCAACACATCAAGAGTTTCTTGGGCATCCTTTGTTGTAGGGTTAGTTTGACTACTTACATTATCTTCCACCTCGTCTTCTTCTGCTTCATCATCTGCGTCTGGGTCTCCCATAACTGAAGACAGGATCTCAGCTTCGGAGAGCTCTCCACACCTTGCAAGTTCGTTGTCAAAGTTCACAAACTATAAATTCCATATTGCCTTATGAATGCTTTAAAATAAGTTTATTACTAAATTACTTACGTCATAGCAATCTTGTGTTCAGTATTTATTCATTAATATTTCATTACAGCTGTTTCGGTATAACATATACTATCATCAGATGAAACAACACATTTACACAACACACTGATACACATTTCACAAAAATAAATAAACATAAAATGTTTGGTACTGCAGTACAAGTCGAAAGTAATATAAAATAAAGTTTAGATAGTTTAGATAATATAGCCACATCTTTCTAACGTGGTGGTCAACTGTTCATTTGAAAAACGTTATTTAAGTAAGGAAATTAAACTGAACTTTCATAATAAACACTGGGTACTTTAAATACATATAACACAATAAACATAAACAAACAAACACAATATAAACGATATTAACACGTAATAATAGGAACGACATAACCTTAAAACACCACACCGCAAGAAAGACTCAACTGATCTAGTCCAAAGCGGCGGGTCAAACGACTTTGTCGATAGCGGTATCCCATTGTCGGCGGCGTAAAAACACTGTGGCATGGGCACCCGTCGGTATAGCAGGCATACACCGGCAAAAACATTTAACGGGCCCCTTTTTTCCATGAATCAATTTAGTATACATTATGGAAAATATAACATTTCTTTTCAGTTTTCTTCTTGTCCTTGACTGGTTATGATCTACATACAGTATATACAGTAAATAAAAATGAGCGAGTTACGAAAACGAAAGCGTGTGTTGGTTTTGTGTGAGACGCGGTTAAATTTGTTAAAAAGACTTGACAGAGGAGAATCTGTAAAAAAGCTTTGTGACGAGTTTAACGGGAACCTTGGATTAACCGGCACGGGTGTCAGTTCCCAGTTCCGACTAGACGGGTTAAGAGGGGTTCTACTGTAATACAAAGGTTCAGTACTGTAATACTGAACTGATATGAACAAAATACACCCACTTACCAAATTTAAGTAAAATTCATATGTTCACTTAAGGGGGGAGTTCAAATAAAAAGTGAAAATCTTTATTTACAAACCAATTTTACTCATACTACACCTTAAGGTGAAGTTATATAAAACATACAGAAAAAAACTGGGAAAAATTTTTTTTTCCGCTATCAATGGGTGGGGGGGGATTTATTGTGTATTGCAAGGGTTTGCGAGAACATAAATTTCTCAGGTTTTTAAAGTGATAGAGGGTTTTTTTTTTTTAATCTGTTCCTGAGAGTAATACCTACAATCTCTAGCATGGGTTTAAGGAAATTATATAAAATAAAATTACAGTAAATTTTTAAATTTCGAAATATTTTTTTCCCCGAAATAACTGGTAAAAACTATTACACTTTAATAGTGTAATTAAATTACTATTTTTTAAAATATTTTAATGACATTATTTTTACAAATCCATGCTAGAGATTGTAGATCTTGTCAAACTGAACAAAATAAAAAAACTTCATCCTTCTATCTAGTATAGAACTTGAGATATTTATGTTCCCATGCGAAAAAAGTAAACTTTTGAAAAACGACCGAAAACCAAAACACGGTGCTTTTAGTGATTGACAAAGACCTACTTACATTAAAATTCTCCAGGTCCATAAGTGACTCCTTCATTTTTTTTCTTTGCTTCTTCTTCATGGATTTTCTTCAACTTTAAGTAGTGTCTTCGTCTTTTTAACCTCTCACACTTAGCCTTTTCTATTCTTTGGCAACGACGTCGGTCACGGATCTTGGCGATTCTTGTGGTGTTTGCGCCCGGCTTCAACGATGCTCTCACAAGACCTGCTATGGTGGCAACGTTTCCAAAATTGTATTCACTGATAGCATTATAAACTGCAGTTTCTACTAAACGTTTGGAAGTATTCTTGGCTTTGTCGCATCTGCGCCAAATGTGGCTGTGCAAACTTTCGTTGCTATTTTGAGTTTGCCCTCTCAAACACTTTTTTAGAAGTTCACTCTCTGTTAGTCTCTTATATACTGGTACAATATGTTTTAGAACTGTGTTGTTTATGGGTGTTTTTACATTTTGACTATGATCACCTGGAGGTAAGTTATTGGCCTTAGCTCGGTTGTAAAAACACCAACTGTGTTCACCCTCGGGACATTTAAAATGCTTTGGATTCTGGTTGGTAGAAATGCAGTGGTACAGTGTACCCAGAATGGATGTTTTCATGGATATGATATCTTTGTGGACATTTTCCAAAATAGCATTGTGATAATATTTAGTTAGTTTACAAATCGCTTTTTCGGTCAAGCATCCAAACCCTCTACCTCCAAGAGTAACTTTATGCACTTTACTAGCGTCTTTTACTAACTTCCGTAATGCTGTTCCCAGCCTTTTGGAGACATGGTTAACACATTCCTCCTTTTCTATTACCACATCTTTACCATAGACATCCATCTCCATCAGGTGGCTGAATACTTTCGAGTCACCGTCAGAGACAACAGTTGTGTACTGAAAGTTATAGTCCAGTGAGCGCCTCCACAGTGTATCAGCTGCAGCGACTTCCATTGCTGGTGACGATCCAGTGTAGTTTATGTCACATTCTGCTTGATGCCCTTCATACCAAAAAAAAAACTCTGGGCTCGTTTCACCCAACCATTCTTTGGTGAGCGCACAATTGTGACAATACTTAGAAAGCACACAACAGTCAATCACTAAACCAGTATCGATATGGATGACAGTCCCAACACCATAATTACTCGTGAACCCACGTTTGTGCCACGAACCATCGTAACTTACAGCTAAGTCAATTACAGAATTGTCTGTAACTGTATTGTCATGTTCTTTACAGTAGTCTCTCACACATTTTCTTGCCTTAGCCAAATACTCAGTTCCGTTCATTAGGGATAACTTATGGAGTTCGGCCGACGTTTTATGAAATAGCCCTTTACTCATACAAACCATATTCATGATAAGAGAAAATTCTTCTATTGCAGAATAACCCTTGCTCATATTCAAAAAAGATCTAACTACTCTCCTATTTACATCATATGAGTCATCCTCTGCAATCTTTTTTGAGCTTGAGACACACGCTACGTCTTTCTTACATTTTGTACATTCCACACATAAAGAGGTACTAAAGCCTACATTCCTTTTTATATTTAAAACTAGTTCACATTCAAAGCACTCATTGCATGCAAGCTGCTCAACTAAAGTGTTCAAACTATTTACATCAACTAGCAAGTACTCCGCAGCTGTGTCTGCTGGTAGGCCTAGGCTTACTTCTCGATCTATTTCAGTTTCCGACAAATTTAGGTTATCTTTTCTGTAGTTTGTATACTTATCTTTTGCCTGAGAAGTACTTGGCTGTTCAACTACAGGATTCACAGCCTGAGTTTGATTTGATGTGGAATGTGTAGGTTCACTAGGCCTAGTTAGGTTTGGAGCTAGGCCTATGTTTTTCCATCGCTTGTTTGCTGCCAACACAGCCTTAGATTTTTTAGATCGGGTTTTTGTGCTAAGTTCTTTTATCACAGCTTGCTTCACAGGAGGCATAGTCAACAGTTATTGCAAAAACTAGTAAACTAAAAAAATCTAACCTCTAAAGCACTTTATCAAATGTACTATATTATACACTACAGGAACAAAACAAATTCGTTGGTGAAATTCAACAGATCAAATTGTAAGTCATACAGCTTCACTAAACCGGCTAATTCACTCAGTAATAACTACAAATGTACACATAATGAAGAAAACTTTGAATTCCATGGTAACAACAACAAAGACTGGAGCTAGTTATTGTACTGTACCAAAGTAAACAAAACAGTGAGTCAGCTGTTCAGAAAACATTTCTGCTATAGAATAATACCCTCCCCCCCCCTTCCCTGGAACTGGTTTCTCAGTCAGCTGATGGGTTCTAGCTTTGGAAGTAAATCCATAATACTATATGCCAGTACTATAATTAGTGGCTAGATTTAGTTTAGAACAAGTAATCAATCTACAAAAGCAAACTATGTCAAGATTGTGTAATGCTGCAAAAATCACTAAAATAAAGTGCAACTTCAAAGTATTTTTTTTATGAGAAAAAAAAATCGTATAAGGTTGGTTTTAACTGTTTTATGTTCAGAATTTAATATATAATTTAAAAAAAATAAAAAATTGTAAAAATTCATATTTTGGCCATTTTTGGCGTGAACTCCCCCCTTAAACTTAAGGTCATTGAACAAATGACATGTTATGTATTCTAAAATCAATAATGTATTTAGTAGACATCAAAAATGGATATTTTGGCTACAACTCAATGTATATTTTATAACCCATCACATAACTTTCATTGCAAGGGGAAAAAGAAGTTTGAGTTTATTGGTAGTTTTATTTTATCTGAATTGCAAAGTTTCACTTTGATTGTTTTGTTTCAGGGGGCCAACAGAACCAGTTCATTGTTTAGATTCATACGGCAGTGAACTAATCTCAGGTACAACTGCTAACCGTATTGGTGTTCACTCTGGTATAGATGCTGGTGCTTCCTTCTCTTCGACAAGGCTGCGTACAGAGACATTTAAAGGTGTTCTAACAGCATTGAATGTGTTGCCTTTGAATAGACTTCTATTGTTAGGTGCTGATACTGGTGGTATTACGTTACTTTGTTGAAGTAGAGTTGGGTGGATATTTACAATAACGTGTACAGGGTGGCCACAAGCAGGGAATTTCTAATATAGAGGCTATAGTAGTAAACTAACCTAAGTTAATAATTTCTCTTCTATGGAAATGCCAACACCAAGACTTTGAAATGTCCACTGATCATTCCAGTAAAACTAATTTGTGTGTTAGTGGATTTTTTAATGATTTTAATATTATTCAAAAAGTTAGCTAATACATTTTTTTTTTCTCTCCTGGAATGTCAATTTTATTTAGTAATATTATCTCTGTAATTTACATGTGAATATGCTTCATAATATGTTTACAAAACATTTTCTAATCTCAATCCTGTCCAATAATCAGTTTCAAAATATTGATTCTATTTGACCGATCATTCATATTGGTCCAATTTTTACAAAGCTTATAATAAGTGTGAAAACAACTCTTGGTCCTATTGTCCAATGCAAGGAAATTGTGACTACTTTCCTTGAAAAATGTGACTTTTCTCTTATCTTTAATTCAGGTGCAATGCTCTTCTACGCCATACCTATAATGTCAGTTTTATGACAATCTCTCTGTTTATAATTCCATAAACAGTGGTATTGTCCACCATTATTGATAAAAAAGATTAAGAAACTTAAATCTTCAACAATTTACTTGTACCTCTAGGCATCTTTTGTCACTTTAAATTATCATACGATGAACGTATTACCTAATACATGTATCTTACAATAGATGTTGTTATCATACACTGGTGTACACCTGTTTAGCCACTACAATACGATTTGAATATGCACTAATGACACCTATCTTATAAAATAGTTGTTTATCATTATTATGATTGCATATTGCTTATTTTTTTTTTTTTTTTTTTTTTTTTTATTTATTTATAACACTACAACTAGCTTTATCAGCTAACCAGCAGCTTACTTTCTAACAGCAATCGTGACAGTTTATTAGGTTATTTCCCAATGTCAATACCTATGTTCACAGCTCCACACCCACAACTGTGAACTTTAAACCAAGTCAAAAGGCTTCAGTCTTTTAAGGCGTCGCACTAACTCTGCGTTGTCAAGCAGCTGAAGTACTTCAACGTTTTGGTGGTTATGGAGTCGAGACTCATGCTTTTTAGCTTGCTTTTGTATTTCGGCCTCTACCGTTTCGATCTTCAAGTCCCTGTGAATAGTGTCATTGCTGACATACCAAGGAGCTTTCACTAAATTCCTTAATACTTTATTTTGAAAGGTCTGAATAATTTTGATATTAGACTTCTTAGTGCAGCCCCATAGCTGTATACCATATAACCATACCGGTTTTAGCACTTGCTTGTATAGCACTAGTTTGTTATGTACTGATAATTCTGACTTTCTTCCAATCAGCCAATGCATTTTCTTTAATTGAATACCCAGTTGTTCACGTTTCTTCTTAACATGTTCCTTCCAACGTAGCTTAGCATCAAGGGTCATACCAAGATATTTTGCACTGTTGGCATACGGTACTATATTTTGATCAATATATACTGGCTTATAAACACCTTTTCTATTTGTAAAGTTTACATGCACTGATTTTGTCTCATTAATCTTGATACGCCATTTTTTAGTCCAAGCAGTGACATGGTCAGTCGCATTTTGCAGTTTACTTGTTGCATCTCCTACATCTTTCCCTACAGCCAGGATAGCCGTATCATCAGCAAATGTGGCAATTAAGACGTCACCATCCTGAGGCAAATCATGAGTATAGATTAAGTACAGTATAGGTCCAAGTACGCTACCTTGAGGCACTCCAGCTTTGATGTTCCTTAGCTCTGAATATTCTGAATTCATCCGAACTCTAAAAAGTCTATCTGCTAAATACGAACTCAATAATTTACTCAGTTTTTGCGGAAGTATAGCTTTTAATTTGTTATTAATTCCAACATGCCAAACTTTATCAAAAGCTTGAGCAACGTCTAGAAATAAAGCCGAACATATATTTTTTTCTTCTAAGGCCTTTTCAACAGTGCTTGTTAATCTGTGCACCTGATCTATTGTCGAGTGCTTTTGGCGAAATCCAAACTGATGCAATGGTATAATCATTTTTTCTTGAATTACTGCCATAAGTCGTGTCAAAATAATTCCTTCAAATACCTTAGATAGGACAGGCAGCAACGATATTGGACGGTATGAGGTTTTTTCTGTGGTTGGCTTTCCAGGTTTCGGAATCATCACAATTTCCGCCACCTTCCACTGACGAGGAACATAAGTTAATCTTATTGCTGCATTAATAATGGATGTTAATTTTACAATAGCTTTCTTTGAAAGCTCTTTAACAACTTTACCAGTGATCAGGTCATAACCTGGAGCTTTTTTCTGTTTAACTTTCGTTTTGATTTCTCGAATCACCTCTTTCACTGTTGCAGGACTGATATTCGATTTATCTGGGTTGATCATTTTATCTAGGTTTTCCTTTGCTGTTTGCCTTGTAGGAGCACAGAAAGTATCTTCCAAGTAATCTGCAAATAATTCCACCTTTTCTTTGCTATCTCTAGCCCAAGTTCCATCTTCTTTCTTCAAAGGAGGAGACTGAGTAATAGGTCTCTTAAGAGATCTAGCTGCTTTCCACAAGGAATAGTCACTGGTTTTATCGTATGACAAATTACCCATGTAGTTACTAAAGGTTTCGTTCTTTATTTCAATAATCATATTTTTCAATTCCTTACCTAACCGGTTTAACACATTTTTGGACAGTGGTGTTCGTGATTCTTGCCACCTTCGTCTTGCTTTTCTTTTTTCTTTTATTTTTTCCCGAATTTCGATAGGATAGTTAATTCCTCTGGTTTTTCCTTCGACTTTTGGAGTATTTTCCCAAGCCGATAATTGGATGTTAGCAATTAGGTTTTGAAGCTCAGTCTCCAGTTGTTCTATTGTTTTAAGAGGCGATTTAAGGTTTATTCTGCGATCCAAATCATTTTTAAATCCATCCCAGTCGGTATGAACGTTTACCAGAGTGGAAGGTTTTTGTTTCCTTATAACTGTTTGGCTGACAGTAAGAATAATGGGCGTATGGTCAGATGAAAGCTCCTCAGTCGCCTCAATGTCTGTGTAGTTGCTATTAATTCCCTTCAAAATGAAGAAATCTATTAGGTCTGGAATTTTCCTATTATCAGTCGGCCAGTATGTAGGTGTGCTTGTTGACTGAAATTCACACCGATAACTTATCGCAGCCTCATACAGTTCCTTTCCTCTGGGTGATATTAACCTGGAACCCCAATATGTGTGCTTGGCATTTAAATCTCCGCCCACAATAAAGTGGTTACCCATCCCCTGAAAAAATGCTTCAAATTGAGTATTCTTTATTATATGTCTAGGTGGGCAGTATATCGCTACTACTGTCACATCCTTAGACTCAGTTTTGACTCTAACTAAGGTAGCTTGAATTTCATTTGTCTCATATTTAATATCTTCATAATGACTAATGTTTTCCTTAATAATGACAGCAGTTCCACCACGCGATTTATTGCTAGGATGAATAGTATTATATATCTGGTAGCCTTTTATTTTAATATAAGATTCTTTAGTGAAATGGGTCTCCGAGATAAGGCATATATCAATTTTATGGCTTTCAAGAAATATTTCCAACTCATGTTTGTGTTTCAAGAGGCCGTTAGAGTTCCAGGCTGCTATTCTCACAGTCTCCATCACCATCATTTTTGTTTCCCTACTAAAGGCATGTTATTAATTGATTTTCTAAAACCACTTTCTAATTTAGTGAGTCTGTCGAGTACCCTTTCGTTTAGCTTTTCTTGTTGATCAATTTTTTTAATTAATTTTTGAAGCAGCTGATTAGTTGATGTCTCCTCAAGTTCATCTTTTTTATTAGTGATAGCAGTTCCTACCTTGTTCGCATAAGAGTCGAATTGTTTTGTTTGCCTTAATTTGCTTTCCTCAATGTTTGTTTTTACTAGAATTTCTTCTTGAAAATGGCTTAGCTGAGTACTCTCTGTTGATTTAGTATTTCTTTTGCTAATAGTCTTTTCCCTCATTTTCTGTATATGCTTTGCTACTTCACAACCTCTGTAGCTTGCTGGGTGAGCCTCACCACAATTAATACATCTTGGTGGAGTATCTTTGCTTTTTAGACAGTCGCTAGAAATATGATTCCCGGCACACTTTACACATTTTGCATCTCTTCCACAGAACCTTTGAGTATGGCCATGTCTCTGGCATCGTTTGCACTGAGGCACCATTCTTGGTTTCCTCAACGCTTCAATCTTAACTTTCATACCCATTATATTAACAATTGTATATATTTTTTGCACACTTTCCTCTTTGCTAAAACATAACATAAACAAAGGCAAAGGCAATTTTGTTTTCCTTTCCAGGATATGCACAACATTTAATATTTTAAATCCCTTTTCTGTTAGCTCTTGCTTAATATCCTCTGGTTTACATGAAGGATGTAAGTGCCTAGCCATGACTTTTATTTCTCTGTTGTTTTTATCTTCATACGTAAACCATTTAAAGTTTTTCTCATTTAGTATTTTAACCAAGTTTCTATAGCAACTCTCTCCAACAACATTAACTTTAAGTTCGCCACTGCTGAGATAGGTGACCTTGAAACCCTGCTGACAATTGCTTGACAAAAGACTATGAACTATTCCGTAGTCCACGCATCCTTCCAGAGTTATTGGTGGTGGAGATTGTTTTCCTTTGTCTTTCACTTGTATTGACCGCTCCGTTTTCTCACTACAGCCTCCCGCTCGATTTATACCTGAAGTAGATGGAGTCAATGAGATTTCAGGAGAATCGCTAGCTTTTCTTTTCTTATTCCTTTTCCTTTTATTAAGTATCCATTCCGTTTCTTTTGTGAGCTCTTCCTCATCGGTTTCATAGACTATGTTCTCACGTTGACTTACTTCCCTACGCTCTAAAAGTTTAATTCTCTGCATTACCTGGGCTAGTTCTTGTTTTAGTTCAGAATTTTCCTGCTTCAATGCCTGAACATCCTGTTGAGCTACTTGAAGATGGTTCCATAGAGCGAGTTCCTTCTGGGTTACCAATTCTTTATCAGTTATGGTTAACTCTTTTAGTTTAAATAACTCATTTTCTGCAACTTCATTGTGTTCCTTTTGAAGATTCTCATTCTCTCTGGAGTCCTCAAGAAGTGAACTTTTGACATTTGTCTTCAAACTTTTATTTTCTGATGGCGATCGAGTTAGTATCGAACTTCTTTTAAAAGGGTCTTCTTTCTCCATCTCTACTGATACAGTTTTGTCCTTGCAGTAGCTTGCTGACGACCCGGGTAAAGCCTGCTCGCTCGCTCCCCGTGCCGGTACTGGGGATCCTACTCCCTGCACCGTAACTTTTTTCTCCTTCTGAGCTTCCATGTTTGGTTTATTTTCGGGGTACCTTCCCCTATCTGGTTTTTGGTCCGCCCCGGGTATTTGATTTCCCCGGTACCACTCATATCTGAGAGGCGTTCCCCTATCCGCCACCTGGGGAGGCGTCCGATATGGGACCAGCATCCCACACGGAATATTGCTTATGACTTTAAGATTTGTAAAGTAATAAAAGTACCTCTCGTTGAGCAGACAGGACAAAAATAAATTTATCTATACATATGTATTACATTGACCTCACAATATGAGGTATGAAAGATTCCAATAAATCTAATTATAATCAAATCTGTGATTCTAACATGGACACAAATAATAACTAAACAAATTAAACAACCAAATATAAAAGGATAGTCAAGGAGGCAATCTGTTGTAAAACCTAGCAGCAAAACACAAGAGATTTCTTATATAGTATAAATACCTTGATTAGGTTGTCCTCAGTCCGTTATGTAGACGTAGCTACAGTGCTGTTTCACCGATCACAGTCGGCTTCGTCAGGCTAAGCACTAACAACTGTGATCGGAGAAACAGCGCTGTAGCTACGTGTACATAACGGACTAAGCACAACCTAATCATGGTGGTTACAATATATTACTGAAACAAAGGCAACACATAGTAATAAGAAGATTTCTTATGGCTATAGTTGTTGTGGAAACCACATTCATTTATTTATTTCTCTTGCTGTTGATGAAATTTCTTTGTATAACAGTTGTCAAAATAATTAAGCTAATATACTAAAATAACATAAAAACATTGGAAATAAATATACAGTTACACTCAGTAAAATAAATTTCAATTGAATAATAATAAATAATATCAAATTGGAAAACACACAATAAAACACTAAAGTTCTGAAATGTTTTGTAAACACTGTTCACTTTCTCAATCAGAAGAGAGTATAAAATAGAAGACTAAATTGTTGTTGCAATGGATAGATCTGTGTTGAGTATTGGACCACAGACAAACATTTTTTTGTTTATATTAATTTTAAGTAAGTCTATTGAAAGAGGGAAAAGAATAAAAGATGATTTATCTAAGATTAAGGTAAGGGGGTTCTCTAGATTTTGTGACCCGTTGATGAGACAGTTCCCATCTTCTTAGTTCTGAGAGGTTACATTCTGGAGGAAGTAGTGATTTTATATTTTTTGTTGTGAAACAGTCATCAAAAGTGACAACGTTGCTGGTTGTTGCATGTTGTACAGTTGGTTTCTCTATATCAATGATTTTTCCATCATATCTTTAGCCATTCATTCTGGTGCTTAGGTTGTCTGTGGTTAGGGCAATATATTGAGCAGGGCAAGACCTGCACTGTAGTTGGTAGATAACATTTTTTGTCATACTTGTGTAATGACCTTTAATTTTAAATTCTGTTTTACTCTAGGAACTATTGAAGTTGTTGGAGGGAAGATGTATTTTGCATCGTGGCCTATTGCATGGAAAAGAACTGTGGAGAAGGTTAGGTTGTTTAGGTGTGTTGCATGCTACCAAGGACCACATTCCAATGTAAACCTGCATCTCCTATCCGTACAAAATCTAAACTAACAGACTATGTGCCCTATTAAACTTTAACTGAAAGTAAATTAAATCAATTAGACAAAAAATATAACAAATAATATAGTTACAACAAAGGAAATTTTTTTAACACATTGAGGGCATTGACCCCAATAAAACTCATTCATCGAATATACACTCCCTAGCAACAAGTTTTTCAACTTAGCTTTAAATATTTTAAAATGTCTATATCTTTTACAGACGTTGTAATCGCATTATAAAGAGTAATTCCAGCCTAACAAGAAGTCTTTTTTAGATGTTCAATCTATTTTATCATGTCTAAAACCTCCCATTCTTTTTGTGTCATAAAAATGAAAAGCACTATTATGAGTTATATGACTCTTAAATCAACAATGTAATAACACTTCAAGGATGTACATGCTTGGAAGGGTTACGATATATAAATAGTTAAAAGCCTCTCTCCATGATTCTCTATGCTTCAATTTTGAGATTATTATTATTGCCTTTTTCTGTAGGGCACATAACCCTTGTAAATTTCATTTATTACTATTACCCCATAAGATAATACCATAAATGAAGTGAGAATGTATTATACCATAATAAGTCAATCTTATGAGGGTTACAGTATTTGGACAAAATACAGAGCAAAAACAGTCCTGAAGTTATTTTATGACACAGGTTACTTCTATGATCTGCCCAAGACAGTCCACTGTCTATTGTAAAACCTAAAAATTATGCAGACTCAACCTCTTCTAGTAATATAACACCCTAATACATGCTAGGACATACACTGAGCCACTACCAAAGAACATGTACAGTACTGCTGTGGTAAGAGAATGCAGAGGATACTGAACATCTCACTACTACTCTAATTAATAACATTGACTCAATGGCTTGACACGATAAACACTCCGTCTAAAACCCATTTCCTTCAAAACTGTACGAAGACTGTCCTGCTTCCAAGGAAAATTAATTAATAACTATCTACACTGAAATTATACATAGCCTACGCTTTTACTTAACCACTCACAGCTGTGAAAAATTCCAACCTGATATTTTCTAACCGATTAGTAGTTGTTAAAGAGTCTTTACTAGTCTAAATGCGATTAGCGCATGCGCAGTTCCCTCTTCACCGCTCATACGTTGCGTTCATTCTTGTTATCGTCGGACAGTATTCAGTGATCGAAGACAGTTCTTTTTAGGGTTGATTTTTAAATTAATTTCATCAAAATATTGACTTGCCAAATTAATCTGTATATAACTTTTCTGCTCAATTAATTTCTATATGGTTTGTCCCCGAAAACTGCAAGTCATTTAAGTGCAGTAAAAATAATACTGGACCAATAACTGAACCCCGAGAGACCATAATTTAATAATAATACCTTTAGGCAAAACTTCAGCGATCTCAACTTGTTGAACCCTGTCATATATGACTCAATGTTTATGTCCAGATTTTCCAATTTGTTAAAAACTATTTTAAAATCTACACAGTCCAAAGTTTTACTAAAATCAAGGAAAATGTTGAGAATCTACTCTCTTGACTAAGCCTTCAGTTATGAATGTGGTAGGCCTCACTGTTGCATCTATTGTAGATTTTTTTTCTTTTCTAAAGTCGTATTTGTAGCCCCGAAATGAGTTCAATTTATTTAGAAAATACAAAGTCTACTCAAAAATAATTTTGCGGAAAATTGGCAATAAGTGAGGCTGTAAGTATTTTCATTTTGAGGATCCTCCTTTTAACAGTGGAATCAATCACCTTGGCTGTTTTGAATATTTCTGGGAACAATCCGCTCTCAAAAGAAGTCTTTATTAAAACAGTGCACTGATGTCTGATTCTGTGTAGTGGTTTATTTTGTTAAAATCTGAGTAATGTTTTTTTCTGTGTAACATTAATGGAGTTAGTTTTTTGTAATTTAAAGGACCTTTATTACAATGAAGTCACTGTAAAATTGAACTTAACTGAGAGATATTCGAGGCTCTTACTATAAAAATTAAAGTAAAATTATAAAAAATTTAAACTTTTCAATTCAGATGTCTTAAAAATAAAATATCTTTTGGTGGTGATGTTTTCAAGAAATTTACAAATTTTAAATAACAAAAAACTGGAGTTCTCTTAGTTTTTGTTAAATAATTATTTTATATTACACAATGAAATGTCCAAAGAGTAAAGTTATTTGTTGTACAATTTCCTACAAAACGAGTCTTTCTACATTTTTGTCAAATTCGTTAACCAAAGTTGGTCAAGGAAAGCTCTTAATATTGTGTGGTCACTCTGTACAGTTGTAAGTGCCAATTAAATGTTAGTATTGCTTTATCCGGGTTTTTTACATGGAATATTTTTATATATTTATTTTCTATTGGTAATTTAGTTCTACAGATGTATAGTGAAAGAGTATTTCTAGTGTCTCAATGCTGAAGCTTGTACATATGTGACTTGTTAATTGCAAAGTTTTCACATAATTTACTGTTAAGACAAATTTTTTATTTATTGGTGTTACTTTGATAATTTATGTTTTTTATATTGAATACTCTCTCTTTTTTCCACAGCTAAGTAATGTTTTATTTGTTTGTCTGCCACTGAAATTCGTTCACAAAAACATTGAAATAAAACTGTGTAATAAATAATATTGCACAAACTTTCTCACTCAACCATCCTCAAAACCAAATAAAAGCAAACCAAAACCTATCGTCAGCAAAAATTACAGTTCAGTAGTTATCAATCAAAAAATGTAAATAAGCCATGGTCACTCATTTTGTTTTTGTCATAACAAGTACAGAGCGTAGATCAGAATTTATTAAAATCAAGTTTTTAATGATGGCAGTCGAGGTTCATTTTTGTTTCTTTGCCAGTTATTCCAGAACTGTACAAATTTTTTACTTGACTTTTTTATTCTTGCGTAAGTCTTTAAAGTTCACATTTCACTAAAATTTGAATGAAATCGGTAGACTCAATTTTGAAAAATTACGTCTTTCAGCGATATTGCTAATTTTTGGTTTTGTACTGATAACTTATGAACCAACATTTTTGAAGAGATAGCTCTACTAATACTTTTTATTTGGGGGGGGGGTCCTTAGTGGCTACACTTGAGCAAATTTTGACCAAAATCGTTAGATCCGATTATGAGAAAATTATAATTTTATATCTTTCTTAGTGGCATCTACTTCCAAATTTTGATTTACCAAAAAAAAAAGTCTCGAGATGTGGCCAAAATTGCCCACATACCAAATTTGATTAAATGTGTGGCCCAACCAAAGAGCCCACCAAACCAAAACTATAATAAGTATAAATTAGGATGTAAAGGAATTCTAAATAATAAACTATGAATTGGCACTTGCGATTTTGTTGAGCAGTACAATATCACGTAGAAGGGGGGAGAGACGAGGAGTGGAGGGCTTGAACCAGCGAGCCGAGCGGAAGTCTGTTCCGAGAGCCGCGAGAAGGAAGACTGCTACGGGACGAGGTCAGTCCATTTTCAGCCACATGCTAGCTAAATTAAACGGTATGTTTTTCGGTCACTATTAAGGCTTTATCTTGCCGTTATGTCTTTTTAATAAATTATAAATATTTCTGTAATCTAATTCGCATTTAATTTCACTTACGTTGCGTGCGTTCATTAGCGTCCTTGGCCGAACCCGACTCCTTGGCCCATCCTGACAAGATTCGGCTAAACTGTATTCGGTCTCCAGCCAGCCGGAGCTTCCAGCTGGTCAAAAGAAGTGGAGACAGTCACAAATGCTCACATCTAACTCGACATCAGTTTTTTACCCACCGTATAACTTTCTCTGTAACGTTACAGCCTGTGAATGGCCTAGGCAGTTTTTCAGTCAAATGATCAAGTCATTGAATTCTCATCGACACATTCTAGCTTTCTTATCCAAACTTTGCCCCAAATCATAGTTTCACATACCTCTAGAAGATGGGTCCACAAGTATTAAACCTGAAACCTCTTGAACACAAAGTGAAAATACTAAATCACAAAACCAATCTGTGGCTAAGTTTTAATGAATAAAATATGGTTTTTAGAATCTCTTTGTGTAAATACCTTGTTCATCTCCAACCCTGATGCTATTAGAGTTATTTGAGGGTTAGGAGTTTTTTTTTATGTTCATAATAAATAGTTCTTGTAAATGCAATGTGGCTAATACGTGATGTAACACATGACAATACTTATAGACCAAGAAGAAACGCTAAATAATAATACAGCTACTGTACACTTCAAACAAACACCAAACATGGAGAAATAATGAAAGTTAAATGCTTTATACTTTGATTTGCCACTTGCATTGTGAGCATTATTCCTGCCATATAGTTTATATCTGTGTGCCTCAAAGCTGAATATATGTAAAATTAATTTGTTTGTTTAATTAATAATAATTTATACAATAAAATAACAAAGAACGCATAGGTTTCAGCAACTAAATGCAAGGAATATTGGTCATATTGTACAGCTTAACTTTGAATTGTCAGTTTATTTCAGAATGACTATAATGAAAGGCTTAGTAAATAGGGATAAAAACTACAGTGGCTTTTTAACCCATTGGCCTACCAGGCACTGCACTGCACAGGAAATCTTATTAATTTTGGCCAAAGTGTAGACTTTTACTTTAATTTCTATAAACATTGGTATAGTGATGTGATTGTTATGAAACTTTGGGGATTTGTACCAAACATATTAAAGAACAATTTATATATATATATATATATATATATATATACAGTAGAACCTCCCATATCCGACCATGACGGGACCGGGCCGTGGTCGGAACGGCCAAAAGGTCGGATATCGGGAGGAGCGTAAAATGTCGTTCCCAGGTACAAAAAATGCCACACAGTACTGTAATACAACTTTATTACACCTTTAAAAATATTGTGTATACATTTCAAACATTTTCTGACATGAAATTAAATACGTAAATATTGTATATTCAACTTGTAAAACTATTGATTATCATTTACAAGTTGTAATGACATTCCACATCAACAACCACGGCTAAACTGACAGTTTTTTACCCAAAAGTAAAGCATAGTATCGATGAGTCACTTTTTCAAGTCTGTACAGGCTTGCGAACGGAAACGGACCGTGAAAGCTCGAGTAAACAATAGACAGACGGACACTAGGACACTAGGTCGGATATCGGGAGGAGTCGGATATGGGAAGGTCGGATATGGGAGGTTCCACTGTATATATATATATATATATAATGATAAATTTTTCAACAACAACTAAACTTGTTTTATACTATATTTTAATACACGTTAGGGTCAATATCATTGCTGTCAGACTCACTTTCACTTGATTTACGCACATACTTTCTTCTTCAACATAATTTACATCATAATTACCATTGACACTTTATCTGTCACTCAAAATAAAGCCATTTTCATCAATACATCGATTTATTTCACTGCTTTGTAACCTCTAGCCCTCCATGTTAACTAATCCACTACTGTTTATGTTTATTTACTCGCGTCGTCATCTGTCAAGCAATCGGTCAGTTGTTTACTATCCCACTTCCAAATGCAGTATAGCCAACCCCAAAAGTTATATTATTTTATTCCTTATATTCCATAGAACACGGAAAAATCACTCTTGACTGCATACAGACGGTATCTAGCGTTAAATCGGTGAATTACTTGGTGGCGAGCTGGTCTCGTCAAAGTATTTTACGGGTTATAGCGCTAGCGGCGAGAAAGTCTCGTCAAAGTAGGCCAATGGGTTAATATTAACATGAATATGGAAAAAAAAAAATGGTATTTAAAAAGTAAATGTGATAAAGTTTGTGGATCTTATTTTACATTTACATTCCATTTTATATTAATTAGTTATAATGTTTATTGTGTTTTTATGCGCCTTGTGATATTTATGTTAAGATATTATTACTATGTAGTTTAAGATGTTTCTCAAATATTGTGGTTAAGGAGTGTTTAATGTTCCAAGTTTCTTAACACGTTTGTTTGGAGCGAGTGTATAATTGAAACGTTGTGAAAACCCAACACAGTTTTATTGATACGTGTAACATACCAGGTTCAAAAATCTGCCTCTTCTACATTCTTTAATGAGTGCATATACAAAAAAAAAAATATTGGAACTCTTACAAAATATCAATAAACATGTTGCACTTCAGTGGCTTCACATGTTGTGCAATTCAGGAAAATGAAGAGGCGGACAACCTAACAAAGTAAGGGACAATTCATCAAAGCACTGAAAGACCTAACGGCAAAATAAAAACAGCTATCACCAAAGCACCAATCAGTCAAAGTAAATACTCATAACAAAATATGGAGAGATGTAAGAAAGGGATGTCAGAAGGCTGAAAGATTCGTATCCGTGGTAGAAACTACAGCATGAGTGAATATATAAAAAAAAAATCATTGGTTGTTTACTGAGACACAACTGCTTAATTTAAGGCGAGAAACCATTTTTACATTATTAGTTGAAGGGGGTATAAAGTCTTTGCAGTTTTTGTGAAGTATATTTATCAAAGGCTGTGTTTGGAAAGGTGGGTAGTGATTACAATTTTCAGGGATTCGAATGACATAATCTTTCACTAACTAGAGTTGAGAAAACTGATCTCAGAACAGTATAATGTTTCTTTAATTGGATCAATTTCACTGTGAATTGATGAAAAATCTACGTCACTTGATCTTTCGTCACGACAATGCACCAGCTCACATATCTGCAATTACCATGACCCAAATTGTTGAATCGTACTATGAACTGCTTCCTCGTTTACCCTATTCTCCAAATTTCACTCCTTATCATAAATATGAAAAAATGGCTCAGTGAAAAATATTTCGCTTTTTGAACCAGAAGGTTATTGCTGAAACAAACTAATATTTTGCAAAGATTGAGAAATCTTTTTTTTTTTGCAAGTTGAGAAAAGTGTATCATACTATGTAGCCTATATAAATCGATTTTTTGTAAAAAAATTAATAATAATAATTGTTTCTTTCAAAGCCACCAACCAGCTTGTTTCTTTCAAGCGGCTTTCGTTTATCTCTATAAGTACAACGCTAATGGACCATAGCAACTATAAACAACTTAGGAGTTTTACAATGTTTCTAACAGGTGTTTCATCTGATCAGCTGCTATAAATTTAGCTTATTTGGAGCCTTATGATTAGATTTAAAATAAATGAACAGAAATTCTCTACAACTAGTTGTGTTCCCATACAAGCTAAAATATGTTCACTGAACTTATGTATACTATAAAACATTGGTTCTCTAATTTTTCAGTTGACGGTACAAAACATAGGGCTAGCTACCAGTTGGTGTGGTAAGGTTGGTTAAGTTAACAAAATAATGAAACTTGAATTTCAAATTCACAAACAATTTGTTTAAATAGTATTGAATGTGTACCTATTTTGAATAACCACGTCGCTGAAAAATAAATCATAACAGAACGGATGAAGCTGTTGTTCATTGCACATTTTCTCAAAATTGAGAATCAAACTGAAACCACTCCCACTTCCTGTAACATGTTGATTTTTGACCAATACTTGTTTTTATGACAGTGACACCCTAAAACCCAGGTTCACAAAAATATGACATCGCAAATTGAATTAAGATATACTGAACTTAACACTGGATAATTATCTTTAGTTGATATCTAAAAGCGGGTTTGTTTCTAAAATGTTTTATCTTTAGTTTGTTAATGCTAAGACAGTTTGATAAGATTTTCTTCTATAACAATTTAAGATGGAGCTGTGGAAATAAATAGGTTTTGATTCCATGCAAACATGGGGATATTATCTCGTTCTTAAAACTATTTTTAAATCAATTAATGAAGCTAGTTATATGTGGTCTTTAAAAACAGATTTTATATTGGGAAAGAAATCAAATTCATTGGAGATCAGCAACAAGAGAACACCGCTTAACATTTTCAAGATATTGCACAAGCATGTGTTTCACCTAAAAATCTGATTTCATGAACTGTTGGCTTAGTTTCCCCTTTAAGAAAAGTGCAAATTTAGTTCCCTTTCTGTAATTGAAATGTATAGGAAACACAAATTACCCTGTTTCGTTTAGATGTTTTTTCTTTTAATACCGGTACATCAGAATATTTATTGCCTATTTCTAAAACCACAGCTAAATTTCATTTTAACTTGTTATTTGCTTTTGGACTGGATAGTAATATTACTATAAATACTGTATTGGTTGTCCGGAAGTCCGATAGTTGTAGGTATTGCTACAACACTAAACACTTAAAAATAATCACAGTCATATAATTAAGTCTTCTTACAGTGTCAGGATAGATTTATATGGCCCCCAGACAATTTTATCAATAACTATGTTTAACAAAGAGCTCGACTCAGATTATCTTTGGCTACAACTATCGGACTGTGAACAACCAATAAGGTATTTATAGTAGAAGTAAATTTCATTTCAGTGAACACGTTGTAATATTTCACGGAAATCCTGCAAATTAGCCACAGCTTACAGTTTATATTGGCCTAAAATATAAATGTAGAAAATTGATGCTGTATCAAGGTACTGATACAGAACATTTCAAGGTGATAAACAAAATATTTCAAGTAAGGCCTAGATCGCACAAAATTGTTTCAAGCAAACCTGTTAAACTAACTTGACAAATGCTCCTTTAAAATTATTTCTTATAAGTCTAGATATTTAGTATGGATAACCAAACAAATACAAGAGTGCCAAACATTGTCAGCTGTATCTATAATTATTTCTAGTTTAGTTTCCTCGTCTCATTTTCTGTATCTCTTACCTTAAGACTGTTTTAGAGTGGATTGTATTTTGTTACATGTTATGAACAGTGATTATTGTTAACACAATATTGTTTGGAATTTATTACTTCTGATCCTAACCTTTTCCTAATGCTTATTAGATCTTACGAGGTTCTATCATAAAGCAGCGAAAGTATCGTCAGAGATGGTAAAGTTTGTTTGTACATATAGTAACAAAAATAGTGTGTCGTAATTTTCATTTAGAATTTAATATTGAAAAATTAGTTATTTTACTTTCACACATTTAACTTACTTTTATGTGTAATTTATAAATTCATAATTTACTAATTATTTATGTGATGGGTAAAAAAATTTATATCACATTTTTTGCAGATATATCCGTTTTTATATCCCTCAACTCCAAAAAAGTTGTTTCCGGGTGTATTATATTTGCTTCTTCTCAATTGAATTTCGGACTAAATATACACGGTTATTTTCTATTTAACTTTAGCATTAATTGCATGTTCTTTTTATATGTTTTACTACTCAGGTCTGGTTTTAACTCTGGGTTTTTTTCCTGAAGTATGTTAAGTTAGCCAAATGAAAAAATATACGATTTACACTATTGACCGAAGGTACTTGGTAGAACTCCATTTTAATGAAAGAAAAAAACACAATATTTAGTAAATTCTACAATTTTATTGAGTCTTGCCGACCATGGTTTCGCCAGCAACGGCATTTACAAGGAAACTTAACAAAGACTCAAAATTGTAGAATGTACTAAATATTGTGTTTGTTTTTTCATTAAATGAAAAAAATATATGTCAGTTATTTCATTTTTTCTTTGTGTTACATAAGACTCTTTTCTCTCACTTACCCTGGAAGTTCAACTATAAAAAGTTAATTGTGGCTGTAGTACAAATCAGGCAACAGAGCTTCCATCTTCTTCCTAAAAAAAACAAGTACTATGGTGCTAGAGAAAAGTGTCTATAACCTGGAAATTATGTTTACATTTTCAAATGTTCATAATTTCTTTGTCAGATTAATAATATTGATATTTTCTTTGCTAGTCAAATTAAAATTATGTAGATTTACAGCAAAGATTGTGTTATACAAAACTATTATTAATTTATTTGTTTGTGAATATAGCCTTGAATGTTAAAGGGGGAAATAATTCAACTCTTACAAATACCAAACAAACCATAAAACACTTTAATGACTAAATTAAATTATAACAATGTACAAAACGGTTTATTTTTCCTTTTTCTTATAACCATCTATATTTTTAGAGTATTTAATTTTTCCTCTAAGTTCTCTCATTCGTTTCATTTCTTCTTTAAAATCTTCATGTTCATCACGGAATAGTCCATAGCTACGTAAATGTTGCATAAGTAAACCCGTTTCAACATGTCTTGGGTAGTAGTCAATTGTACATTCAGGATCTTTGTTTACTGGTCTTGCGCTCATTATTTTTACAACCTGAACAGAAATGGTTTCTGATTAAAACAAAGGTATACAAAGTTGGACGTAAAAATTAATCGTAATAATGCAAGCTATCATTTTTCGGAATCATTTCTCTATGATTATTCCGAATCTATCTCAAATATTTACAAGGGTCCAGAAATATAAAGGATTTAAAATATAAGTTTTCTATAATAATAATAAAAGTGCTTTATTAGAAAACAATAGTAATAATGAGAACAAACTTATATCCTTCTAACTTTATAATATAAAATAAAACTAAATATTTTCTATACAAAATACTAACAAATAATATTTATATCTTACTAACTACAAATATAATAATTCTTCAATATACTTAAACCTATCACTATAAACAATGGTCATAGACCGTGTGTTTGGTTGGCCCTACTAATATATAAATTGGCTGTGCTATGAAAGGCAACATTATGTATCTTTATTCTTCCACTCTAGTCTAAACACAAACAAACAAAAGTGAGCATCATCCATTCCTCTATTTTTTTCTGTATTTTTGCCTTTCCTCACATATATTCCTACATAAATACATATATTCCTACATAAATACATATATGCATACATTAATTCACCCTTACACATGTACATACATAAAAATACAAACATGGTTACAGATGTTACCCATCCTTAGATAGGGATAAATAAAACCATACATACATGTACAAACCACTAATAATAACAAATAAAAAAAAAAAAAATGTATGCTTATTCAATTTTAAATGTTTAAAAATTAAATTCCGAGATCAAGTCCCCTCTAAATTGCCATGTGTTTTTCAAAACCCCCCTTAAGGCCAACCAATCCCTCTCATTTAAATATGTTTCGAATTCGTGGTGATCAATAGTTTTTACCAAGGCAAGATTTTCTTAAATGTCCTAATACTGGGCACCTAACCACAAAACCAAAAACAGTTTCCTTTTTGTAAATTGCACAAAGAATGTGACCGTCTCCACTTCTTTTGACCAGCTGGAAGCTCCGGCTGGCTGGAGACCGCGTACACTTTAGCCGAATCTTGTCAGGATGGGCCAAGGAGTCGGGCCAATGAAGGCACGCAACGCAAGTGAAATTAAATGTTATATTTTATTTACTGCCGAATTAAAAGATTACAGAATTATTTATAATTTATTAAAAAGACATAACGGCAAGATAAAGCCTTAATAGTGGCCGAAAAACATATCGTTTAATTTAGCTAGCACGTGGCCGAAAATGGACTGACCTCGTCCCGTAGCGGTCTTCCTTCTCGCGGCTCTTGGAACAGACTCCTGCTCGGCTCGCTGGTTTAAGCCTTCCACTCCTCGTTTCTCCCCCCTCCCCTTCTACGTCATATTGCACTGCTCAACAAAATCGCAAGTGCCAATTCATATTTTATTATTTAAACTCTCTTTCCATTACATCCTAATTTATGCTTATTATAGTTTTGGTTTGGTGGGCTCCTTGGCTGGGCCACAAGAACATAAGTAGTTCCTTCCCTCCAATAATGGTATAAAATTCAAGTCAATCAATTCTGCTCTAGCTTTAATTGCCCAAGAAATAATATTAATATCGGTACTAGCACGTAGAAAGTTCCTTTCGCCGAGTTTAAGGTATTGGTGGTGATAGGACGAAGTTCTCGCTCTGCCTTCACAATCAGCTCTCTATCTGTTACATAGTGCCTCCGCCACATACGTCAGCTGGGAGCACAGCTTACTGACCTCTCCAACATTAAAATTCAGATCAATATCATATTTCTGTCCCAAATTTTTCTTTTCCCGACACCAGTACTTATCTCTATATATTACTCACTTTGCAAGCATGTTGGGAAGCCTGTCAAATGACATAGTCAGAAGGTTTATAATATAATTTAAATTTAGTCTCAGAGAGTATAAATGAAATTTTTCAAAATAAAGAACATACAGTAGAGCCCCGATTATCCGCGGAATTGGGTGGCAAGGGCACCGCGGATAGCGAAAATCGCGGATAACCCAAAAAAAGACTAAAAATGAGGTGAAAACGAAAAAAATATTTCAGCATAAAAATTATGTTTTATTGTACAAAAAACATGATATGAAAACTTTTAAAAGATGTAGAGTACAACAGAAACCATTGTTCTACATCTAAATCACTAAAATAAATACAGTAACAGTAAATAAAAAACTATACATGTACTGTACTGTTAAACAAAAAGTGTCCAGTTACGCCTTTTTAAAAAAATCAGTCACTCGCTTTTGCTTCTTGCTTTGAAAACACCTTTTCTTTATTCTAGATTGTACTTTTCTTAACATAAGTTTTTCTGCCAGTTGTGCGTCGTCATCTTGTTCCTCTAAATATTGAAGCAATCCGTCTACGTGCTGCAAAGCAGTTTCGTGTGTCATCCTTGCAGGCGCCTCATCTTCTGAGCTTTCACTTTGTTCTTCGTTCTCGTCCAATCCCATTGCTTTGTTCGTTATCTCTACGTCAGTCAGTCGTTCAAACCCAGGCACACTTGCGTCGCATTCCAGCCACTCATCTATGTTCTCTTCGTCGACATTCTCTCCTCCTGGAACGGATGTCAATAGGTCAACAAGTGTAGCGGTCGGCATGACTTCACTTTTTTCTTCACAAATGGTTTGGTTGACATTTGTTTCGATACTTGGAAAGAGTTTTCTCCATGATTTAACAAGGGTTGAGGGTTTGACGTAATCCCATGCAGAAGCAATATCGTAAATGCTATCCAAAATTGTATAATTTTTCCAAAATTCTTTGAAATCGCAGCCTTCTTCGATTTTTGACAGTAACAACTTTGTTCTGTATGTTCTCTTCATTGTTGCAATCACTCCCTGGTCCATAGGTTGTATCAGAGCAGTAACATTTGGGGGCAAAAAGTGTGCAAAAATTTGCCCGTCAGAAGATTTAAGCACGCTTGTATTTGGGTGTGAAGGCGCGTTGTCAATTAACAAAACAGCCTTCATTGGCAAATTTTTTGAGTCAAGATGTTTACGTACTTGAGGCACAAAAATCTTTTCAAACCATTCTTGAAAAATCTGCTGATTCATCCAACTTTTTTTTTGGTTGAAATAGTCAACTGGTAAATTTTCTGCTCTTGTCCCCTTAAAAGACCTCGGTTTCTTAGATTTACCAATAACAAGAAGCCTAAGTTTGTGACTACCTGCAGCGTTGCTGCATGGCAAGATTGTAATTCTTTCCTTGCTACTTTTGTGACCTGCCGCTTTATGTTCACTTTCAAATGCTAAAGTACGAGTGGGAAGACACTTCCAAAAAAGCCCTGATTCATCAGCGTTATAAATTTGTTCATATGACAGATCTTCAGACAACACAAACTCTTCAAAATCACGTTGAAAATCATCAGCTGCTTCTTGATCACCACTCAGCTTCTCTCCGTGTAGACCGATCTCTCTAATTCCATGACGTTTCTTAAAACGATGTAACCAACCGGACGACGCATCAAAATTTCCTTCCAGGCCTAACAAATCAAAAAATATTTTTGCTTTAGTTGCAATGATAGGACCAGACACGGGGGTGCCCTCACTTCGCACCTGAGCTAACCATTCCGTTAATGCCGAATCAAGTTCATTATAGGTGGATGTCTTCATTGTTTTTCTTTTTTTCATCCCAGAAGCACTGTCCGACATTGATGCAAAGGCCAACAGTTTGTCTTTTTGCTTTAAAACGTCTCGCACTGTTGTTTCCCCAATCCCATAATTCAAACACATCTGCTTCCTAGAAGCGCCATTTTCTATTTTAGAAATCATTTCAAGTTTTTGTGTAATAGTTAACACAACTTTCTTTCGTTTTTCAGCCATTATTAATTTCAGGAACTAACGAAACACTAAACTTGAGCACTGACAAAGAAACATAAAACACAACTGATCACTAAGCACGCTTACTGACAACTGACACCGCTAGCAGGTCGAGAGAAGGGGGGAGGTCTTTGTGTAGAGGGGAAGGTCAGTGAACTTGACAGAGGGGATCAATAATGTGATACTTTAACGTAAAGCGGTGTGAAATCTTTAAACTTTAGACTTCGGTCATGTGCAGTCGTATTTTTTTTTTAAAATCGTTACACTCGCGGATAATCCGCACCGCGGTTCATCCACTCGCGGATAATAGGGGCTCTACTGTAATTTGGAATCATTTCTTTTTGATTACTCTGGATCTATCTCAAATATTTACAAGAGTCCAGAAATATAAAGGATTTAAAATAAGTTTTATATAATATATTATCTTCTTAACAATATTGATAATTATTTACTGTTCCCCCTCCCCCACTTGTAACTGTTTTCAGGTGAAGGTTAAAAACATTCTATTTTGGTTGGTCATTGTTCTACTTTGTCAGTGAACTTTTTATCAGTAAGTACCAGTTAGTCCACCATCGACTAAGGCGTATAGTACATTAAATGCTACTTCTTGCAATAAAAAAAAAAAGGTGAGGCAAGGTTTTGAACCCATTACCTCCATCGTGAAAGTCTGATACGGTGGTAGTAGTTTTCTTTTCAAACTATTAGGCCAAGACAACAACAAAACTGAACTCATCATTTAATGTAATTAAACTATACTAACCAACCAATTTTTTTCATTTTAATGATTTTTTTTGTTTAAATACTTTATCGAAACCAATATTTATTCATACATAAATCATTTTTCCAATAATTGCTGTACGTAATACACCAACTTCAATTGAAGGGTAAAATTAATAAAATAACAATATACCATGTGATTTCCCTATAGTTCAAATTCTGTGGGACATCCGGTATCCACCTAGCCAAACCTATTTGTTTGTCAGTGAGAATAATAAATTCACTCAGAGTTAACTCACACACTCTGCAAGGAAAAGCAGTAGCGTTAGATGTACTACAACCCATAGTTGACGATAAATTTATTAGGCGCTTACTGATAAGATGCTCACTGACAAAGTAGGACAATAATCTGACTATTTCTTTCAGCGGGTCCCAAGAAACCGCCTGAAAGCAGTTACGAGTGGAGGGGAAATAGTAAATAATTACCTATTACGGAAATTATTTACTATCCCCTCCCACTCATAATTGCTTCAAGGCGAAGGTTAAACATTGTATTTTTGGTTGGTTATTGTTGATACCGGTTTCTTGAAATAAATAAAGTTAGATTTAAAAGGTTCCGTTAGGTGGAGATATATATATATATATATATATATATATATGTGTATGTGTGGAGATGACATAAAAAGCATTTTGTCCAAACATAAAAAAATTGAGTTACAGGTATTTTGGTGTAGAGTTTATAAATTCTTACATAGTGAACACATAAAATTAACCGAAACAAATTTTGTACCCTATTCATAGTATGGAGAATATTGAAGATTTTTTTCAAACTTTGTTCAACACATGTTTTTATATAGACAGAATCTTGCCCAGTGAACCAATCACATTACTATGGCAACCCAGCAGTTAACCTCTTTGTGTAAATATCAACTTGTTGATTTCATGTTAGTTTCCTCTTCCTCTCTTAAAGATTACTAATATTTCAATAATGAGTGAAGTAGTGGATGACAGTTCTGTTAGTGTTTGTGAAGGTGCAAGAAAAAGAACTATTAGCCCAAGAGAAAAGATACAGTCAACCAAGGGGGTACAACTCTTTTATACCATGTACTCACAGTGGTAGGTTTAATTGTAAAAGGTTTTCACCTAATGATTGTTCGTTTATTCAAAAAACAGTTACTGTCTGTGCCAAACAAAACAACTCAAGATAATTATGTAGCCAAACCCAATTAAAAGTTGAAGGCCTAGGCCTAACTCTTAACAGGAATAGTGCCAATGAGTTTAGTGCAAAGTACACTTTGGTCAGAAGAAATAAGAGGTCTGCAAAAATTGTTTTATGTCTGTAATGTTAGTGAAGTATACTAAACTTAGACATTTGTTTAGCGATTGCTAAGTGCGAACATGTAACTGAAAAAAAGAGGAGCTAATCACCGATCTTAGAAATCAGATGTCAAAAGACAGTTGGTAAGAGAGTTCATCAAATGGAAAAGAAAGTCACTACTCACGGAAAAATCCAAAAGAATTTATTTGGATGGCGAACTGAATGTAACCAAACTTTGGAAAATGTTTAATACATATCATTAAACATATCAGATTGTTGTTCATTCCAGTTTCCCTCGCTTCTGTGTTCATGGATTTTTGTGTGAACAAGCCCTTCTCACATGACTGACCACGCGGATCCACAGGGTTTAATATAACAAACTACACCTAAAGGTAAGATTTTTACACATTTATGTATTTTCAGATTTTGGGGCAATACCATGTTATTTTTATAACAGTCAACGTGTTAATCACACAATTTCTGAAGCTAAGAAAACTGACGTGTGTAAACTCATAGTTCATATATTTAGCGACGGTTGGAAGGATGATGAAAGTTTAAAGTGGTACTTTGACATTCTCAACAAACACACTGGTTCACCTTCACGGCAAGTTTCGAGATCTAGAAGAAGAATATTGCTGTCCGGATGATGATGAGGGTTTTCATATGTAAGATACAAATGGACACAGAATCAAGATTTTTATGTTTTTAATTAACAAATGTTTAATAACTTTGTTTTAAGCAATTAACTCAAGTCATGAGGCTTAGATAAGACATTAAACTGGTTTTGTTTTGCTACTATTAAATGTGTAAATTAAAATTGAGCCTTAGTAATCCTGATAATCCCCACCTTAAATTTATTATAAAATTAAGTTTCTAGTGTTGCTTAGGTTTAGTTCTGATTCATTAAAAAAAAAATCATGTCCCAATTTAATTTATTCAAAAAAAAGATGTTATCCACCCGGACCATTAAAAAAGGATCTTGTCCAACATTTTAACTCAACATCTATTTATGTTTTATTTGCAAGGGTAATGTCTATGTTGCTCCTAGAAGGGAAAGGAACATAAACATATGGATGTTATTTTGTAGTTAATTACAAATCAATTTTCTGCATATACTGAAAATTATATGTGTAACAAAATGTTTTTTGTACACCACCTCCACACATAATATAGCCACCTAGCCAAACCTCTTAGTGATGTGCAACCACTAATCGTAAGTCATTTCATTACCACATTTACGAGAACATTGTGACCGTAAAGGAACCATTTTCAATTATCCGTATTATCAGTGAGAATAATAAATTCACTCAGAGTTAACTCACACACCCACTGCAAGAAAAAGTAGTAGCATTAAATGTACTACAAGCCAGAGTCGATGGTAGACTGACGGGCACTTACTGATAAGACGCTCACTGACAAAGTAGGACAATAATCGGACTATTTCTTTCAGTGAGTTCCAAGAAACGGTATCAACAATAACCAACTAAAATATAATGTTTAGCCTTTGCCTGAAACCAGTTATAAATGGGGTGGAGGATAGTAAATAATTACCATAATATTAAAATACTCACTTTCATTGATGGACTATTTGTTGTACGAACAACTTCTCCAAATATCCTATTACTTAACCTGTTCATTTTATTAGCATAGTTGGTTGACAGTTTGATCAACTCTGCATATTTATACATTTTCTGCAAAATCCATAAAAAATATTATAATAAAAAACAGTTTCAAGTCAATATAAATACACGCTTATCATCTAATTTTGAATAATTAAGGTCAGATTTAAGATAATTTAAAAAAGAAAATTAACTTACAATTTACAAGTAGAGATAAGTTTTAATGAGAAATAATCTAACTAGTAAAAATAGTCTGTCAGCTAACAAGAACTATTACATACAAGATGTATGTATGTATGATTGGATCTATTGGTCCAGAAACATTAAATGTCATTGACAGCACAATAGTTTTTACTGAAATATAATTATTTTTATAGCTTCTATATATTTTAAATGATATTGTTAATATGTGAAATCAAACTAAACATAACATAGACATAAAAATTGTATTGTCTATAGAAAACGTTTTAGAAATTGTTTACTGTACCTGCAACCAGTCTTTTTGGCGATTTTTGTGTGTTAATCATATTCTACATACTGTACCTTATTTATTATTAATAAAATAAGTTTTCACCAAGGAGATAACTTTTTCCCTCTAAAAATCATGATTTCAAAACTACAGAATTTAATGTATTTAAAGATCACCAAAGTCAAACAACATTGAGCGTGGTTAGTATTTGGATGAGTAACCGCTTGGGAATGCACAATTTCTTCTTTTTTTCAAATATATGGGTTGGTCAGGTAATATATATAGAGAGAGAGAGAGAGCCATCTAACTTGACCTTGTAAGGTAAACATTTTTAACACGTAATTCACTTAATAAACCTAACCTAGAAGAGTTGAAATTATGTTTGTTTTTTTTTCATGAAAAAGTTAGCTCCACTGTGAAAACTTATTTTATTATTAACAAATAAGATATGTAGACCATGATTTTTTTTAAATCGCCAAAAAGACTGGTTGCAATCAATTACAGTAAACAATTCCCAACTTTTACAGTCACATGATAAGAACTTTCTCATACTCATATTTATGATATAAAAATTAAAAAATATTAGGATTATTAAATTATTACAAAAAAATATTGTGAAAAGTTAGGTAGAATTTTACATAGGTTAGTTAAAATGTTTTAGAATACCCTACCTACACGTAGGTACAATGCATAATTACTAAATTCAAGAGTATACATAATAAAAACAAGAATAACATTTTGTAGCTTTAAACTACTAGCTTACAAAATACCTTGTTCAAGAAATAATAACAAAAGCACCTAACCTAACTTATTTTAGCTATTCTTGAAAATATTGGTTCCCTAAAGTTAACAAATTATCTTCACGAAATATCATGAAAGAAGGAAATTTATAAACCAAGATTTTTGTCAACTATAAATAATCACTAATATGAACAAATGATTATATGGTTATTATACCTTTATTTGTATGTTAATATTGAAATACCAATTTATTCATTGGCTTGGCTAGTTTTCGTACTGCCACTGCCAATACAATCTGAACACTGTGAAATGGCTGAAATTAAAATTTAATGAATCAATTTTTTGTAAAACAATTGAAACGATTATATTTATATCCAATTTAACAAAATTGAAGAACTTTATACTGTAGAAGTTAAGATTTTATATTTTCAAAAGTCTATAATGTGGTGTGTGTGTATATAAATAAATATATATATTTATATGAGATAGTATGTAGATATATTGCAATTTAATTGTGTGTTTAGTTAGATTAGGGAATTTCTGTATTATTAAATTTTTCTTTAATTGTGTGTGGTTATTTAGGGTGGATCTTGTTTTTATTTCCTTTTTTTACCTCAATAAGACAGAAAAAATAAAAAGTAATATCTCCTAAAGTTTTTTTTACGATTGCTTAATTTTCCATATTTAAAATAGTATACAAATACAATGTGAAACGTAAAATAGCTATATATTAAGTAAATCGTACGGAAAAAAATAATAAATTATGCTTCCAAAGTAGTGTTTTATAAAAATTCTACAAAAAATATTGTCCGTGATACTACTATAACAGTTATACCGAAACAAAGATATCAATGTGGTTGTGAGTTGAAGGATAGGAATTGCACGTAGTCGGTTAACTGATTTTCAGTTCAGGATTCTTTCTCTTCCGGCAATCGTCGAGAATGGTAAGTAAGAGTAACATATGAATTTTACATTGTATCTTAAAATTTTGTTTAAATCTATATATTTTTTTGTTTTTTGTATAACAGAAATATATAAGTATAGTATATTTATAATACAATTTAAATATATAATGTAATCTAACTGTTTGTTATAAAAATAAAACAGCCAAAAGTGGATGCCACGTTCCTCGTGGCAATTATGATTTTCATTATGCCATATTTGTGACCGATGACTATGATTCCGTTTAATTTGTAGTTTCTTTATTCGTTTTAGTTTTCCTCGAAAGATAAATTGTTATAGAATTATATTTTTTAATTAAGCTACATCCGATTTTTATAAACAACAACATTAGGCCTACACATGGTAGCTTCAGCCAAGTGAACTGTAGGCTACATAATAACACTAGGATGATTTATTACCTAATTAATATTTTGGGACGATTTATTCAAACTTATTTGAGTTTTTTTCGAATCGAGGTATGATTCTCATCCAACAGACCATGAGGATAGAGGACTGATCCCTTGCCTTGAACTTTACCAGCACGCAGAAAATAATCACATGGCACTAAGTGTATTAATTAATCGGATATTTCTGAATACTCTGTACTTAAGAATCTTTTTGAAATGATTTTTTTTTTTTTTAATCTGATGCCTAAAAGTGTAATATGGTATTTGTTTACTGTGGCACTCCAATTTTTGTTTCTTTTTTCTTCTTTAGTTTTATACTATATATATATATATCTCTTTATAAGAATACAGTAGAACCCCTCTAATCCATCACCTTCGGGACTGGGGGCATGGTCGAAACGCAAAAAAAGGTCGGATTTTCTGAAAAAAAAGTCAATATTTATTACATATTATATAGTTTTTTTTTAAGTGATATATAAACTTTTAAGAGTCTATATATAAACTCTGCAAGTACTAGGCCTATAGCAAATCAATAGAAACAACACGAGAGATGATAGCACTGAAGCTGGAAAGAGGGCGGATTACAGGGGTTCTACTGTAGTAACTTTTTTTGGTGACACTTTACCAATTAATTAAATATTATACTGTGTATGGACTTTTGGTTATATATGTTTGGAACATTGCCTTCACAATGGTATAGACTATAAATTATTACAGTATGATGATTCTTAATGGGTCAAATGTTGAATTAAAAAATGATTTTTGTGTCATTTACTGCTACAGGAATGGAGTTCGGCGTAAAATGTGTCTAATGGCAATTTGAGTGTCTAATCTAGCAGTATGTAGGTTCGAAGATTTTTTTCTTACAATTTGTCCTTTAATTCCTTAATTCAAATTACTCATTAACTATTTCTAATTTGTTTGTATGCTACTGTTATTAGAAAATAAAAAATAATTGTACTTTTTATTTTTTTAGTCTCACCGGAAGTTTAGTGCACCCCGTCATGGCTCTATGGGATTCTACCCTAAGAAGAGGTCCCGTCGTCATCGTGGTAAGGTGAAGGCTTTCCCTAAAGATGATCCATCTAAACCTGTACATTTAACAGCGTTTCTTGGTTACAAAGCAGGCATGACTCATGTTGTACGTGAAGCTGATAGGCCTGGTTCAAGTAAGTATAGGCTAGATATCAGATTTAGTATTATGCAGGCTATAGTAGATGAATTCTATTTTGTTTTATAATATTAACTGGTAACTCTTTCATTAAAAAATGAAACCTAACCTAACCTATTGGAGATAATCGATTATTGCTATTCATTCGATGTCTTGATTCTTTTAAAATCTGACTAATATTTATGTTTATCGTCAAAATGTAAATATTTTGGTTATATATATGGTATTTTTATCTATATAATAGTTTTAATTTATTAAATAAAAATTGAGCCAACCCGTCCCAGATGTAAAATATTTTTGCATATTTAATTACTTGGCCTAATAGACTGAACTGAAAAAAAAATAATGTTTAGGTATGGGCAATTAGTGCAATTAGTTTTATTGATTGTTCAATACGTTGAACTTATTAATAAATTTACAATCTAAACTATGGGGGGGGGGGGTTCTCTGGTTGGATCTACATCTTTCTTCGTGTAATCATGGTTTGGATCCTTTTATATCTGGTCTCTTGTTCTCTTTTGACTTTGGTGCTATTTTTAAAGTCAAATAACAGTGTTTTATTTAATAAGTCCTGATTGTGACAGTATTTTATGACCAGAGAGACAAACCATGTCACGGACAGTTAATAGTAATGTTTTATTAAGTAATTAAGCCTACCCTTCCTCCACTAATTTAAAGAAAGATTAGTTACTTTTCAAATAATTTTCTTGAACAAAGTTTTATATTAAGCGACTTTAATTTTTGATGTTTAGATTTTGGGTTTTAATATTGTAATGAATATATAAGTTTAGTTGGGATTGTCATACATTTGCACAAATGATATTGACAATAATATTTATTTCCTCTTGTATATTACTTTTTTGTAAATATCATAATTATAAATATCATGAAATTTCTCTCTAACGGACCATTTATTTAATGTAACAACAGATTTTTCTTGTTGAAACTCCATATTCAAGGATTAAATAAAGCTAAAGTTTCAAAATTATAAATATAGTATAAATGAGCTACAATTGCTTCGTCTTGTGGCAGGCATGGCATCATCGGGCAACTATTAATTAACAAATATTGACAACTATTTATACATATACAAGTAACAGGAAACTGAAATACAATAGAGAAATCGGGAAGGGTAGGAGGAATGGACCTAGCAGGTAGATAAAGATTGATGAACTATGTTAAGGATGGGTTTTAGAAGGGGTGAAGAATTTAATACAATTTGGTCGTTTAAGTTGAAAATAGGCCTAAGTGAAATAGATCTATTTATTTTTAAACATTCTGAATTATTTAATCTATTGTTTTTATTTTCTATATGTAAGAGTTTAACATTCAATTTTGGATCAAAATTATGACCTGAATCCGATCAAAAGCTTTTGGGCTCAGGTCATAAAAGTATTGTAATTTTAGGTTGCAATCGGTACTCTAGAATTAGTGTTTAAATTTGTAATTAGTATTTTGTTACACAAAAATGATGTCTAAGTCTGGGAGCCTTAATTGGTCTCCAGATTTTAAACAGTGTAGACATTGTTAATACAGTGTGTGAGCTGTAACATCAAAGAATAACTTTGTCTCGCTTTGGCTGAGGCGGAGTCGTGGCATATTCCATAACCTTTCTGTAGCCCAATGGGCAATAACCAGAGAGACAAACCATGTCACGGACAGTTCAACAAGTAATTTGGTTTTTTGAAGTATCATAATATATACTATAGTATTTACAACAGTTTATTTAGGACTATTACTGCTAATTGCTAGCAGCTTAAATTCCAATGTGTAAGTTGTTTGACTTCCGAAGATAGTTCACTCACATTTTAACACTTCTTTGATCTTCGTTCTATAACTATATCATGATTGTGAATAACAACATTTTTATATTTTGCTTTGCACTGATAAGAGTAATACTAGGTCACCAACTAATAATGCTTCAAGTTTAATTCATTCCAAATAAAGTTTTTTTATTAACATGTCTTTAATTAGTAATATTAGTATTTGTGAAATGATAATGATGTCTAAGTCTGGGAACCTTAATTGGTCTCCAGATTTGAAACAGCGTAGACATTGTTAATACAGTGTATGAGCTGTAACATCAAAGATTAACTTTGTCTCGCTTTGGCTGAGGCGGAGTCGTGGCATATTCCATAACCTTTCTGTAGTCCGATGGGCAATAACCAGAGAGACAAACCATGTCACGGACATCTGTTTATATATATATATATATATATATATATATACGTCAATTTACATCAATAATATCTCTATGAGTTTGATTGTTTAAAAAATTTAATTCTGTTATTTTTAAATTAAAATTTATACAGAAGAGCTGTATATGTGATAATCTCAACAAGCATGACAAATATATACATAACAATTTATATTTTATGCAATATGACGAGAAATAATGAAAGGAAAGACTAAAGTTTATGTTATGAACTCTGTACGAATCTTTAGTCATCAAACATGTAATTTTCATTAGTTGTAAGTCAAGTGAAAATGAACGATGGGTGCCTATGAAGAAAAAAATTATATATTTTATAAAAGTATTTTTATGTCTAAATGCCTCCGCATGGTGTATCGTATTTGATTAAAATCTACCTTTTAATATGGCAGCAATCGTGGTTCTTTTTTTTTTTTTTTTGCCAGTTATTTATTAATCATAGGTTTTTGATTTGAGATTTTACATACTAATTTGGGCATTAAAAGTCACATTTTAACTAAAATTTGAACTTGAACAAACTTTTTCAAGCTGATTTTGAGAAATCGCCATCTTTTATAAACAACTCCAGCAGAAGTTGCGCATATATATATATATAAGGTATGGCCAGGTGTTTATGTGTACCTGGCCAAACCTGTCATGATATATAATTATATCGCAAAGTAAGCAAATATTGGTGCATATATATATGCGCAACTTCTGCTGCGGTGGCGTTAATACGTAAGTACTGATTTTTGTTTGTATTTATTGATAACTCTTGAATTATGTGGTTTTTTAGATTGCAACCAATGCGTTTGAGACTTTCCAAAGCTACACTTGAACAAAATGTAATAAAATCGTTTGCGATGATTTTGAGAAAATTGTACTTCATTGTTTCTTAGGGTAGATGCCCCAAATTTTAAGTTATGTATAAACAAAAACTGTCTGAGTTATGCCCACATATAAAATTTGATTAAAATGATTCTACACGTTTGTACTGTTTATTCAATTAGATGGAGTTGTTATAAAGCTTTTAATAGCAGTCATAAGAAAATACTAGAGTATAATTATAGGTAGTAAGGTCTGCGTAGATATATATCTTTAAAAACCTGTAGAGATTTTTTTTTGTAGAATAAATAATTACCTAGGGATTTTGCTATGTGAATTAGACCTGAGAAGTTAATTTCATAATGATTAAATTCTGTTTTTAGAAATCAACAAGAAGGAAATTGTAGAGGCTGTGACCATTCTGGAAACTCCACCAATGGTAGTTGTTGGTGCTATTGGATATATTGAAACTCCCCATGGTTTGAGATCCCTTGTCACAGTTTGGGCTGAACATCTGTCTGAAGATTGCAGACGTCGCTACTACAAGAACTGGTAATTGATGTCTTCTGCTTTTGTTAATTCAAAGCTATCTATTAATGATCGGAATAATTGTTTATAGTTTTAATGTTATATTGCTACGAAAAATTGTTGTTGATATAAGCTGTAAATACTATAGATTCTTTTTGTTGAGTTGTGCTAGACATCCCTTGAAGAGATAAAAATAACAGTAATAATCATTGTGCTTTTGTGGTGACGAAACTTTACTTACCTATTGAATGCGAGACAATATAGAAATTGTGGTAACCTTTTATTGCAATTAATAACAAAGAAAATTTGATTTTCGTGTACTGTGTAATAAATACATACTTTGTCTGACCAATGCTGATTGTGTTTGGCTAAACAAAGCTTTTGTAACACTCCAGAGAGAATTCGTTGACAAAATTTTGGGTACGAACTTTGTTTTTTTGCAGCAATTATCGTCAATATTAAAATAGGATTTTTGTAGTTTTTTTTGTTTCTTAATTACAGATGTTTCAAATATTTTTCAGTAGTCTTTCTTGAGAAGTCTTGAGTTCAGTTGTCAGGCACTTTTATAAACTTTTACCGAAAGCTCTTAGTTTAGCTCTTTGTATTCAGCCAATCTGATTGCATTAATGCTATTTTTCCACGAGTCTGTAAGCTTGTGATTAATTTCCTGCTTCCTATATTTTCCTATGCTAGTCTACCATGGCGACAACTTTAGATTGATAAAAATTAACCATATAATTGGTTAAGAACGTGTTTTGCCACTGAAGAATGTTTGAATTACTATTTTTGTCGGCTCAGGCGTATTCTTTTATCTTGATCTAAAAACTAGGCAAAAAGAACACATTCAAGCTACCTAGATAATAATGGAAAACAATCGGCCGTAGCAGAACATACATATACCAGTGTCACTTAAGCATATGGGTGGATATAATTTCAAATAGAGTAAATAGTTCTTAGCCTAGAAAACTATTAGAAGTTTTTAGATTTTACAAAATTCCGATATTGTAAATACAATAAGCACTAGAATCTTCTGAATTTATACAAACCAGCATTTTATGAATTCAGATTAGCCACATGATGAACAGATAACCAAGTCGTCCAGCAGAAAGGCAAATATATAAGTAGATTGCTTAGTCTTGTTTAAGTACTCACAGTGAATGTATATTTACTTGTGGTCCCATTAGAAACCATTTATAAATTTCAATCTTTGATTTATCAAATTTATGAACTTTGTAATATTTCTTGTTTGAGAACTAAATTGTTATCTATGATGATGAAAACTAGAAAATGTTTATGGTTATTAACTGAAACTAGTGAAGAAAACTCTAGGGCGGTCTGAGATACAATTTAGTTTTATTTATATGTACAACTAGCTGTGTTTATAAAATACTTAGTATTGTGTTTACTGATATTTCAATCCATAGCCATCCTAATAAATTGGTTAGGTGCCTAAATTATTAAATTTGGTTTAAACTTGTTTTCACATACAACTTCCTTTTTATTGAATAACCCTAGAATTGCCCTGTCTACTCTTAAGTGGCAGGTCTTTTTAGAGCATTTTGGAAATTTTTGATTAAAAAATAGTAATTTAATCCCAACTTGTAACATACCATTTTTAGAGAAAGGACCATAGAATTTACCTATGTAAAATGTAAACACTTTGGCGTTAATGTGTCGGGAATGAAAACATTGTTCTAACTAATGGGAATGTTCTATATAAACACCTAAATATACAATTTAAACGAATTTGATTTCAAGATATACAAAAGTTTTTGTGCTGTGTGTAAGAAATATTTCAATTTCCATTTGAAAAATTGCAAAGCAGTTATCTAAAAAGTTGGCTTATATCTAAAAATAGTAAAATAATGCAAAACCTATTTGTAATGTACCATTATTTAGAGAAAGATGCATAAAATTCATCTATGTTATAAAAAATATAAGAACTTTTGAGTTAGTATGTTGAAAACAAAAAAAAATTACCAAAGTTCTAAATTCCGGATAAACAATTATATACAATAATTTTTTTTCTAATTTTGTTGAAGTTTTGTGATCTATATTTAAACATAAAAATCCACTAGGTTAGGAGATAAATTCACAAATCAATGTAGGAATGATTCTCGTTCAGAAGAGCAATTTTCTCATACACAAACATACAGAGAAAAACCATACATAAAAAAAAACCACAAAATGTCTATTTTTCTATCAGGTAAAAATGGTTACAGCGATCCAAATATTACTAATCAATATTTGACAACTTTTGTCATTAAAAAATGCTACTTTCATCTAGGTTTCAGTGACATTTGGTAGACCCATAAAAAAAGGTCTATAATTCTGAATCTATGACTGATTGTGATAATTTTAAAAGCATAGGTCGAAAGAAGAGACCTTTAACAAGCAATGTTTTTTTTTTGTAAAGTTTTTAGAATTCATTTAAGAAGGGGTTTTCCCCTTAAAACATTATTTATGAATATTTATCCTTCTCCTTTTCCCTTCTGTTTGATAGTTTTTATCACATCTACTGGTTTTAGAAGTTTATATTTTCTTTCAGTTTGTAATTTAAGTGTCCACAAGTAATCCTCATTGCAAGTGAATAAATATCTTTGTCAACAATTTCTTGTATAAATTAAGGTTTTCTTATATTTTAATATTTAATTTGTATAACATCTGGAACTAAGCTGTTTCTATGATGATAAAAGCTAGAAAAATGTTTATGGTTATAAACTGAATCGAATGAAGAAAACTCTAGGGCGGTCTGAGTTACAACTTGGTTCCATTTGTTAAAAACTGCCAGTATTCTTGATTTGTTTAACTAAACAAATACATGTATCCAGCTCTCCACTCAATACGAAGAGAGTTATACAATGTCCTGGCTGAAAAACTTTCTCTCGATTGAGGGATGTTGTTTTACCAGGGCAACTGAGGGTTTGTCCTCCGCTCGTTGAAGAGGACTCCCTCTTTGTACCTAGTTCCAGATTCCTCCCATAATCCTTTGGGAATTTCTCTTGATGGTCCACAGGTACAAGTCAAAGAAGAAGGCTTTCTCTAAGGCTTCTAAGAAATGGCAAGATGAGCTTGGACGTAAATCTATTGAGAAGGATTTCAAAAAAATGATCAAGTACTGTAAGGTGATCCGCGTCATCGCTCATACTCAGGTTAGTTTATAAGAGGATATTGTTTGTAGTTTTAATGTAATTTATTCACTGATTAACACTCTAACCTGGTTTTCTTAAAGCCCAAATTTGGGTATTTTGTCTAGCTATAAATTATGCATGGTAACAGAAGGTAACCTAATCTACAAGACTCCTTATTTTGTAAAATGATATCTCTAAATCTGGGAGCCTTAATTGGTGTGTGTGTGCACTATAACATCATAGATTAACTTGATTTGATTTTAGACAGAGACCATAACCTCTCTATAGTTTAATTGATAATAACCAGAGATAAAAACCATTTCATGGACAGCTTAACTAGTGGTTACTTAAAGTTTTTTGATTTTTTGTTACAGCGATTCATTCAAACTTAATAATTGGTGTAGCTTATTTGGACATTTGCCGTTATTTGTAAAAAAATAATATACAATGTTATGAGAGTATTGATCAATTTGTGTTACTAATTATTAAAACCTTGAACATATAAAGAGTTTAGAGGCTTAGATGTATGAACTGGTGATCATAATAAAGAACTAAGTTTTATATATGTAGAAAATTTTACATGTTAGCAGCACCGTATACATTGGAGGTTTAGTTGTCTTTTATATGTCCTTTTATCAACCTTGGAAGTAAAACTTTTGGTACAAATTGTTGTAGTGAAATTTAAAAAAAACAAACACATGTCCAAACTCACAAGTAAGAAAAATGTTAGGTTCAGGAATAATTGCCAAAAAACCTCTTCCGCAGCCATTAAATGCTAAATTTTAATCAAATACAATTTATAGGTTTCTAGATCCTTGATTTAATCTTGTATGGAGAGTTGAATCCATACTGTCAAAACATGTAGTTTATAAACAAATACCACAATAACCTATGAAACAATGCATCTCTTTCTAATAAGTTTACAAATGAACCGTTCTTTTTAAACCTACTTTTAGGCTCCAATTTATCGGGTTCCTGACTTCCCAACATAATTAACTTTTTTATACTATTTAGTTAAATTTTATTATACAAACAGTAAGCCTTAATTAGTAATAAGTATTTTTTTGTTAATTGATGTCTAAGTCTAAGAACCTTAGTTGGTTCTCAGATTTGAAGCAGCGTAGACATTGTTAATACAGTGTATAAGCTGTAACATCAAATATTAACTCTGTCTCGCTTTGGCTGAGGCGGAGTCGTGGCATATTCCATAACCTTTCTGTAGTCCAATGGGCAGTGACCAGAGAGACAAACCATGTCACGGACAGTCTAATAATATTTTGCACAGTATTACTTTTCTAAGGTTGAGATTTTTTAAATGTACGTAAATTAAGATATTGTTTTATAAATATGAACTATAAGACATTAGAAAACAATAGTCTTGGTAATCTGGAGCGATTTATCAGCTATCTTACACTATTTAACATTTAGTGATTACTAAAATCATTTATTATAACCTATATTTTAAGCTTTACGGTCTGAGCTTTGTTATTTCAAAATTCAGTCATTTAAATGATGTTTGTCATATATATACTGAATGTTCAATAAATGTCATAACTGCCTAATATCTCTGGTTGTAATTTCGATTGGGGTTTTACAAACTAAGTTTTGTTGAAATCTACTCACACTATTCCAAAAACGTGATTTTCTGTGGAATCATGTAATATGTTGTTGATGTCATTTGGCTAGTTTTATAAACATTGTATATTTTAAGTAGCCCAACAAACAGTAATCTAAAAGGAACAAGTCTGAAACTAATTTATAACAAGAGTTATTAAGCTGCTGTATATATTTTCATAATATCTGCTTACACATTTTATTAATTTAATTTAAGGGTATTTTCGAATAAAGCTAATTTAAATACTTGTCATGTTCTGCCGTTATGTTTTAAATGTGGCTAATGTCTGTGATGATATTCTAGAAAAATATGGTTAGAACGCTGATTTAACTGTGTTGATAAAGTCTAGGGCGGTCTGAGCTATTAGTCCAGTTTTTATAAGATCTGCTTATACTTTTCATTGGTATTTTCACCTTTGCTATTTTCAATATACAGTAGAGCCCCGATTATCCGAGCTAATGTGGGCCAGAGGACACTCAGATAACACGGGCAAACAGACCGGCGAACGAAAGCATCCCCCGCTGCCATTGAAATCAGTAGTAGCGTGTACGTTTTTGGCCGCCAGTCTGTGTTACAGGCATTACAAAGACGTTTTGGGGTTTGATACAGTAATAAATAAAGTCGTAAAATTGAATTAAAATATTGAGTTCACTTTATTACGAAACTACAGAAATATGCTGTACTGGACAGCAAATAAAGATACAGTTTTTGTAAATCAATTTTAGCCTACAAATCTAAAACAAGGTCAATGGTGAATATGAAAATACACTTAAAAAGAGCCACAGTATTGAAAACTGTTTTGTAGTGGTACTTTACCAATTAAAATTGAATTTTAAAACAGCCTACTTCTTGAAAAAGTTCATCAGTTTTCTCCTTTACTGAACTGGACCACTTCGTTGCAGCACAGTAAAAATGTCTGAGCGGTCACCCCCCACTCCGCTCGCTCGCTACGATACTGTACAGTGTACAAACACTCAGTTAGTCGGAGGCTCGAATAATCGGGGCCCTACTGTACTGCCTATAGTTTTCTAATGCTTAGATTTAAATTTGGTTAGTATCTGTGACATGTGAAAGAATGTAGTTTGAACTCTTAGTTAACTTTCACAAAGTTCAGCTGTTTGTTTTTAATCTTCATATTTATTTGGTGCTTGGGTAATTTCAAATTTTGCTAATTTAAATATTTCTTATCATGTTCTGCCGTTATGTTTTAAATGTGGCTAATGTCTGTGATGATATTCTAGAAAAATATGGTTAGAACTCTGATTTAACTGTGTTGATAAAGTCTAGGGCGGTCTGAGCTGTTAGTCCAGTTTTTATATAATATGCTTATACTTTTCATTGGTATTTTCAATATACTGCTTATTAAATGTCGCTATTGTCTGTGACATCCGAAAGAATATAGTTTTTGAACTCTTAGTTAACTTCACAAAGTCCAGCTGTTTGTTTTTAATCTCTTCATATTTATTTGGTGATTGGGTAATTTAAATACTTCTTGTCATGTTCTGCCGTTATGTTTTAAATGTGGCTAATGTCTGTGATGATATTCTAGAAAAATATGGTTAGAACTCTGATTTAACTGTGTTGATAAAGTCTAGGGCGGTCTGAGCTGTTAGTCCAGTTTTTATATAATATGCTTATACTTTTCATTCTTGTAGTGCTTTGTGCATCTCAAATTTGGCTACTTTTGTTTTTAATATATGTCTATGTTCTTGCATTATGCATAATCTCTATAATGATTTCTTAATATAGTTTGAGTTATTGGGATTGTTAACCAATTTGTAAAATATTAACATATCAACTTGTATAGGCCTAACTATCACACACATTTACTAATTATAACAGATATAAATAAGGTGTTATTTTTAAAGGTAAACTATACTTGGTGATTTTTATAAACTGTTAAATGTTTCATTTTGACCCTGTCTATAATCAATATAAATAGAAGTTTTGTTAGTGTATACTGTAAGATTTATTTGATACTTTATCAAATTTAACTTCTATGACCAATAATTATTACCTACTACAATCTATTTGATCTCTTAACCCGGCAAGTGATATTCGACCCAGGATCGACCTCAGCGCTTCGTCCATAACTAGTCTGATTTCTATAAAACACGTATTTTGCCATTCAACGTTACGCCCACTTAAAATTGTCCGATCGCAATAAATAAAATACCGTTGGAAAGCTAATGTTCCGTAGATGCATAATCATGCAAAAAAAATACCACAAAACGTTATAAATAATATTCCAAAAATTGGTGAAGTTCGCATATTTTTGATGCGTAAAATCGTAGATTTGAACTCTGCGCCTAATCGTTAGCGCGACGCCATTTTTCCCGATATTATTCCAACTCTATTTATCTGTCATTGAAGTCAACTAAAACACTGTTCTATAGATCACATGTTTCTCTTTCCAACCATAGATTACAAATTTTTCTGCGTCTCATAGATCCAGAGATATTCCTACTTGAACGTAGAACAAACTTGACAAGACGAAATACAGTTGGCAGTGTTAGGAATACACGTATTCGTTTCTCTTTGGTTTTAAAATTATTTTTCTTTACACTAAGTTGTAGGGGAAATTCCATTCTACAAGTTGGTACCACTTGAGTTGAGATATTGCTTACTTACAATTTGTTGTTTTGAAGTGAAGTCCAACGTCCAAACGTAGAAAATGTCTGACGTGAACACTAATATTTGGTGTGGCAAATATTGGTTTTGGGATTAGATTTTTGTTATTTTGAAGGTTTGTGTATACAAATTGTATATAAATTGTGTATACAAGTTACAATATATGTGTTTTAATATCTAAAGCTTATGTTTTTCAGTGATAGTTTAGTTTTTGAACGGTTCATATTTGGGATAACCTAGGCCAATATTGTAAGTGTAGCCTATATGCATATTTTCTTATATTTAGTGTTTTATATGATTATAAAAGTGAATATATGTGTTATTCTTTGTAAAGTATATATTTTCTTAGTTAAATCTATAAGTTTTGTCTTTGATCTATCTTCAAATTGGTACTAGTGAGTCTAATATGTGGAGGTTACAAACCTAACCTCACTTGTAAAAGTTACCTTTTTAGGGAAAATCGGTATTTTTATTTAGAAAATGTAACATATTATTATTTTTTTCCCCTAAATATATTCACAAATATATGACAAATCTCAAGAAATGGTTGAAAAAAATCCTAAAAATCTATTAGTATGTTATTCATTACCATTTCTGTGAAATTTCTGCTCCGTTACTCTTTGATTTTTTGGTATTTGACCAAAAAACACCAAATGTGATACATCTAACATTTTTTTTCACTACACACCTACATTCTATGCACCTTTCTGAACATAATGAGATATAGAACTTTTGTATAAGATAAATATTACTATTTTTTGTGATTTTTTGAAAAAAAAATTATCATTTTACATTTTTTCGTAAACTATTTTTTGTTTTTTTGATAATATAACAAATTTTATTTTTTTTCCCCCTAAATATATTCAAAAATATTACACAAAACTTTTGTATATCTTAGAAAAAGGTAGTAAGCTATTGATTTTGGAATATACAGGTTTTTCCTGAAAATTGGTAACTTCGTTTTTGACATGTGACATACTTACTCCAAAACCGTTTCAAAAAAATTTTTTTTTATTGCATAGATGGATTCTATGCATCTTTCTGAGAAAAATGATATCTTATAAGTTAGGTTTTGTATAGAAATAATATATTTAATTAATTTTTTAACAAACGAAGAAAGTTAACATGCAGCAGTGCTAGGGTTAATATAAACTTGGCTAATAACTTGAAAGCAACTAGTTGACTTATATTTTTAATAGGCTAAAGCCTAATTATATTTTGTGTGTATTGGTTTTAATTTTATATACTTGTTCAAGTACACACTCTTTGAACAAATTAAAGGGTACAGCTAAAGTACAGAATATATATTTGTAATATTTCTTAAACTGCAACATATCTAGAAATTCGGTTTACTTCAACTAGTTGGAACAAAAAATGTTGGAGGACCCCCAAAAATCAACTGTCAAATAATGTCTGTTAGTACTTAAAAAGTTGTTTCCTGAACACAGTTGTGAAAAATATATATTTTACAAAATGCATCAAAATTTTGAAATTTATTCTTTTTGTCCTGACCCCTTATATATCACAGGGTGAGTCTGATAAGGTGTCCACAATTTATTAAAATTATTACCTTTTAGGTCTGTCACAATCTTTCCTGTTGTTTTTCAGATTACCGGTTTCGACAATTGTATTGTCATCGTCAAATCTCAAACACAGTTGCAAAAACAAATATCCACAAGACATTGCAAACTCACAAATAAAACACATGGATATTTGTTTTTGTGACTGTGTTTGTAATCTGACTTTTGACAATATAATTGTCGAAAGCTGTAATTTGATAAAGCAACAAGAAAAATTGTGACCGACCTAATTGGTAATAATTTTAATTTATATACAATCTTGGAGACTTGCAAAAAATGTCCACAATATATAACGAGAGAACGGTTTAAGCTACAAGTACACAAAACTCTCCCCCCCCCCTCTAAATTGCATGCAGGAAATCTATTTAAAGTATTTTCATTTAGTTTTATGTACAGAGTGTGTCAAAACTGGAGTTACCGGATTCAAATCTCAAAATTTTCAAATGTATACATAGCTTGTCTGATATCTCATTTTAAAGGTCTCTAAATCCTCATTAATTTGGCAGAACAAGTTTTACAATAGTGTTTGTTATCCCTATACACAGGGTTCCCCTAAATGTTTCTAATTTTGGTTTTTACAATTTAAAAAATTTTAATGAAACAGCAGATATTTCTTGTTGAAACTCCATATTCAAGCAATATTGAAACAATTGTAGCTCATTTATATTATTAAAATATTTTGAAACAGCTTTATTGCTTTATTATACATTTGCCATCATTTGTGTGTTAAAAATCAAAACACCAATGGCAAATGTCTGAAAAATGTATAATAATAAAATTGAACTTCCATCATTAACAAATAACTTCAAACTAGAGAATGAGCTTTATTGCTTTATTTTGTCTTTGGTTTTTACAGTTTATTTTATCGTAGCTATCCTGTACATAGAAGAAAAATAGATTTGTATCAATGGCTCAGTTTCTCTACAGCCTAAACATGTGGACCAGTTACAATAAAATTTGTTGTAGTCATATCTTGGGCGTTTTTTTATCATTAAATAAAGAGAAAAATTGGCCATTAGACTGTTACAAAATACTTCATTTCTCAAAATCAACTCTTACCAATTTCATTTAAATTTTAATGAAATTTGGAAATTAAAACCCGAACTTGTTTCAAAATTACATGTAAACAAAAAATATTGAGGTTCAGTTATAATTTGAAAGAATGGGGGGGGGGAACAAAAAACTGAACCTTGACTGCTGCCATTAAAGGTTTGATTTTAATCAAATACAACTTGACAGCAGGGACGTTTGTGGTATAAATGGAGCAAGTTTATACGCTCTTACATCCATTTTTTTTTCCCCTTCCTCCAATTATCGAAATTCGTTTTTGTTAACTATTAGTTTTAGTTGGAATTTATTTAGATTTTAAGATAGGAAAGTTGGACAAATTTGCAATTCTTTTTACCGTTTATTTTGAAATCAGTTGTGGTATCATGCATCACTGATATTTACGCGTAGTTTGTATTGTTTTTATACAGTTATTGTCTACTTCATTTGTTATTTTTCTTTTATCACTTTCAGCTAAGAACTATAATTGATATTGTTATAGATGAAGTTATTAAAGAAGAGACAGAAGAAAGCACATATCATGGAGATTCAAGTGAACGGAGGTACTATTGAACAGAAAGTACAATGGGCAAAAGAACATCTGGAGAAACCTGTTCCTGTATCTACAGTCTTTAGTGCTGATGAGATGATTGATATCATTGGTGTTACCAAAGGCAAAGGATACAAAGGTCAGATTGATTTAAGTGGGATTTTCATAGATTTTATAACTTGGGAATTAAATTTGAAGTATTTTCCAGAATATCTTCAATCGTGAAAATGTAAAATTTTGTCAAAAAGGGCGGAAGTATCTTTTTAATTTCTATCTAATTGTTTCTTTCAAGTGTAGATAATAATAATAATAATATAAGGCAACCCTAGGGTTAAATTCCTATCTTCAGGGGCTCGCTGTAATGAGTAAGGAATGACTGAGTGACAGTGGGGGGGGGGGGCAAATCTGTTCTCTTTTGACTCTCTTCTGACACTGATGTTTTTCATAATGACTAATGACTTTATGCCTTAAAAATAAACAAAGATAAATGCCTTGTTGTTAAATTGTTTGAAACCCTTTTAAATTTTTTGTGGATAAATGATGATAACAACATGATGTGCATTATCTGATTATGAAATGGAGAAAGACACATGTTGCTGCCTTCCTACTGATATCCTACCAGTGCTCTAAATCAAAATACTCTAATTAAATATTTGTTTTTTATAAGAAGTTGCAAATCCTTTATTTCCCTCCCCCCTCCCCTGATATTTTTGTTGTACACAGTTTGAATATGCTGGCTAAACCAACTGCTCCCTTTATTTTTGTAATGGAATTTGTTTCGTTTAATTCACTTATATTATAAGAACTTTGCTATACTCTCTTGCTTTAGTAATTTTAATTTATACTTAAAATTGGGTATTTTATGGAAATGTTAGAGGATTTTTAATGTTTAAAATCACTTTGTTTTATTTAAATGCAATTACAAAATATATGTTTTAGTTAGTAAAAACAGTTTTAAACTTCTAATTAGCTGTAACAACTATTGTGGCAGTAAAAGTAATGGTTCTTGGTTTGGATGTGGAACATTGTGTCCTAAAATCTCAATTGTATTTTTTTTCCCCCCCCTTATATAAAAATGCTCAGGAGCTCATTATGGGTGTGGTATTGGGTACACACCTGATATCACGCCATATCACTAACTAATACTATTAATATTAATCGAAGGCTTGGTTTGTTTATTTGATGTTCTTTTCTAATTAGACTGGTGACGGAGAGGTTTCTTTGGTAAAGAAGAGGGAAACATTCAAAGATGTAAAATATTTCATTAAATTATAAACTTGGAATGTATTCAATTGGGAAATCTTTAATGATCCTTTTAGATTAAAATTTTGACTTTTTGATTACAAGGATAAATGATGATAACAACATGATGTGCATTTTCTGATTTAAAGAATGTAGAAATAAACATGTTGCTGCCTTCCTACTGATATCCTTGTACACATTGAGACAAGGTGAAAATAACTAACCTACTTGTAAGGTTGAAAGTCCAAGCAATATTGATGTCGTGGTACAAACATTATTTATCCCCTCTATATTTTAATTGTGGGTCTACATAATATTTGCCACATTGGTATAGGAAATCTCTACATTCCACCCAAATTGTTAAACCTGAGTTTAATTTGTTAATGTATATCCTCAGGGTAGATCCTTCTCTTGTTCCCTTCCAATCCTGACTTGTAGTATTCTAGGGCTTGGGGGCAGTAATTAATGAGTATGAAACTGGGTTTAATGAAAGAAAGTACTATAATTATATTACAATATTAAAAAGCAATAGAATTAGTTGTGCAAGTATCCTGGTTTTGAAATGTTGATGATGATTTATTTGTTAATCAGGTGTAACATCACGTTGGCATACAAAGAAGCTTCCCCGTAAGACTCACAAAGGTCTACGTAAAGTTGCTTGTATTGGAGCCTGGCATCCTAGCAGAGTTCAGTTTACTGTAGCCCGTGCAGGTCAGAAAGGTTATCATCACAGGACTGAGATCAATAAGAAGATCTATCGTATTGGACAAGGCATACACACCAAGGATGGCAAAGTAGGTTATTCTTAATTCTGTCCTGACTTCAGAAGAAATTTACAAGATCTCCAAAAATACAATGTTTAGTTCTTTTATGGAAATGGCAGTTTTGAGTCCACAGTGTGTTTTTAACAATCTTGTACGTCTACTACACAGTAGAGCCTAAACTGGATGGACTGTTAGGCTATTAACTATGGACTAATACATTTTATGACCATATCTCCGTGGGGTTTATTTTATTTATTTATTAATTTTTTTTTTACTTAATAATGTGGAAGGTTTTAAAAACTGAATTATAATTTTTCTAAAAATTGGTTTTTTAAAAGCTGGGTTTATGTATGGGATGTTTTCTATCAAATAATTTATTAGTAAATATAGGGGAGATCCCAAGGCCTTCAGTCACCTAGACTGATGGCTAACCAAAATAATTAGGATTAAACTGTTCAACATTATGAAAAGATGTCATATTTTTCAGCAATTTGTAAAAATATTTGTGAGCTAATTATCATCAAGTTTAGTAATTTGTTATAAAATTTTGGAATTGTGTAAAGATGTTTTTAAGACAGTCTTTTATAGGGTTGTGGGTATATCACATTTCAATTTTGCTTTATATGAAAACACATTCTACTTCCACTTTAATCAACAAATAAATACTAAGATAGCTGTTAGAAGTTGACTAAGCTATTTAAAAAGAGAAACTGAATTCTCAATTTTGTGCGTGTTCTATAGTATGGAATTGTTTGAGATTATTATTGTTTTATGACTGCTCATGTTCATTTCCCTTTTTGGACCACTTTTTCCTGAACTGGTGTTTTTGAAGATATGAACAAAATATTTTATTTCAAATCTTTTCGTTGCCATGTTTAACATAATTTTATCAACATTCTTTGATTCGAAGAGAAAGTGAATTTTTGTATTAGTTTGCTTCTTTCCTTGATTGTAATGACTAGAATCGTAAGTGATGAGGTGTATGTTGTGAAATTATCTTAAATAACATATTTATGAGGAGTAAACAAACAAAACTTGTATGAAAGTGTATTCATTTAATGATAGGTCTGATGAGGGTAAATTAACAGCCGTATATATATGTATATCTGACAACTTTCTCAAAAATTTTAAGAGGAGGTGCTTTTGAGACGCCCTGTGTCATATAGGAATGGAACAAAAGTGTGGGCAGAGTTTAATATCTTAACAGAATTCAATTTTAATTGTTGCTTTTATTGAAATGATTTGGATTATATAAAATATTTCAATGCCTGTACTCTCTGTCTATGATGAAACTTTTCAAGAGCCAAACAAAACTTGAATGAAAGTGTAAATCATTTCATGATATTGAATGATAGGTCTGAAGAGAGTACTTTTTACTTGTGAATATTTATATTGTAAGGAAAAGTGTTTACATTTAAAAAATTTCATTAACATTTGTTTGTAGGTGATTAAAAACAATGCTTCTACTGAATACGATCTATCTGAGAAGACTATTACACCTATGGGTGGTTTCCCTCACTATGGTGAAGTCAACAATGATTTTATTATGCTTCGTGGTTGCTGTGTCGGTCCTAAGAAACGTGTTATCACTATGCGTAAGGTAAGATATTTTTTTATATTAATTACTTGAAGAAGGATATATTAAAGAAATGTCAATGATGATATCTATCTAGAGCCAATTTTATATTTTGAATACATTCTTATGATATTGAATGATAGGTCTGAGACATTGCCTTTAACTCTTGTTTTGTACTTTTCTTCTCAGTCTTGGATTGCAGCTTAATATTTTTGGTTTTTATTTTCAGTCTCTTTTGGTTCACACAAAGCGTGTCGCTTTGGAGAAGATCAACTTGAAGTTCATCGATACTTCGTCCAAATTTGGTCATGGTCGCTTCCAGACTGCAGCAGACAAAGCATCGTTCATGGGTCAACTCAAGAAAGACAGGATCAAAGAGGAAACTGAGAAGACTGCTGCGTAATTGTTGTTTTGTACTGTTAATAAATGTTGTATAGGAGAAAGAAATCAGTTTTATTTTATTTTAAACCTTTGGTTTGGTGTGCGGGGAATATTGTGTTGTAAAGTTCTAAATCTGAATTGCGTATAAATGTTTGTTTATGATTTTATTTTAATATAATAATTAGTTAAAAAACTGTAACATGAAGATACCCTAATTAATTAAATAACGAAAAGTGTAAGAAATTTATGCTTTTAGAAAAATAAAGAATATCTTTACACATTGATATTCATAGGGTCAATATCAAGAGTTCTAAGAATTATTTCTGCTATTGGGATACCATAATAGCAACATTGGTAAATTTTTGTATTTGAACATTACTAATTAAACATTTTAAGTGGACACTTGGATGAAATGTTGGGGGAAAAAATGTGCTTTTCAAACACTATTAATTATAATAAAATAGCTCAATCTATCTAGAATTATGCTATAATATGATGTTTTAGGTCACTTGGTTAATTTTATAATATGAAATTAGAAATGGTTAATAGATACATCCACTGATTGTTACTTTTGTACATGAGAAGACCAGCCATGCTGCTTGTAATGTATTGTACCTAGTTGGTTTTAAAGTATTTGTTGGAGAATAAGAAACAAAGAAAATCTGATACTATGAACCTTTAAGGGTTCACTAGTTTGAACTTCAATATATAGGTGATGCGTATCTTAGAGGTTTTATTTTTAGAAACCACATTAACTTTCTGACAAAAATAAGTAGTCGGTTTTTGAAAAAATAAAACTTACCTTCAGTAAAAGATTGTATTATTTTTATTACCTGTGTCTAGTATTGTACTTGGGATGTTATTTGTTTTTTTATAGCTCTTCTCCTGGAAGAAAAATCAATCTAATGATTTTGTTAGTAATCGTACAAAATATTGGTCACAATCTCTAAAAATGTTTATTTGCTAGTTTACAACTAATAGGGTGATTTGAGTAGCCCAGTTTCAAACACAGCCAAGTCCAAAATTTTCTAAATTGATATTATGATTGATTCTAATAGTATATTTCGCGCTGAATTCAAACATGGATCCTATTTCTTACAAAAACGGCCACAACAACAAAATTCGGCCAGCTCTGTTTCAGCCAATCATGAGTCACGTGACCAGTACCCATGATCTCCCTGGACAGCTTTTATTGTTTGTGTATGTTGTGTGGTAGTTATCAGTTCTGTGATTACAATATTATTTCAAATTTAATTTATGAAGAAAAATGGAACTATATATGTTCAATTTTTTTATAAATTAACAAATTGAGTTTTATTAAAACCGGATATTAGAATAGACCTACCAAACTTAACTCTTAATAAACTTTGTAAATCACAAATCATCACAGTTTGTTATAAAAACAGCCAACTCCGACTGAGTTTGTTACAAAGACGGCCAACTCCATACCTTGGTTACAAACCTGGCCAAGTCCATATTTTAAACTTAAATAACTCAAAAAATAATAACAATTTAGATAAAGTTAAACTTAAAATGTTATCTGAAGTGTACATTGGACCAGAGAAAAAAAAATCACATTTCCTGTAAGACTAATTAATGGCAAAACAGTTTTTTGCCTCCTGGAAAATTTTGCAAAATGGACTTGGCCGGGTTTGTAACTGGGCTACCCATTTATAAAAATAGTAGGTAAAATCCTATCAGTTGAGGAATAAAATACTAATGAATCTCGGCTGCAAGCATTGAACCTCAATTGTAAACAAATTGGTAAATACTGAGGATATGTTTGAGTGAAGCAAGTACTACACCCATGAACCCAATACAAAGTTAAAGCTAGGTTCTCTTGATTGCGAGTCTTCTCAAATAATATTAAATTTCAAGATTCAGAGATGCAATTTCCTGCTTAGCTATTATCATCATTAACTGCAGTCATTTTAATTGATCAAAAAAACTTTTGTGATGTTCATAAAGTACTTTAAAATGATATATTTTGGGGAAGTGCAATTGTAATCACTTTATTCTGGTACAGGTGTGATATCTTAAGGTAGTTTCTGGATTTACACTTTTTTCCATCCTTTTCTTTAATCTTTCTCATCAAGTCTCTCTTCTAAAGTTACCAGATGCTACTGGATGGTTAAGGAAGGGCTTTATTTTGTGTTCTTTCTTCCTTTGAACAACAAGGAAAATAAATTTCAACCCTTTTGGTTTAATACTAGACTATGAATGTTTAGAAGGTAGCATGAGAAACAAAAATGTGTAGCAAAGAATTCTTTCATTTACACAATGCAACTTGGGGGCTCTCCTATAGCAAGTACAAGTGTGGCAATCTCTCAATGTAGTCTTAGGGTTACATCCTTCTGTTGTAGCTTTTCTATCAGATCTTGCTCATCCAGTGCTGTCAAGTAAAAATATTCAAAGACTAGGAGTATTTAGTTTGTTCTGTTCTTCTCTTTTTTTAGTTCCAGTTCTCTTATTCCAGTTTAGTTGCTATTTGGCAGTCCAGAAAAGCCTAGCTGGATCTACACTTTTTTCATTCAATCATGGATTATATCATCTTTCCTATTAGGTGTCAATCTTTTCTTTTCTGACCTTAGTGTTTGAGGGATATGGGTTTTTTCTTCCATTTTTTTACTAGATGATGACAGAAGTTTTTCACCTTCAATCAACAAAAGGATTGGTGGCTATCGTATGTAGTCAGAGCTCTCAAGAAAGGGACTATAATAGGTAGAAATTATAGAGAAAAATTACTTTTATTGTGACATATTTTACTTTTCTTTTTTTTTGTGGTAAACTAACCATGATTATACTTAAAAACAAAAACTATTGTTTATCAAGTCCATAGATGGCCAAAAAAACCCATAGATACGAAAATTGTTATTGAATTTTTTTTTAAAAACCAGTATCGTATGACATTCTGAGATATGTGTAAAAATACTATTCATCTTTCCTATCAGGTGTTTCTCGACTAGCACTTGACTCTCTTATAACACTTAACGGTATTAAAGTATTCGGTGGCTAGTACCGTTTGTGAGAATAAATTTTGGGGTTACACTGAGGCCATATACGGTTTTTTTAACTGTCTAATCCAACCAAGTAGTAGTCAGATTATGATCAAATATTTGGTCCTAAAATATTAAACCTATTTTTTGCAATACCGTGAAGCATTGTTTTTTTATACTTCAAAATTTATGAGCAGCTGCATAAAAGACCAAAATTTTGATGTTTAAATCATTTCCATTGATATTAATCTAAGAATAATAGGACTTACTTTCTTGAATATTCTATTTTCATCCTTTTAACAATGCCCATTTTAGCTATTCAACCATTCTCAAGTTGATCTGGATATCAACACTTTATACACAAAAAATAAGTATCTATATAACACTTCAGACATTGGTATGTCCACTGTCACAATACCTACTACGAAACAATGATTGCTTAGTAACTTTTGGAGGTGGTTGGTATCTCTTCCATTTTTGTTAGTACAGTTCATGAGATGTAACATGACCTCTGTCATCTCTGGCCTGGTTGGTTAATAGGAGAACACTGAGCTCAGTCTTGCAGTGAGTTTTGTACTGTGCCTTTCGTAGTTATATGTACATTTCAAAAACATTGATTGTGTTTTATGGAAGGTGAAAATGTCAGGAAGAAAGTGGTGGGAGCAAAGTCCTCCATAGTCAATTTCGCGTAATCATAAAATGTGTATCATTTTATGAAACAAGAAGCCGAATAATGGAGGAGCTATTGATTATCCGAATATGAGCTTAAATACTAAATTTAATAAAAATCTAACCTACTACTAGAAGTTTTGAAAAACTAAACTTTTTTGGAAATTTGCCTCCATTTTGAAATTTTTCTAATTAGCAAGTTTGTCTAATTGTTTGTAAATCTGAGCGTAACTATCAAATTTAAAACAAAATTGAATAACTATTCATTTTTTTAAATAGGCATTTTTAAAAAATGTATATAACAATTGTTTTGGTTAGAAAGTTTGAACAATAAGACAAGACGGCAACATGACAAACGTTGACAGTAAAATGGAGCTGAACCAATGTCTTTATCAGCAGTAGTAGTTATAACATCACTGCTTCATCCACCTGCAACTTCCCTTAATGCACATTATGAATGTTTAGGCTATACTTTATAGACTGTATAGTATCAAATAATGCATTGGAATCTAAGTTAAGTTTTTCGTTTATTAATATTTTTCATGCTAGAGTATAAAATACTATTTTAGTAATATACAGTAAGTTTAATTGACAAAGGAATAAATCCTGCTCACTTTGAGCCGAAACAGCAGTTTTTGAATAGTGAAAGAGGGATATTGAAGACATTAAGTCTTATTAATTATAATCAATATTCGGAATGGTGACAAGAAAATGTTATAACGATATTAAAATTTGCTAAAACGCAGACTAATAGGCCGAACAGAATGACAGTTCGGAATTTATCTTACCTTTAATTCATGTAGCATGGAACTAGACGTTGACCTTGCTCACAACAATACAGTATCTCTCTATCAGCCTTCTCACACTCTCTTCCACCTTCGCCTCCAATTTTCCTTGGATTGTCAACCTACTTTAACCTTAGTCCCCCCCTCCTCCAGTTTTTCATTCCAGCACCATTCTTATGTGTGTCGTTACATTCATTATACATAATCAGCTAATCTCCCAATAATCCATAGTATAGAGAAAGTTATGTAATTAATTAAAATATAGATGTCAGTTTTTTGTGGATATATCTCTTTTGAAGTGCTTTGAATTAAAAAAAAAAAGTTTTTGGAATGATGTCCGTTTGTACAGTGCTTTATATGGTATAAGAAATAAATTTACAAAGAAACAAATATGAACCTTGATTGTCATCATTAAAGTCAATTTTAATCAAATGTAAAAACCCTCTTTGTGTCTTTTTTCAGGCCCAACCAATATTTCTAATAAATTACTCTACAATACTTTTACACTTCTCTTCGTTAATATCCATATCTCACTTTTACATCACCACTGTTCTTAAAATGGTCTTTACTTATAAGTTGCTCTGGTGTTATTGCTCTGTTCATTGCTGTATAGTATCTATTTTCTACTCAAAACCTTTAATTTATTTTTGTTTTGTTGTTTAAAGGTGAAAACCTCTTTGTCATTATCGCCTTATAAAGAAAGATACAAATAAATGTAAAATAAAAACTCCTTGCCCTTGAATACTCTAAAAGCGTCAGAAGAAAACGAGATAGGAAAGATAAGAAGAGAGAGGGATCTAACCCAACACCACATGAGTGAAGGTGTAGTTCCAACTAGGTGTCCTTGGGATTGCCAAGTCCGTTCTTACTTTAAACATTCCGCAGGGGGGGGGGGGCTACAGACTAGCTGTACCTATTAAGAGGGGTTGACGTCCCTCGCGGTCCCCAGTCAAACACTCACAACACTTAAACTATCATCGATAGTTATATACATACAGTTCACCTACATTATACAGTTACACTTTCACTTTAACTTAGGATTCTCATATAAGCGAGTAGCTCCAACTATTGAGAATGGTTTAATGTGTGGAAGCTATACAGGCCTGTAACAATAACACATTTCCGATTATACAACACTCATATATTTTTTTACATTTGGTAATGAGTGATACTCTTCGCAAATCACAAGAGATACATATACACTGTACATTCATACATAGGGAGTTTTTGACCGTGCTGTTCTGTAGCGGGTCTGGGAGTGCTTACCACGGCCTTACAACCTGATATGAGCTTGTTCTGCCGAAGACGTATGTGCGGTTTCTGTTCAATAGCCAGCCACTTCGGGCCTTGGTAAGGGAGGTGTTAGACTCTCCTTCTCCAGTTGCAGATCTGGACTGATGTCCAAGCAATCTAGTTAAAGAGGGTAATATTGGCTCCAGAGTTCTGTGGTTTGGAAATTATCGAAAGTGATCCAAGGATGTCTCATCTGCAACCGCCTGCATGTCACATATTCAATACTGAGTCTATTGTTATAAAACCTGTAGTAAGATGTAAATCTATTTACATTACATATATATAACATAATTATATTGGTAATATATAATAACACATAACAATTTTTAGTTTTTCCATTAAGACAGAAGTTGAAAGTTATTAGTTATTTACAATACGAATATCATCAGAATCGGACTGTGTTATTTGGCATTAGAATCCTTGACAATATGGGACTGTAATGGATGACTATGCTTCATGTTATATTCTTCCATGGCTCATTTAAATACCAGCTTTTTCTCGCTGTCCAGGTTTATCAAATTCAACAGTCCCCTGATGTAGAGTTTCGTTATACACATTGATGAATAGGTACCCATCTAGGGGAATTATTTCACAGCTGGTTCTAAACTGTACAATAAAGTTAGATTGTGCTACTCATCTGGTTGGATGTATTGTATAGATTAGTCCTACCCTCAGTTTATAGTGTATTTTCTGCTGAACTCTGCTATTTTGAAAGGTGTTAGTACCGGTCCATCTGGTTTTTGTCACTGTCTTTTGTGTTCAGATTCCAACAGTGCTTCACAGGTTATGTATTCTAAGAGTTCCTTAGTTGAAGATATTTTGTGTTCCGTAGATGGACTTCTGTTACAGAATATCATTTTGATGGGTACTTGGGAATTTTGGGACGCACAAAAGCTGACGAAGTGGCAAAAGAAGCTACAAGTTAAATCGCAGTCACACAGTGCAAGGGCGTACCCAGGATCAAAAGATTCCATGTAGAAAAGATATGTAATGTGCAATTTTAATCAATTATGGTATGTGGACATATTTTGGTCACAACTTAATACCTTTCATCTTTTCGATAACTCAAAATTATGAGGGTTTTATATTATGAGATGCATTTTGTGGTACCAAGTCGCAATTAAATCTTATAATAATAAATTACCTTGTATGGTCCATCTGTGACTTCACTCGATTTCTATATTGTGACATATTTCAGAGTCGTAGCTCCATCATCAGATATACGTTTAATTGTTCACTCTGAAGATCTCGCCCTACATTAAAATGTTTACAATAACACTTATGTTATTGTAAACACTTTTATGTACGACGAGCTCTTCAGAGTGAACAATTAAACGGATATCTGATGATAGAGTCATGACTTTGAAACATGTCACAATATAGAAATCGACTGAAGTCACAGATGGACTATACAAGTTAATTTATTATTATAAGAATTATATATATATATTTTTTTTTTCATTTTATAAGGCGAAAGATTTTTCTGTATGTTTTTATTTGGTTTTGGGGATGGGCAAGTGAGAACATTTGTAATGTTTTTCACCATTTGTTAGATATAAATAGATAAATATGACAACAAATACAAAATATTATAATTACTTTATTTAAAAACTTAACATATAGAATACAAATAATGATTAAAATAAAAAATATAATCACAATACAAAATAACTAATTACTAACAATTATTAACTACCACATGATATATTTATGTATTATCCCATTCTTTTATTTACCAACTATATTGTCAGTTTATTATAAATAGATAAATAATCTACATATAAAATCATTAGTCATGATTTTATTTCACAATAACTTTTGAACTAAAATTTTTTTTGAGCATGTACCGGGTAGGCTTTATTATTTTAGAACTGGGTCTGAATGACTTGTAGAATAATTGTAAAAACAAACTTTAAAAAAATCCAGACTGAAATCAACCTATTTTAAATTATATTCTTTCGTTAAAACATCCAGACGAGTTAGGTTAGCAAAATAATAAATAAGCATACTAGAATAAAAACCTGCCCTAACCTGTTTGTGATGTAGTAACAAAAAATCTAAACTAAACTCTCTCACATGGTGTTAGGAGGAAAGGAAAGAACTTTTAGAGAGGGAAATCTACAAGAGTTGCGAGGTAGCTTTGAGTAATACTTTAAAACACGTTAGTTCAGAATTTTAGGTCAGGTTTTCATAAATGTTAATTTGCGATTCCCTCTTTTTAGGTCAGGATCATGTTTGGGTTAAATTACCAATAATACATAAAGAAATTTAAATATGAACAGGAGGGAAAACTCTACTTTAACCTGAAGTAGTTGGAAATAATCAATGATTTTCTGTTTTATACGAATTATAAATTTCAGTTTTCAAAGCTTCAATCTTGCTGTTATATCTCTTGTGGTAGTGTGTACCCATAATAAATATCTTTGTTATACATGAAAAATAATAATTTATTGATTATTTAATTTGAATTTAACATTTTTTAATAATTTTATTTGGATATTTCTAGGTTAGATTCTAATTAGAATCAAGTAGCACAATCCCTTATACTGTTAAATAACCAATTTTTGTAGATCAATGCTGAAATATTTTAAATTATTCCGTTGCAATATTTCAGCATTTCCATCACGATAATAACTATAAAAGCTTTTCTTTTGCACAAATCCTATTGCGCATCCGTGGTGAGACAAGTAAGCCTACTAGTTTGTCGTTGATGTTTCTCATAAAAATATGGAGAGAACAAGTTTTAAAAACATCCAACAAAGCTTCAAAGCGAGGAGAAGTACAACCAGTTTAAGTGCAGAATGAGCAATGTACAGTCTGTAACAAAACAAATTGATTAGGAAAACATTTTTTAATTTGTACACGTACAAAAATAACTTTACAAGCAATTCTCTAGCTGATCCTGCCCATTCATTTCGAGCAATCGTATAGACATAACTTCAAAATGAGTTAGTAAATTCATAACTATTCAATAATTTGTGAAAGTTTCCCTGAAATTCTTAAAGGTGCTAAATTTATAACTATGTAATTTAAACTTTGAAGGGCAATTAAGAGAATTTGTACAGCTGTTGTCCTGTATCTTTGTACAGGTAAAACTATTTGAGGCTGTAAAGAAGGACATAATTTTAATATTATTTGAATAATTTCTTAGTTCATAACAGTTTAATGAATTTGTGAGTAACGTACTTCCTGTTTTTGGAAATGACAGCTGTTAGGATGAATTTTTGTTTTACCTATTATTCCTGAAGTATTTTTTACTTGTGATTCTACACAAGGGTTTGAGTGATTAATCTTCTTTTCACTAAATTTGTATCAAAGTGGCATGATTGAGCCAATTCAACCTATTCAGTAATGTAAAGAGTAAATAAATGAGAGGCTCTAGTACTGCCATTTACCGCCCAACTTCAACACCAGTATGCCATATAACATGTTCCAATAACACACTAGCACATTCTGAACTGAACCCACTAAACTACAACCGTTCAACTCACATATTGAAGCCTCACATTATTGTTCGCTATGGGACTTCTTAGATATGCAACGATAACGTTATGATTAGGCCTAGCCTTGGATCTATATTTTTGATAACGATACTAATTTGACCCATGTCCCTTTTGAAGTCTAATTCGTTACCCCAAGTCTGCCCATGCACGATAGGGTACCCAGCTTTTAAAAGATTAATAGAATTAAAACTAATTACTAATTAGATAATCACACAAAGCTAACACTAATTAAGAACTGAGCTGACATTGGACTTTCCCTATTCTCAGTCTTCTCGTTTACAAAATAAATTAACACATCTGTGTTGGGATTAGGCCTCCGGATAAACCCAGTTAATGCGTCCATGGTTAACTTGGAATTAACGGATAAAAACTAAAATTAAAACAAGACCGGGACTGCGAACCACGTCTGGTTACTTGCTCAACATAGCTGCTGTTCCGATCGGCTGTTCACCGTCACAAATATAGATACAATGTTAACACTCACCTCTGCCATTTCTTCCGTGCTTGTGGCAAAGTATGAACATCATCTTTCAGCAGGTAGACTCTTAATCCAAGACACATGGTTTGCGAGTGGTAATCCCAGTCCATCTTGTGGATGTCAAAGAAAAACAATTCTTGATCCTCCGGACTCATCCCTTTCCACATGTCTTGAGTTCGATCGTTTTCAAATGTCCAAACACGCGTGGCGAAGTACTGCATCGTTGTTGCGAATTTATCAAGTTTTTTGTAAATCTTTGTTAATCTGAAAAATAAAAAAACAGAATATAGCAACATAAAGACGTCAAGGAAATAGTGATTTGCACAATTACGAGGTTCAGAAAACATGTGTAACAACTGTTTTAAACAAATTTACCTACTGGATATGATTCGAGATCTACCAATACAATTTAACATTTCCTACAAGGCTCATGAAACCATTTAACAACAAGGCGTTGCATAATAGAATATCTGCTTCTATTACATTATATGATGGGGCTGGGTAAGTACCATGAAGGTATCTATCAAATTCTTTTATAAAGCAATGACAACCAAAAGATTATACACACAAAAAGTTGACGTTTGTTATTTATAAAATAATCTTTGACTTACCTTGGAGTTCCGCCAGTCATTGACGCCAAAGCATCCAAACAGTATCCAGGCAATGTATGGAAGAAGAAATTAGCAATCAAATACAGGATAGGGTTGGTGAAGGACATGAAGGAGTAGTACCATATAGCATGTACAGTAGGCCAGTACATTCCATATTTTTGATTGAATTTGATAAATTCTTTCCACGATAATGGATTCTGTGGCGAGCTGACATAGTTGTAAATGGGGATCTTTTCTTCTCTGGAAATCAAAAAAAGTAAAAATTAACAATAATTTTATCCCATAGAAGCTCAATTAGTAAGTAATGGACAAAGGACACTATGCGGATGTACACTTTCCTCGTGCATTTTTGTGTTCCATCGTTTCGCCTTGAGTGAATTGTGAAAGATTGATGATTTCAGTCAAAAACAGATGTTAATATCCTCATTAAGGCTCTAAATGACTTCAAAAAGCTTCATCATTAAAGCAGGATTGTAGTTCTAAACATAAAATTCTGATCAACAACAATTTAGATTTAATTTAAGATAAAAATCCTCAGGAAGTTGTTTGTCTTTGGGCGTAAATCCCAAAGTTGATTAATTCAAGCTATCCAAAGATAATTCTTACAAATTACCAAACTGGAAAACGTTGTCTCATCCGATTCACTATACTCTATTTCATATTCAGTTGGCAGTTTAAGAACTAACTGTGTAAATTATTGTTTCAACTGTCATGAACAGTCCCAGCGTTGACAAGTTTATGATAGTCCACGCCAATCACAAATGTCCCTAACGAAATTAATAAAATTACATCCTAACCTAATATGCTGTTTATGTTGGCATAACTGCAAGTACTCTCTATACAGAGTACGGGAGCCCAGCTTGATCAACAACTTTTATAATATAGTCTTGAATCCCTCTCTTTCATCTTTCCTATCATGACATGTATCTATTGTTCTTTTCTGGCCCTGATGGTATTAGAGTATTCGAAGCCTTTATTTTAGTTTTCTTGTATTTTTTAGGTGATAATGACCAAAAGGTTTTCTCCCTGTAAACAACAAAAGAATCATGTTTTGAACTGTATTATTGATGTAGAATAATAGATACAGGGTTTTTCAAAAGTGAGTAACTTTTAATGGTTGTGGTTTCGTTATTTGTTGTCCAATCCTCGAGAAAACCTTTTGTATGCAGATAAACCTCTTTATTGTATGCAGATATAATTGGGATTTATTAAAACATCAGCTGTTATTTTTGTTGCTATTTATTTGTTGCCATAGCAACGAGTTTTCTCATTGTTGACTGATTTCAAACACAGGAATCTAGTAGGTGGTAAACTTGTAGTAGTTTACAATCAATTGGTGAACGGATTTTATCAGCCGGGTTAAGAAAGTTTGAGTGACATCAAGAGAAAGACCTTCAACCGTTAGAGATGAAAAAACCAAATACAGTATTAAAACGTAGCTGAGATAAGTGTCAACACGTTAAGAAATGCCGCGCATACAGTAGAGGAAAGACTGCTGCTTCTCCAGGAAGAGAATGGCGGCCACTTTGAACACCTGTCTTAATAACCCTAACAAGTAAGAATTTGGCTTAATTTTAAGCTTTTTTAATAAATCCTGTTGAATTACTAAAGAAATTTAGTACTTTTTTTGTTCTATATTAAAAAACCAATAAACTATAGTCAATTAAAGTTTTAACTTTCTTTTGAAACACCCGGTATAATTAAATAGAACATAAGCTTGCTTTACTTGTGTCAATACAGCGTAAGTAGTATTCTAATGAAATCGATCTTATAAGCAAACTGTTCAGGGTCATTAATCTTGATATTTCAGCAAAATTTGAACTAAATCGGTTTTATCAGTTTTGAGAAATTATGTCTGTAACAGCTGCGGATATTTGCCGAATGAGATAACCACTACTATGCTATGTTTGGATCCTTAAAGACAACATTTTGAAATCGTAATTTTGTTATTTTCTTTTATGGCGGCTCTCCCTAAATTTTAAGTTAAATTATCCCTAAAAGTAATTATTTTAAGTTCAAGAAAGCTTAAAACCAAAAACGGCTCGACAAGTGCGGTCGAATGTGAAGGTTGTGATTTTAATGGCATAGTTCACCATGAGTTCTTGCCACAAGGTCAAACAATCTACTTACAAGTTCAACGCTGTTTGTGTGAAGCAATACCAAAAAAAAAAAAAAACTAACGGATTAGTGGTTGAAACAATTCATGGTTTTTGCATCACGATAATCCACCTGCCCATACTTGATTGCTTGTTCGTGAATTTTTGGACAAAACAACACTGTAATGATGCCCCAGCCTCCGTATTCGCCAGATATAGCCCCGCGTGACTTTTTTCTGTTGCCAAAAATAAAGAGAACCTTGAAGGGCCGTCGTTTTACAAGCATCGCTGAGAGAGTAAAAACGCTATCCCAAAAATCACGTTTCAGAAGTGTTTCGGGGATTGGAAGAATCGCTGGCATAAGTGTTTAATATCTAATGGAGACTACTTTGAAGGGGGATAACATTGATGTAGACGAATAAATAAAAATTTTCAAAAAAACAAAAATTCCCGTTATTTTTTTAACATAGACGTGTATGAAAAATAACATTAGTCCAAGAGCAGAGCCTTGAGGAACTCCACACAAACTGGTTTCTATCAGTACTTACTTGTGAGAAGCGGTTTTCCAAGCGGACACAATCAGAGCGTTTGTTGCTAAATCCACAGGGACCATATCAGTGATCAAATTCACGTCTCCCAGATACGTGTGTACTACTCCTGTTCCGGCACCAACTATGAGTCCAGTGGGTCCGTAGACATTGTCTATCCAGCCTCGTACTGGTTCTCTGTACGATGAAATTACTGGAAAAGAAAAAAATAATAACTTAGTGTGAAGAGACGCAGTGGGTTTGGCTAATCTCACAGTTCCCTGGGAAGATACTTTCTGACGCCACGCCACCTCTTTGGTAATAGAGATGTAACATGGAACAAACCCTACTTCTGTAGAAGCAAAAGATAGTTAAGGACGAAGTAGGTGAGACGGACGTGTTTCTTCAACGAATGACGGGAGAGAGAGAGAGAGAGAGAGAGAGAGAGAGAGAGAGAGAGAGAGAGAGAGAGAGAGAGAGTGAGAGAGAGAAGTAAAGAAGATTTCCATAGCTATACCAGGAGGTAAAAGAGATGCAATGGATTCGATGTTGATGCGTATGGGTGCTAACTCCAGCTGTCCTGATGGTCGGTTACAGGTGAAGGCTTTTCGATGCAATCACACACTGCCATACCTAACCTATACAAAAAGATCAAACTGTACAGAATGCCGAGGACTCAATACGCCTCTGCGACAGGATACGGAAATTGCCGAGGGCTCAATACGCCACTGCGACAGGATATGAAAATTGCCGGAGGCTCAATACGCCACTGTGACAGGATACGGAAATTGCCGAGGGCTCAATACGCCTCTGCGACAGGATACGAAAATTGCCGAAGGCTTAATACGCCACTGCGACAGAATACGGAATTTGCCGAAGGCTCAATACGCCTCTGCAACAGGATACGGAAATTGCCGAGGGCTCAATACGCCACTGCGACAGGATATGAAAATTGCCGAAGGCTCAATACGCCACTGCGACAGAATACGGAATTTGCCGAAGGCTCAATACGCCTCTGCGACAGGATACGATAATTGCCGAAGGCTCAATACTCCACTGCGACAGGATACGGAAATTGCCGAAGGCTCAATACTCCACTTCGACAGGATACGGAAATTTCCGAAATTATCAATACTCCACTGCGACGGGATACGGAAATTTCCGAAGGCTCAATACGCCACTGCGACAGAATACGGAAATTTCCGAAGGCTCATTACGCCACTGCGACAGAATACGGAAATTGCCGAGAATAATGAATGATTTTATAAAATTCTTTACGAAAGATTAGAGTTGGATGGAGAGACTCTTTAAGAGAGAAAGTTAGTGCAATGTACTTACCTACAGCAGGTCTAAACACTCCAATCGGAAGACCTTGACCTTCTGAAGCTACGACGTTCTCTCCTAAAGCTTTGGTGAAAGTGTAAGTGTTAGGCCAATCCGCTACTAAGCTGTAATAAACAAAAGTTTTATTATTTATAAACCTCCTTGAATTTAAATTAATTTGTATACACGTTACTCACCCAGCCCCATCATACAATGTAATACAAGAAGATCCTCTAAATGTAACGCCCAAAAGTTGGTTTCTTGAGCCTTGTAGGAAATGTTAAATTGTATTGGTAGATCAAGGAGTCTTATCCAGTAGTGTGTTTGTTTAAAACAGTTGTTACATAGGTTTTCTGTACCTCGTAATTGTGTATAACACTACTTTCTTGATATAAGAGCTTAGTAGATGTGTATATATTAAAAAATCTCCACTCGATAAGCTCGTGCCGGCAACTCTGTCTTCTCGAATCTCGAAATTCAGTTTCTCGAAATTATATTTTTAACAATACCTTCATTATTCGTTGACGGACGGCATACAGAAAATCACTTTTACGTTTTCTAAACGCCATTTAACAGATCAGTAACCCCCCCCCCCCTATATATGGTAACAATAATTAATAGGACTAAATTAATATACAAAATAATGCCCACAAGGGCCTAGCCGACGTCAAGAAGTTTGTGTGTAACAGCTGTTTTAAACAAACAGCCTACTGGATAAGACACCTTGATCTACCAATACAATTTAACATTTCCTACAAGGTACAAATAAATCTACATTTGTGAATTCCATCTAGAGAATCTGTTTGCAGCTGGGTAAGTACTATGATGGCGGGATATCAACTTGTTTGTAAGCATAAATAAATATTGAGCTTGATTTGGAGATAATATCAGATAGAATAAAACTCGAACACAAGATTTCACATAAATTACGTTTACTTAATCGAACGCGTTTCAACGACAAAGTCGCCATCCTCAGTGATACATGAGCTCAGTATCTATAGGTTATAGTTTAGTTATTGTAGCTCGTTTATCACTGAGGATGGAGACATTGTCGTTGAAACACGTTTGTTTAGTAAACGTAATGTATGTGAGATCTTATGTTCGAATTTTATTCTATCTTGTTTAATGAGCACTTAAGAACCTCTAACAGCTTTGATTTTTAAAATTTTGTTATTTAACAGAATATCGGATTGTGCTACTTGATTCTAATTAGAATCTAACCTAGAAATATCCAAATAAAATGGGAAGAAAAAAGTTAAATTCAAATTAAATAATCAATAAATTATTATTTTTCACGTTTAACAAAGATTTTTTATTATTTAAGGGTATGCGCAAGAGATATAACAGCAAGATTGACGCACCAAGTTACAGTGTACAGAGAAAATCACTTGCAAACATTTAAGATCTTACTTTTTATTTTAAACACATGTATGTAACGGTAAAGTTTGAAGAAAACTACAATTTATATTTCGTATAAAACAGAAAATCATTGACGATTGACTGTTTCCAACTACTTCAGCTTAAAGTAGTGTTTTCCCTCATGTTCATATCATCAGGTAATATTGACAATTTAAAATTTGTTCTACAAATGACTGTTTGGATGTTTATAAACAAATTCCCACCTTATCAGTTAATCAAAGTAGGAAGATTGCATGGATCAGTTTTCCCGCTATTAGCTTAATTAGAAAGTTGAACTAATCACATGCAAATGGCTAGTAAAGTTTTTTTTTATAACTAATACACGTTTCTGCAAGATAGAAACACATTATTAGCTGTAGATCGATGTCTAAATCATTTCCTTGAATGTTGATTTAGTCATAAAACTAAACGGGGAAAGTTGTCAGGCTTAATACTCTTTTTTATTGATCATTAACATTGCGACAAAGTAAATCCCATGTGTGCAATACGTTCTGACGATCACTCAAGGTCATAAGGGCACTTTTACAGGATTTTGAAACAGTTTTTGACAACTCTATTCGTGCATATTCTGCCAGGCCGTTTTTTTGCGGTTTATTTTGAAAGAATATTTAGCTATTATTTGCACAAAATAAGGAAATGTCAATTTTATTTTATTTTTAAATTTAAAAACACTTATGGAAATCACAACACAATACATTTTTTTGATATATTGGATCTAATCAGCTGTTTTAAGTAGGCCTATGCATTGTTATATTGGTTGCTATGGTAACTAAATTTATATGGATAATCACAAAATCAAGTTAAAAACATTTTCCAAATTGTTTCACATTGATCTTTGCTAGGCCTAACCTATTTTTGTATTGATTTATAAAAGTAATGGATCTCTCCGCGAGAGTAAAGAAGTCCCCTGAGCTCTGGCCTATCTGAAAATTGCAGGCGCTTACTTGAGTCGGCGCCACGCTCACGTCGCACACGACATTCTGCGCTCACATTAACTGTCGTCACAAAACATGTAAAATGGCCAAGTGACATTTTCCTTCATTGTATCTATTTAATTGTGTTAGATCACTGCAATGATAAACGCTGATGCCGATCTTCCAAACGTAAGTGCTCGTACAACGAGAAAACTTATGAACGATCTAGGCTTTAAGTTTGTGAAAAGGTAACGCAGGTCGATCCTTATTGAAAGGGAAGACATAGTGCAGCGGAGAAGACAATGCCTACTCAAAATAAAGGAGTATAGAGAGGAACAAAAAAATATTTTCTACTTGGATGAAACTTGGTGTGTTGCTGGCCACACTGTAAAAAAGGCTTGGACACCAACTAACATTAAGTTGAGAAAACAAGCGTTTATGGTTGGAGAGACTACATTTATTAATCCCACATAAATTATTAATAATTTTTCAGTTTTGTCAATAACAATACTTGTTGTATATGCTTGTATAAACAAAAATAAACCGATTTATTTGAGATTTTATATCAAAATTCACAGCATTTTATGACAAAAGTCGTAGTGATATTTGTTTTTGTCAATTATTAAAAATTGTCTAAGCTTAATATTTGTACTGGACAAATATATTATGAGTCAGTAAGTCATAATACCCGCAGGTCAGTAAGGATGCCCCAACAATGGTACCCGGGCCAGGGCAAGCTAAGCCGATTAGTGCCAGTTGACCGAATCTATGCCTCACTCAGACCGTTCCACAATTATAATAATTGCATCTGCGATGGGTCACTCAACATCCGTTGTACAGGGATGCCATATTAGCAGAAATAAAACTCCCTGCGACACGAATAGTTTGGACAGCGCGAAGCCCAACCCTCTAGCCGAGCGCCTGCAAATATCGTGTGGTTACATCAACACACTGGTGCATACCGACCTGGCTAAGGGGACTTCTTTACTCTCGCGGACAGTAATCAGCTGTTTTAAGTACAGTATGCATTGTTATATTGGTTGCTATGGTAACTTAATTTATGTGTAAAATCACAAAATCAAGTTTAAAACACTTTCCAAATTGTTTCATATTGGTCTGTGCTAGGCCTAACCTATTTTTGTATTGATTTATAAAAGTAATGGATCTAATCAGCTGTTTTCAGTATGCATTGTTATATTGGTTGCTATGGTAACTTAATTTATGTGTAAAATCACAAAATCAAGTTTAAAACACTTTCCAAATTGTTTCACATTGGTCTATAATAGGCCTAACCTATCTTTGTATTGATTTATAAAAGTATTGGATCTAATCAGCTGTTTTAAGCATGCATTGTTATATTGGTTGCTATGGTAACTTAATTTATGTGTAAAATCACAAAATCAAGTTTAAAACACTTTCCAAATTGTTTCACATTGGTCTTTGCTAGGCCTTACCTATTTTTGTATTGATTTATAAAAGTAATGGATCTAATCAGCTGTTTTAAGTATGCATTGTTATATTGGTTGCTATGGTAACTTAATTTATGTGTAAAATCACAAAATCAAGTTTAAAACACTTTCCAAATTGTTTCACATTGGTCTTTGCTAGGCCTTACCTATTTTTGTATTGATTTATAAAAGTAATGGATCTAATCAGCTGTTTTAAGTATGCATTGTTATATTGGTTGCTATGGTAACTTAATTTATGTGTAAAATCACAAAATCAAGTTTAAAACACTTTCCAAATTGTTTCACATTGGTCTTTGCTAGGCCTAACCTATCTTTCTGCGATAATGAACTCCTCCGGCCCCATCCAACCTACAGAGATGAGGATGGTTTCATTGGAAAGCTAACTGTAAGAGGATCAATAGTATAAATTGAAAGTGATCTTTGGGACCTAACCCACAGTGATAATGACACATTTGCTGGGTTTATGAAATGGTTTTGGGGACAACCTTATAAATTCTTATTTCTGGAAATTTACCGATTTTAATGCGGTTTGTTTTAAATGAAGGGAAATTTTTATTACGTTTTAAAACGCTATTTTTCATCGTAGAAAAGTAGGGGGTTGGTACCATTGCGTGAAGAATTGAAATTTGCAAATTTTTAACTAATTTAGTTGAACTAAACGCACAAGATATGAAAGAAAAACTGGGAGTCATTTTGACATTTCCTGTCCCCGTGACGTAATCACGCCCTACCATTCAAGACCGATGTATGTCGAAACTGAAAACATCAGACTTTAATTATTTCCAACTGAATTCTTAGAAACAACAATGTCTCGGTATATGAGCCTTTCTTGGCAACTTATTATTTTGTCCAGTAAAAGGTGCTTTGTGAGAAATGAAATAGATGTTTTCATGCAGGTGTTTTGAATGAGCAGCTACATTAGGAATCTTTTAAATATTCTAGTTCACCAACTACTCGTTTTACAATTAACATTTCCATGAATTAAACAGTTTTATCACTTAGAATACAGTACCTAGGTGTGAGTAGGTCAAATTCTTCCTCGTCCTTTGTTTTCATCAGCTGTAAGATTTCTTGATATTTGGTCGGTGTGGAATAGAACCGTTCTTCGATGTGAAGATGGTTACAATTGGCAAAAGCAGTCGAAACGTGAATGTAAGACTGGAACAGAATAAAGAACAAATAATTGGAATGTGTGAATTTATGGCATGTCAATTCGGAGAGATTTTATCTACACCTTTTCCCATCAGGTATTTTTTGACCAACTCTTGTTCTCTTCCGAACCGACGCTGTTAAAGTATCCACGGCTTTCTTTTCATGTTCTTTTATTTATAAAGCAATAATGACCGAAAGGTTTTTGGTGTTTAAACAGCAAGAAAACAGGTTTATTTTCACTTATTCCAAGCAAATGACCAAGGATTTTGAGATCTCGAAGAATATTTCTTTTTGGTTATTTGAGAAAGTTATGAGGTGTTATTGGCTACAATTTTTGTCTTGTTTTTAAAGGACAAAAACCTTTCGGCCATCATCTGTCATTCATAGTCCTTGAATATTCTAATATTAACAGGATTGGAAGAATACAAGAGTTAATGGAGAGATGAAAGAGAGGGTACATGAAGGAAGGAGTAGATCCAGCTAGGAAACTCGGGATTGATGTCCTCGTACTCACTATAAGCGAACCCTGAGGGGATTGTGGAAGAGTGGTGATTCTGGTCAAAGATCAGACGTTAATGTTCTCATTAAGACACTAAATTACTTCAAAAACAGCTTCCTCATTAAGTAGGATTGTAGTTCTAATCAAAAACAATTTAGATTTTATTAAGGATAAAAATCTGCCTTAGTATACTATATTAATTCGTCCTAACGTAACCTAACCTAACCTAAACCTAACCTAACTAAACCAAACCTAACCTAAACTAACCTATTAATCCGCCCTAACGTAACATAACCTAACCAAAGTAAACCTAACCTAACTAAACCTAACTTAACCAAACAAACATAACCTAATCTAACCTAACCTAACCTAAACAACAATTTAGATTTTATTAAGGATAAAAATCCGCCTTAGTATACTATATTAATCCGTCCTAACGTAACCTAACCTAACCTAACCTAAACCTAACCTAACTAAACCAAACCTAACCTAAACTAACCTATTAATCCGTCCTAACGTAACCTAACCTAACTAAACCTAACCTAACCTAACCAAACAAACATAACCTAACCTAACCTAACCAAACCTAACCTAACTAAACCTAACCTAAACTAACCTATTAATCCGTCCTAACGTAACCTAACCTAACACAACCAAAGCAAACCTAACCTAACCTAACCAAACAAACAAACATACATAACCTAACCTAACCAAACAAACATAGCCTAACCTAACCAAAACTAATCTAACCTAACCTAACGAAATAAACATAACCTAACCTAATGTAACCTAATCAAACCTAATCTAACCTAACCTAACCAAACAAACATAACCTAACCTAACTAAACCTAACCTATCTTGTTTGTCTTGGTGGTTTTATCGAATCTCAAAGTCGATTATAATTAAAGCTGCAACAAAATAATCTTTCTTACAAATTACCAAACTGTAAAACGTCTCTTCCGGACCACTATACTCTATTTAATATTGAGTTGGCAGTGTATGAAATTAATTAACAGTGTAAATTATTGTTTCAGAACAGTCCCACAGAGATTCATCCAGCGTTGCCAAATTTAGGATAGTCAACACCAATCACAACTACAATTACCCTCACAGTGGTTCATCTTAGTACATCTTGGCAATCCCGAGCTATCATAGCTTGATCTACACCTTCCTTAATGTACTCTTAACTATGGGTTAGATCCATAGTTTTCATCTTTCCTATGAAATCTCTCTTCAACTCTTGTTTTCTTCCTGATGCTATTTGAGGACTAGGGGGGGGGGGTCTTTATTTTTACCCTCATTTCTTCCTATTTTTATAAAGTGATGATCTCCGAGTGGTTTTCGATTTAACAAGAAGAAAAAACAAAATAAATTTTTTTTAAGTCGTTTATAGAAGTAAATATCCCGCTATCAAATTCAAAACTTAAAATATATGACTCTTTTAATAACTAGTTTGTTTTTTTTTCTCTGAAGGTTTTCTGATTTTGGGGATTTATTGATTAAATTTCGAAAAAATTGTGTTTTAATTTTCAGTAAATTAGACCGTTAGTAGACAGCCTCAGCTACATAATCATGTAAACCTTGAAAATAACCAGTTATAGGGAAAAACATACGCCTGCAGTGTTGGTATTTGGGTTCAGCTGACACACTACATGTCTGCAACAACAGCTTGGTAGTGTACACTTTCATTACAGTAGCCTCAGACTAGGAGTGTGTCTGGTGTAAGGGGTGTGTCCTCCCTTCTACTTGCTTCCCTCGGTACAACCCATTCCAAGAAAACTAGGTACACAAATTACTGCTCAACTACATTTAATTCCTAAAGTTACGACTTCGTGACAGACTTTTGTAAACTTTTATTTTTATTTACACCGATAAAAGAAACGAAAGTAGGGTACGCGTTTACACAGAACCATTTGAGGTCTATTTTATTGGGGTTGTACCGCTTAAAGTAAACGCAACAAACGAAGTGTGCGGGCTTCTCTTTTCCTCTCCACTCCAGACACATTCCTACCTTGAGGATACTGTACTTCTAAACGACCTTCAATGGTTCACTTATTGTGAGTATGGGCTTGACAATACCGAGCTACGCTTGCTGTATCTACATGTAGTCTTGGGTTAGATGCTTTTCTTTTATAATATAATGAGTAATAAATTAATTTATATTACCTTTATAGTTCCGTCATGTGACTTTGAGTTTGTCTTTATAACAAAGACGCGTTTCGGAGACGTATCTCCATCTTCAGTAATTTCACTCCGTAGTGGTCGTTAAAACATTAAACATCACAAAAACATTGACACTATACACACAATTAAATAAATACACATATATGTTGATTTTAACATTTATTACATGCGCACGGTTTCATGGTTCGCGAACTACTGGCATTACGGTGAGGCCAAGGTTATCAGACTATGGGTTGGTCTTATCAGTTTATTTTTAACTCATTGCCGTCTCAAATAATGCGTTTGATTGGTAAGATAATTTTTCATTGAGAATATCGTTTGGTGATTGTTTAAATGATTTGTAAATTTCATATTCTTCAATGGCATTCATCATTGGTCCTTTTTTTAATGATATGGAGAGGTGTCAGGTTGGATTCAAAGTTAGTATACGAATGCTTGTTATCGATAATGTATTGTGCAAAACTTGATCTAATAGTGTACAAGTTATTATTGGGCAAGTGTTCTTTATATCTATCTATGAACGATCTGCCTGTCTGTCCGATGTAAAAACAATCGCAGTCGTCACACGCTATTTTATAGATGCCTGACTTCTTCTCTGACTTCTTCTCTGTTTTTTAAGCAAAATTTGTTGTATATTATTATTAGTTCGGTGTGTGACAATGATGTTGTGCTTTTGGAGTGCATTTTTTAGGATGGAGGGCATTATTTCAGTATAATTAGTAGCAACATATTTCTTTTTGTCTACTCTAGTCTGTATAGTGTTATATTTTTTCGTCAATTTTGCCTTCCTATGCTTTTCCAATAATTTGTCAACCATTTGGCTTCTATATCCATTTGCCTGTGCGATTTTCTTTTATCTTCTCATCGTTTCTCTCTTGTTCTTTTCTGACCTTGATGCTATTACATTATTCAAAGTTAGAGGGTCTTTAATTTATGTTCTTTCCATTTAAAAACAAAAATATTGTAAATATTTGATGAAACCATATCAGTAATATGAACAATCCACCATTGATAATTAACTTTAAAACCAGAATCTGTTTAATACCAAGGACGAGGTCAACAAGAAACAACCAAAATCATCTGCTCACTAATTAATTTAATTGTTATTAAAAGATATGACCTTAATAATTTGCACGGTACATTGACCTGTCTATAATTAAGTTGTTACTATGTTTCCAAAGATGTTTTCTTCTGCAAGCCATACATACAATACAAGGTTTTGCAACTCTTCTGTTCCATGTCAGTGATTTATAAACGAAAAAACTCTTTTATGTTCAAATATTTTCAGCGGGAAATTCCCACTATTGAGCCCTCCTTCCTGGATTGTTTTCTTGAAATCGTCAAATTAGGACCCCTTATCCTTGAATACACTAATCATACTTCCCACTGCGTGGTAATTCTAAGTAGTATTGGGATAGATCTCTTTCCTTCATCTTTCCTATCAAGTTTCTCTTCCAGCTCTTTGACCTTGACGCTGTTTTTATAATTCTTTCTTCTTTTTTTATTCCCCACATTATCTAGTTTAGACAGTTATGTGATTGGTCAAAAAATCGTTGTCAACTTTTTTGGGGGAGGATATTAATTTTGATCTCTCAAGAATCCAAAAATCGGTCGTTGAAATGATATCTGTCTGCCGTTTGTGCGGTTTAATTTCAATCGAATACTATTTACTCTGAATAAGAGTATTCGCGTCCTTCGCGTTTCCTCAAGGCTTTGAACCTTCTTCAATACTGTTGATTTAGCTATCGGATGTCTGTTGGGGGATGTTTTGTTAAATATCAGCTACTTGTTGCTATGAGCCTACACGATCTCCATATCCCCGCAATGTAATTATCTCTCTCTCTCTCTCTCTCTCTCTCTCTCTCTCTCTCTCTCTCTCTCTCTCTCTCTCTCTCTCTCTCTCTCTCTCTCTCTCAAATTTAATTATTGAAAATTCCAAAAGATGAGATTAGTTTTCAAAACTTTTTCACAGCATAAATCAATCAGATAGCAAAATTATTGAAAATTCCAAAAGATGAGATTAGTTTTCAAAACTTTTTCACAGCATAAATCAATCAGATAGCAAAATTATTGAAAATTCCAAAAGATGAGATTAGTTTTCAAAACTTTTTCACAGCATAAATCAATCAGATAGCAAAATTATTGAAAATTCCTGAAGATAAGATTAGTTTTCAAAAATTTTTCACACCATAAATCAATCAGATAGCAAAATTATTGAAAATTCCTAAAGATGAGATTATAGTTTTCAAAACTTTTTCACAGCATAAATCAATCAGATAGCAAAATTATTGAAAATTCCAAAAGATGAGATTAGTTTTCAAAACTTTTTCACAGCATAAATCAATCAGATAGCAAAATTATTGAATATTCCAAAAGATGAGATTAGTTTTCAAAACTTTTTCACAGCATAAATCAATCAGATAGCAAAATTATTGAAAATTCTAAAAGATAAGATTAGTTTTCAAAATTTTTTCACAGCATATATCAATCAGATAGCAAAGTTATTGAAAATTCCTAAAGATGAGATTAGTTTTCAAAAAAATTTCACAGCATAAATCAATCAGATAGCAAAATTATTGAAAATTCTAAAAGATGAGATTAGTTTTCACAATTTTTTCACAGCATAAATCAATCAGATAGCAAAATTATTGAAAATTCCAAAAGATGAGATTAGTTTTCAAAACTTTTTCGCAGCATAAATCAATCAGATAGCAAAATTATTGAAAATTCCTAAAGATGAGATTAGTTTTCAAAACTTTTTCACAGCATAAATCAATCAGATAGCAAAATTATTGAAAATTCCACCAGATGAGATTAGTTTTCAAAACTTTTTCACAGCATAAATCAATCAGATAGCAAAATTATTGAAAATTCCAAAAGATGAGATTAGTTTTCAAAAAATTTTCACAGCATAAATCAATCAGATAGCAAAATTATTGAAAATTCTAAAAGATGAGATAAGTTTTCACAATTTTTTCACAGCATAAATCAATCAGATAGCAAAATTATTGAAAATTCCAAAAGATGAGATTAGTTTTCAAAACTTTTTCACAGCATAAATCAATCAGATAGCAAAATTATTGAAAATTCCTAAAGATGAGATTAGTTTTCAAAACTTTTTCACAGCATAAATCAATCAGATAGCAAAATTATTGAAAATTCCACCAGATGAGATTAGTTTTCAAAACTTTTTCACAGCATAAATCAATCAGATAGCAAAATTATTGAAAATTCCAAAAGATGAGATTAGTTTTCAAAACTTTTTCACAGCATAAATCAATCAGATAGCAAAATTATTGAAAATTCCTGAAGATAAGATTAGTTTTCAAAAAATTTTCACACCATAAATCAATCAGATAGCAAAATTATTGAAAATTCCTAAAGATGAGATTAGTTTTCAAAACTTTTTCACAGCATAAATCAATCAGATAGCAAAATTATTGAAAATTCCAAAAGATGAGATTAGTTTTCAAAACTTTTTCACAGCATAAATCAATCAGATAGCAAAATTATTGAAAATTCCAAAAGATGAGATTAGTTTTCAAAACTTTTTCACAGCATATATCAATCAGATAGCAAAATTATTGAAAATTCCAAAAGATGAGATTAGTTTTCAAAACTTTTTCACAGCATAAATCAATCAGATAGCAAAATTATTGAAAATTCCAAAAGATGAGATTAGTTTTCAAAACATTTTTACAGCATAAATCAATCAGATAGCAAAATTATTGAAAATTCCAAAAGATAAGATTAGTTTTCAAAACTTTTTCACAGCATAAATCAATCAGATAGCAAAATTATTGAAAATTCCAAAAGATGATATTAGTTTTCAAAACTTTTTCACAGCATATATCAATCAGATAGCAAAATTATTGAAAATTCCAAAAGATGAGATTAGTTTTCAAAACTTTTGCACAGCATAAATCAATCAGATAGCAAAATTATTGAAAATTCCTAAAGATAAGATTAGTTTTCAAAACTTTTTCACAGCATAAATCAATCAGATAGCAAAATTATTGAAAATTTCTAAAGATAAGATTAGTTTTCAATACATTTTTACACAGTCAGAGGTCTGCATGATTATTCCTGCGCATAAATTAAACACTTTGCACGCAACTGATTCGCCAACATGATAAGACAGCTGTAGTCTCGGGTAAATAGTCAAGGCAATAAAGGCGGGGGAAAAGTGAAGATGCAGAGTGACTTTACTCATTTTGTTCGTTAGAATGTCTAGAGTCTAGATCAATGTTGAGAGGCAACTCATAAACAATTAGAATTCCGGACGATTGAACATAACTTGAAACGAGGGAATATCTTTATAAATTGATATCATCTCTGGATTTATATGTCATCATTTATGTTTTTTGGGTCGATGAGTCCGATTCTCTGATGTCAAAAAGATGCAAATCCTAGAGGGCGCCACAAAAAAAGCATATATAAAGTCAAACTAGCGGTAAACTATGAAAATAATATCCTGTAAGTTTTTGAAGTCTCTGATTTCAATTCCGAAGTTTAAAAACCCAATGTACGTCTAAATAGAGTTGACCGTATAATGATGGCGAAAGAAGAAGAACGAAGGAAAACTAATTAGCGGAATCAGACCTGCAAAAACTCGCTTGGAGAGGCGCCGTGAATTTTTTAAACCTAACCTAACCTAACCTAACTTAACCTAACCTAACTTAACCTAACCTAACCTAACCTAACCTAACCTAACCACACTTAACCTAACCTAACCTAACCCTAACCTAACCTAACCTAACCTAACTTAACCTAACCTAACCTCAATCGTACGGGTCGTGGATTACTGACACTCCATAATTTATTTGTGAATCACATCAAAAATATTGTCTAATTAACTAACACGCGTTCAACAGGATTTTGATAATGTAACTCAACAATACACATAGCGGTTGTCAATATTAACGTCAAATCACCGCTAGTCGGATTTAAGTCTAGTCCTGCTGTGCCGCAAAATGGACTACGATTAATATCGGCCCCCGGTGAAACCAATCGCCACGCTTACTTAATTTAACCAGACATTTCAACTCGTCTAAAACATATTCATGCACGGTTTAGTTCAGAAGCAGGTGTAGGTGAAATGGCCTGGTAGCATACCGAACGATTGGTCAGTTGAGCTCGCGTAGAGTCCGGTAGAGTGACAGGAACCCATGCTAATTGATTCACGTTTTTTTTCATCGGTTGAAATAATTTCAAAAATTCGCCAAAAATAGAAATTCTATCCCAATCATAAAGTGATCCATAGCTTTTTTTTTAGGAAAAGGTCCAAATTAATCATATATGTAACTAAAAATTTGATTGGTGCAAAATTGTAAAAGTTATAAGCTCAGGAAGCAAAAAATTTCAAAAACGGAAAATTTTTTTCTAAATTCAGGCCTAAATAAATACTATAAAAATGTATAGGCCTAGTTATACAAAATACACAAAAGTTTCATAATTTAGTTGTGAATAGAAATATGTAAAAACATTTACCAATTTCAAAGTAGTTTTTATGAAATAGATTTTTTTATGTCCGTACTACACAACGGCACTAAAATTTAGCCTATTTTGAAACATCAATCTAAAATGTATCCTTTACCCAAAAATGAAATTTTATATACCAAATTGTAGAGAATAAATCATAGAATAGAACTGTAAACTTGAACATTTTATATAACTTACCATTTTGTAATCAGAAATTACGAAACGAAATTTCGTTATGTATGTTATGAACTCACATACCGACATAGCCTACACTGTTACTAAATTTAGCTTGTCTAAAACTAATTTCACTAAACAAACACAATAACAAACACTACACTTATTTATTTATATATAAAACACAATTTCATAAACGTTATTCACTATAAATCACCAAAATAACATTCAATTCAGATCAAACTAACTCTAACCAAAACGTGGCTTTAGATACAATAATGGTGGTTGATTTACAACTGTAAAAACGCTTGGTTTGAGAGGGGATTTGCTAAAGACTCAGTGGAGCAAAATGTATACAAGAAATACCAATGGAATCAGTGAACCTTTATCTTCAAAACCTTGTAAAAAGAATTTTACAAACACTTCATCTGTGAGAAACATATCGACTTCCAAAGAAGCTTGCTAATTGGTTGAAACCTTGGCCCAATAGCAAAGCTTTATGCGGTTGGACACAAAACCTAAACCTTAAACGTGATCTAAGATTTGAAAGCAGTGGTAGAAAGATCGAAATGCAAGCTTTCTATTGGTGTAAATATCATTGTCCTAAAGTCGGTGTGTATAACTGTTATAGGTCTTGATAGTTGACGAAATTCTAGCGTTCGTCGACGCTCGGACCAGCTGTTTAGAGTTCTGCAATTATTCCATCGATCATTAGACGTGTTAATGTTCATTTTAGAAACATATGGTAAATACAAAGATTAAAGTTTGAAAAGTTTCCTTTCCAACGGTATAAAGTTTATTAAGATTGGATGACAATTAGTGGGTCAACTATTAGAATGTATAGTACACTGCACGCTACTTGTAAAAGTACTACAGTTTTCTGCACTAGTGATCTCTAAAACTCCCCCTAACCAAATCTCATAATTAGGTTCCATAAACAGGATTGGTGTAGTGTTGTTTCCATGAACAAAAACCCTTGGCTTTCCAGGTGGCTTTTTAATGGTTAATGTGGGGGTCAGCAATTAGAGTTCCCATTCTTTCTAGCCCACGCCTACGGTATATCAACATTAAAATTTGCTCTACTGTCAAATCTACTATTCTGCTACTAAAATTGACTTACCTTCAAGTTTGGGATATCCCTGGCCAGTGTGAGGACCTCCCTCGTGCCCAAAACATTAATCATAACAGCTGATCGTAACTTTTCATCAAACCTAACCGTCGCCGCACCGTGGAAGATGATGTTTACTTTGTCCACCAACAGTTGTCGATCCTCCGGCGTCAAGCCAAGTCCTGGTGTGGCGCAGTCGCCTTCGATTGGAGTGATTTTAGATCGGAATTTGGGATTCTCTGTTTTTAATCTGCGAAACAACTGAAAAATGAAATAATTATTTTAATACAGTTTAATGTGTTAATTGAAATTGAATTTGTTAGAGATGAAAGTGTTTTATATCAAATTGTTTGTTGAAAAGCGTGGGCACGAAAAAAAAAATGTAAATCAAAATAAATAATTGCACAAATGAAAATATTCCTAAAACTATTCCAGCCACCTTCCCAAAATCAAATTTTTAAAAAATCACCACCAAAAATTGTCAGTTCTGTTATAAAAGTGGGGCCATATACAGTCATTTTATCCACAATTGCCATGTCGTGAACAAAAATGGGGAACTTTCATGACTTTTTCATGGTAATTCAAAAACAGTTTTATAAACTTAAAAAATAGCCTCTATTAGCCAATATGGCGTCAAATTAAAAAATTTCTTACGACACTCCTGATTATTATGGTGTTTTATGATTCTACACAGAATTTATTAGACTTTTTCTATTTTTTAGATTTTTTTACGTGTAGAATCAGATAACAGAATAGTCTGAGTTCTTTAAATAATTTTAAAGTTGGGCACCATATTGATTAATGACCGCCATTTTAAGGTTATGTTTACATTACTGAACAAAACAAACCGCGCAGATTTCTGAACATTTAAGTACCATTCATTATCACAATCAGCCACATAACTTTCTATTTCTACATAGGATACGCCAATACGCAATGTAAATAATTCCCATAGCCTACCCAGAAGTGTATTTATCTAGGAGAAAGTAGGCCTACTAACACTCCTACAAGCTAATCACTTTCGGTCATGCGCACACGCATTAATCATAACTTTGTCTTGCGCAGTAGAGTCACGACTTGAGGCCACTAATCTGTGTTGGAGGAAGTGATGATACTATACTATGTCCAGGAAAAGAATAAAGTCTCGACAATGTACAGTATCCTCAAAGTAGGAATGTGTCTGGGTGGAGAGAAAAAAAAGGTGCCCCCTCACTTTGTTTGTTTCGTTTACTTTCAGCGGTACAACCCAAAAAAAAATATAGACTTCAAATGCTTCTGTGTAAACGCCTACCCTACTTTCGTTTCTTTTATCGGTGTAAATAAGAATAAAACGTTTACAAAAGTCTGTCACGAAGTTGTAACTTTAAGAATTAAATGTAGCTAAGCAGTAATTTGTGTACCTAGTTTTCTTGGAATGGGTTGTACTGCCAAGTCAGGCTAGGGAAGCAAGTAGAAGGGAGGACACGCCCCTTACACCAGACACACTTCTAGTCTGAGGCTACTGTACTTACAATTTCAATTGTTTTCTATTAGGTGAAAAACCTCTCGGTCTTCATTGCCTGATAATAGAAGTTTACGAGTCCATCATATTACTTACCCAACCCAAACATACAATGCAATACAAGCATCGTAGATGTTTGTATTGGTAATTGTCTATTTTACGGACCCACCTTTTGTAAGTTCATAACTCGAAACAACCTTTTCTGTCAACTGTTTACTGCCATAACATAACTCCCACTTTCGTTCGCTCCACTACAAATCCTCTCAAGTTCGGCGATTCATCGGTCTAGATCGCGCCACTACGAGGTCAGTGCTACCGCAACACTCTTACGGGAATCATTGTTTGTATTTAATAGCGGTTTGTGTTGTTATTTTGCTGTTTTATGTTGGTTTTGAACAAAACAAATATAACATAACCTAACATATTCGATTTTTTTTTTTTTTTTAATATAAATCAGATCTGTGATAGCAAGAATCACAACTAATAGGTTATTATACACTTAAATTGCAGTATTATTTTAATTAGTTCCTGTTTGATATAGAAAAGAAAGGGAGTCTGGATAATACACAAGTAGGCCTAACGTTTATATATTAAAAAGCTTCCACTCGCAACGCGGGCCTCGAAGCTATGCTTTCGTGAAGGAGCCTTTACTCGCTAAGCTTGTATAACTTCGCTTGTCATCGTAGAGAGGTGGGTTTGGTACCACTACAACAGCATACTAGACTCCCCTATACCTAATTTCCTGTAATTATTTTTGTCTACAGTTGTTGACAAAGTGGCATTTTGTTCATTTAAAATTAGTTTGCAAAACAGCTGATTTCTCAACAGTTTCACTTTGCCCACTACTTTGCTCACTCCGAATGGCAACCGAACAAAACTAAATTTAGGTTAAGTTTATTTGAATTGATTTATAATATACAGGAAATGTCCCGTATGTATGTTAGATTAATTCTTACAATGTAAAATGAGATAAATAAACAACAAAACAACGTTTTAAAGTTGAAAAAGGAAGTAATTATTCATAAAAATGATTGACAGTGTATGTACACGGAGAGTATTTTTCGTTTGCCGAGTTTTTAAGTTGGCAATCCCGTTTCCTCAACAATACACCTAAGTTATTTGTAATATTCATAAATAACCTCATATTGACGTGAGTATTACAGTATATTGACTATTGTATTAAATTAATGTTTTATTAAATTGTGTTACTGCTGAAGTATGTTTTTTATATGTCACAAAATAACAACTGTAGACAAAGTATAATGTGAAATTCGTGAACAAAGTGTCTTTTTTAAACTCGATAAAATTGACGCACTCGGCAAGCCTCGTACGTCAACATTTTTCTCTCGTTTAAAAAAGTGCCACTTTGCTCACTAGTTGCACAAATAACTATTGTGACACTATAGCGCTTACGTAGGGCCTACAGATAATGTATAAAACTAGCATCATACGGCAGTGTGGGCATCGGATTTACATAAGCTAATATTGAAGGTCAAACCTGTCAAGGTCATAAGGTTGTTTATTTACTGCTAAAGTAGTTTCAATGTCTGATCATTCAAAGCAAAAACTGAAGAGCGGTCAGATGCTGTGTAGCTAAAAACGGGTTATTGTGAAGGACAGCGAGGGTAGGCTATGGACAGGAAATAAAAATAAATGTAGGGTCTACAAAATACTGTCAAACAAATCAAAATTGTTTCCAAGTATTTTTATCAATTACCCAGCTATGGGATAAATTTGGTTGACAAAAAAATTTCAATCTCTTTTTTGTCTTACCTTTACATTTCCGTATAGAAGCTCAGATAAAACGTATAGAGATTTAGAAAAATACAAAATTAATTTCTTATTTTTTGGAAAGACGAAATTATTTGTTTCTTGTAGCCTAAATATTTTGTAGTTTTCGAGATATTATGCATTAAACAATTTAAATGTCCGCCATTTTGAAAATGTACAAAATAAAGATTTGGTTTTCTGGTGTCCTGGTAAAAGATTAATAAACATCGCCTTGCCTAAAACCAATCTGGAAATTGTAGTATGAGCTGTCTATAATTAGTAGCTTGTACTTAATTTTTTAACTGTAACTTCAATCCACCCTGTATATACATGTAATATACATCATTTGGTGAGTGAGATTAGGTTAGGTTATGTTAGGTTAGTATGCCATATCTGCAAATAAGATAATATACATTATTTGGTGAATAAGATGAGGTTAGGTTATGTTATGTTAGGCATAGTTAGGTTAGGTTAGGTTAGTCATAGTTAGGTTAGGTTAGGTAAGTATGCCAGATAATATACATTATTTGGTGAGTTACAAATCTACATTAAACCCACAACTATCAGCATAAGGAGTTACTTTAACACAATAGGCAGCCTATTTTAACTTAAAAACTCCCCCCCCCAACAATAGTGAACTTCTAATAAACCTTAGATTAATTCACAAATTAATCGTCCATTTAGTTTAGGTAAGTTAATTGTCCAGACTTGGACTAGAAATAAAAAGAAACATTTATATTGTGATAAATTAAACATTTCCAAAAGGAAAAGAAAGGACTAGCAAACAGAATTGTTCTAATAATTATAATTTCTTAATGTTATTAAATACAAATAGTTTTGTTCAAAACAAATTCCCTTTTTTAACCAAGATTGTCAATTAATCTTACGCTTTGATGTTTAATCTTCCCAATCGGTCGCATGAATCACTTTTGTTCTGGCATTTAATTCCTATCAAACGCTATTCTGATTTGACAAACACCCGGAAATTTTCGCATATTTTGTTGCGGTGACATAATTGCCTAAATGTTCAAACAATTTGGGATGTGTTACGTATTCATGGAACCAGAAGTTATGATGCAACTGGTAGGCCTGTATTTATGTCAAAACCTACACTTGTTTAGTCGGGCTGAACCAGTCTGGTCGCATTGCTATGTTGGTAAACAGTAGTCTTTGATTTGTCTCCCGCTATAGTCTCTATACACTAACTTGGCGTCTGAACCCTGGGCTACCTGCGACCGTCCCCCCGTCTTTTTCTTAAAAAAAAAGTTGTGTTAGAGCGGCTATTTCACTATTTTCTTCATTTGGGGCAGTATTTGTGAGCACACTCTGTATAATAATTTCCAGCTGATCGAATAATGGAGTCTGCCTTGACTGAGGCTTCCAAGGGTCATTCCGTCCCTCACATTCTCGTTTTGTAAGAAGTGGCCTTAACAGCCGGTAATTCTATAAAAACTATATATTTTGAAGGAGATCTGCAAGTAAGTAGTCCAGATATTATAGTGTAAAATCGACTCAGCTGATACACTGACATAATAGGTCGCTGTGTGCATATCGACATCGTTCTTGGTATCGATCGCTTAAATTAACAGCTTATATACAGGGTCAATCAGACTTACTGTTGCATTCAAAAATTAAAATATTTATAAAAAAAGTATTATTTGACATTTTAAAGTGAACTTGTTTCAATAGTATCAACATTTTACGACTCAAATAAGCTACGTGTTAAATTAACAGAAGAAACAAAACTTAATAGAGAAAATTTTGTTGAATATCGAATATTATAGTCTGTATACCATAACTTGACGTCTGAACCCTTGGCTACCTGCGAGCGGCCGGAACCGTCGCACCCTTCCTCACCCAGCTGTTTCAGTGATGAGTCACCTACTAGCGTTAACACTGCACTATTTAACTTTTTTATGGGAGACACAATTTTAAATTTTTTTCCAGAATAGTTTAAATGTTTAGGAAAATATAAGCAAATTGATACCAAACATAATAGTTTGCTTGTGGTTTTTGTTTGTAATTTTTAAAAGGCAGTGCTTAACTGGTGACCCAAAGTTACACTTTTGAGTAGGGTTGAGTCAATAAGAGAGGTACACCCTAAAAAACCGTCTTTCCCGCGTCATTTTGAAACGATTAGAGATAAAGTCAAACTAAATACAAAAAATGTTTGTTTTTGAAAAACCTTTTCAATGGTGTGCTTCACGATTAACGTTACTTTGGAGTTTTTGAGTTTTAATCTTTTTTTTTTTTTTTTTTTTTTCAAAATTGTGTGTATTTTAAAAATTAGAAAATTTTTGAGAACGGGATAACTTAAGCACATTTTTGGAAATGGTTTCTCCTCATGAATCTAGGATAAAAATTTGGTTAATGTAGGCTATGTTATGTGGTAACAATAAAACTAACTGCAAAACACTACTTTTTGACGTTTTGGAATACCCTGTACGTACACAGTAAGATAAATTAAAACTGTTTTTTCCAAAATGATCAGTGAACAGAGACCTTTAAAATGAGGTGTCACTCGACCTACTTTTACGTTTGAAAAATTTCCAAAAACGACCCCCCCCCCAAGAAAAACAATTTTGGAGAATTTTGAGATTTGGAAACATTTTTACTGAATTCTCTAGGGTCGAAATAAGGGGGGGGGTTTTGTTAAAACGAAGGCTGTAGCTCATTTGGTTCAGTCGCTATACATTGCGCACAGGTGGTCTGATACACCCTTGAACTATACTAGCATCAAACTGGGATTGCTGATCGAAGTGCCGTACATCCAAAGCACGATACCGGCCACAAAAATTAAGATAGTAACATGAAATTTGGTGTAAAGAACTATAGTGTGCTTGTGTAGAACCTTATCGAAATTCAGAAAAATCTAACTGAAAATGTTAAAATGGCGACCATTTTAAACAGATTTTCGTTCATATCTCCCCTCTTATTCAAGTTACAACACATTAAATTAGATGAAAATACACAGATTTCAATTCCGCATGTAATGGTACCAACCCCACATCTCTACGATGACAAATAGTGAAGTTATTGCCAAAAATGTCTTCCAGCTGATAAATAAAAATGTGTCTTGACGCTAGGCCGCTGAAATGACTTCGATTTTATAACAATAACTGTTGCTACGGACCCTAGCTACATGCTTGACCCTCTCATTTACTGATATACGCGTTTATCGTCTATTGTATGTGCACTCTACACTCTACAACATGTGGACCGATTTTAATGAAATTTGATATGTATCTCGGGGACTTTATTTAGTTATAAGTTAAAATCACAGTGTAGCTGCTTTAAGAAAAATACACAAAATTAAAATTTTCTCAAGATCGGTTTTAAACGTTTTTGATCAAATTTTGCTGTCCTCTAATCACAAAAAAAAAAAAAAAAAAAAAAAAAAAAAAAAAAATATGCAATGGTTTTTAAAATACCTAGTTTCTTAAAATTGGTGTCTTCACGAATTTCGTTCAAATTTTAATCCAATAAATATTACACTTCAGGTAAAAAAACAAAAATGAATATTGACCAGTTATTAAAAGCTAAAATTAAATACAAATTACACTCAGGATGTGTTTACGATACCGACGAACCAACCTTATGTCCTTATTTAAATCGATTAAAATATCTTATCTTCATATCCGTCACGTGACCTATTTTGTTCTTTGAAAATACGACGCGTTTCGGAACTTCTATTCCATCATCAGATTAATAACTCAAACGAGGTTGTCAACACATTGAAAAAAATGATATAAAGACACAACACGTTTATTTTTTAGCTGCGCACCCTGTAGCCTTTTAGACGAACTATAAACTGTTTACTATTTTATTCGATTAGTTATCTGGTTAGTACAAAATTAATCATTATCTAATTTAAATAATATAAATGGTGTTTCACTCTTTGATTGTCAACTATCGAAATGAAATTTGGTTATTAGTTTTGATTTGATTTATTTTTGTGGGAAATTTCGTTTTTCTCGAACGGTAAGTGGGAAATTTCGTCCAGCGTTCCAACCTTGATCAAATAGCAGACTGTAATATCGTTAGTGTAAACAAAAGTATCTTCAATTAGTCAGAATTTGTGAAAGATTGATGATTCTGGTTCACAGCAGACGTTAATGTTCTCATTATGACTCTAAATTACTTCAAAAACAGCAGGATTGTAGTTCTAAACATAAAATTCTGATCAACAACAATTTAGATTCAATTAAGGATAAAAACACCCGCCTCAAGCGCTGCCATCACTAACTTGTTTGTCTTGGTAGTTGTTATCAAATCCTTAAGTCCAAAGCAACAGAATAATCTTTCTTACAAATTACCAAACTGTAAAACGTCTCTACGGACCACTATACTCTATTTCATATTCAGTTGGCAGTTTATGAAATTAATTAACTTCGTAATGATTCGTTCAGCACTCGTGAACAGTTCCAGTGTTGCCAAGTTTACGATAATCCACGCCAATCGCAATTGTAAGCCTATGTCGACAACTATAATTACCCAGGTCTCATTATATTGGCAATCCCGCAAAACTTAGCTGGATCTACACCTTTTATCATGTATTTCTGATTTGTTTACTTCTCTTTCATTTTCCCCGTCAGATCTCTCTTGACCAACTCTTGTTCTGTTCCGACTCTGGTCCTATTGAGTATTCGAGGATGTTTTTATTTTATACATCCTCGACGATCGAATTGGCGGGGTCGGAACGCTACCGCGTTCCTAAAACACTACCATTGTTATTGTATGTCGAGGAAGAATACTGTATAAAAAAGTACCCGTATGGATTAGTTTTTACTCCAAAGCAATTTATGTTTCCCGTTTTCCATTCGTTGTCTGCACAATATTTGTATGACCTTGACATCAATTTGAAACAAAAACACTAATAACCGGTTCTATTCAGAGAGACTGATAAAGTGAACGTTGAAGTATTGTCAATACTTTTTAGACTAATCGGTTCAAATACAAAACATTTGAATGAATGAATGACAAGCAAATAATCCAATGCGTCCTTCCTCTTTCTGAATTCAAAAAGAATTTGTTCCAAATAAGGAAAGACTGGCTCGGGAAAAGAGCGACAAGTTGTCGTTAAACACGACGTTTCGAGTATATAAATCAATTTCCATTGTCAAGTGTTAAACATAGTTCGAAAAGTGAAAAACATTAATATATCCTAATGCCTAGGCTCATGTTGGAAACTTAAACTATAACCTAAAAACAGAATTCAAGCCTTGGCGTGATGGTGTACTTCTGATAAGGTTTGTAGATATTAGACACTCCCTCTGTACGTAACACTAACAAAATAAAAATAGGAACATGAAATTAGGTTACGTTAGGTTATTGTCAAAAGCATAATTTCGGACCTTTATCCCTCAAGAAAATGATATTCGTATAGTTACAAGACCCTGAGGGCCTAGTCTCAGACTAGAGCGTAGCAAGTGAAGGCTCTCTTACATATGTCAGCTTCGAAGTCCGTTAGGACCTAACCGATGTCAAGAAAATAATAATATATACAATTACGAGGTTCAGAAAACCTGTGCAACAACTGTTATTGTTACATTGGGCTGGGTAAGTAACACAATGTGTCCTATCAACGTGTTTTAAAGTTGAATAGATAGGTCGAGGTATAACGCTCAATTTTGTGTGAGAAATCTAGTGCAATGTTTTTTTTTCCACTTACACTCATATGCTTGGAGGGTTGGAAGATCACGTGACAGTTGAACTGCGCATGCGCCGTAGTACATCACGTAAAATATTCATTCTATAAAAGAACCTATAATTTTATGTTAAAAGTAATAACTGGTCTCGTCGAGTTTCACATTTGTGATGTAATGTTCTCTCCTTTTAAATAACCGGGTTTCTCTTATCGACAGATTTGGATCTGTTGCATAAATGTATTCATTAGGTCAGATTAGAACCATAACCTAAAACTGAATGAAATTAGTATTTTTTTTTTAAAGAAATGTTTTATTTTATTTCAAGGTGATTGAAACAGCAATAGATTTACAAAAACTTCTAAAGGTACCCCCCTCTGGATTTTTTGATGTAAAACTAAGAGGTTTACCAAATTTTTTATATCACTCGGAATTTTTTTGATATGTCGGTCAGCTCTAAATTATTGTCTTATGGAATCTTTCGGTACTTACGTATTAACGCCACCGCAGCAGAAGTTGCGCTAATGCGCATGCGCCAATAAAGAGCAAATTGGTTTAAGGGAAGCAGAATTCCATTTTTTTCAGCTTTGAGATTCTTATACTTTCATTTTATGATTTGTCACAAAAATTTTAGGCGTAGATTGGCGGCACTTCACTTTTCAAGCTCATGTTTATCCATGATCTAATTTCAAATTATTAACTTCAATAAACTTACGAAAGGTTTGGCCAGGTGGTTATATATATAATCACCTGGCCAAACCTGTCGTGATATATAATTATATCGCAAAATAAGCAAATATTGGCGCATGCGCATTAGCAACTTCTGCTGCGGTGGCGTTAATACGTAAGTACCAAACTTTTTTATGGCGATTTAGAATAAAATTATTATTTTAGGACTTTTTTATTTTTGAGTATTATTCGATACTTTTAACCGTTTTGGAGCTACAGGCTTACGTGTTTTCAAAAATTCAAGCTATTTTCAGAAACGATTTTTTAAAATCAAATTCAGGTGAAATTTAAACTAAAGGTAAGCAGTGGCGGCGATAGCGGGCCCGCAGGGCCCGCGGTGCGGGGGGGCCCGCGAGCTGGGAGGGCCCGTGAGTCTTGACCGGGATTTTCCGGGATATTTTACCGGGACCCGGACCCGCAACGGGCCCCCCTATTTTAACAATATTTTTATGAGTATTGTCAAGAAATTACTAAAATAAGGTAAAATGTCTTCAGACAAGAATGTGCATCGTGCATCCAAAACGGCAATAACTATTATTTTTTAGAGAGCAGTATTTATTATTTAATTAATGTCATGATACGAAGTATGTGTATTGTTTACCATTGGCCGATAAGTAATGCAGTTATCGCTTCGTTGCGCATCGCGGTGACTCACCGGCGCCGGCCGGCGAAAAGATAAACATCCGGGAAAAGATTATTGGGAGAGGGGGGGCCCGATGAACAAATTTGCGGGGGGGCCCGCGGGGTCTTATCGCCGCCACTGAAGGTAAGGTAGTTTTTATTTGTTCTTTAGGCTGAGAAATGTTTACCATTCAAAAGTGATGTAACTGGAAAGTTGAATTTGTTTGTTTTTTTTCCCCCCTTTTTGTATATGCAACTGAGTGGGAAAATGAACAAAAAATAGCACAATCGGACTGGAGCTTCGCTAGAAAAGTGCATTTTTGATGCATTTTGAGTGCATCCCTACACTATTTATTCCCTATGAGTCGAAAAAAATACTTGGAAATGAAGTGACTATCGAAATTGTAGGGTATAGTAGTCTACTTCCTAACCTCAAAAAATTCGAATGTCTTGATTTGATTTTTTTTCACTAACAATGCAACAAATGGGGTAAAAATCATCAGATCTTCACGAGAATTGGACAAAATGTGTATCTTTACCCAAGAAATCGTTGGACAAATTTGTATTTTCACAATTTTGAGTCATTATAGCTCGTAAACTGTTAAAGTTGTCGAAAAATATCCAAGAATAAAAAAACAAACTTTAAATGTTTTTATTAAAAAAGTCATAAAAAATATATATTCTCAAAAGAAAATTTAAATGTTGACCACTATATTGGAAAAATTGATAAGACTTCAAATTTTATCTTATACAACACTGAAGGTCACTTTTGAAAAAAAAAAAAATTTGTAACTTTTCTATTTATCGAATAAAACAGCTGTCGCACCTGTTTCAATCCTGTATTAAAGTAGACACAAAACAATTGTATTGAAATGAAATTCGAAAAAAATCACCAATAAGCAAGAAGCTTTTGATAAATTTTATCAAATTTTCAAAGTAGGTTGTTTTACTATTAATTGAATCAAGAAGGGTTAATCAAGAGACATAGCTGGATCTATTTTTCATGTAATCTTGGATATTTCCAGTCAGATCTCTCTCGAACAATTCTTGTTTATTTCTGATCCGAAATTAAACTTTTCTAGGGTTAGAGGTCCTTTTGATGGAAAAAGCTATGATGACCAAGACTTTTTCATTTTTAAAACAACAAGAATCAAATGTTTTTATGTTAACTAGTAGTTTAGAAGCCGAATGTATTTCGAATGGTGAATAGCAATAAGAGACGTCAGACTTGTACCAATATGTTGCAAGGGTCGATCTGTAAACATTAAATAGGATTTTCCTTAAGTTTAAAAGGAAATTGTATTTCCCATTATTACTATTTTAAGACAACCACTCAAGGTAAAATAACAAAGGGAGGAAACAAATGAATCATAGTACTTGCTCAGTCCCATCATACAAGCTGATATTTCTAATTTTATTATTATAGCTTCTCAATTTGTCTCGTACAACTTCGAGTGCTAACTAAACCAACAGAGGACTACTACTTCAATACTTGTATCAGTGCCCATTACATAGTGTCCCAAGTACATTATAAAATCATTACTAAACATAATATTCTCAAAAGACTCACCCTGTCTTCAAACAAATCGTCCAACCTATCGTTAATCCCTTTCCCCTTCTTGTTCCTGACGATCAGATAAAGATGTCCAATATGTGGTACAGAGCGCAGCAGCTTCTCTACTAATACTTTGCCCATGAAACCAGTGCCTCCTGTAATCAAGATATTCGCACCTCGGTAGAACTCCTGTATCAAAGTCCCTTTTACATTTTCCGGGATCTCGACCGGTTTTCCGAAACTTGTCTCCCCTAAGATCTCCAGAGGGTCTCTTAAATGATACGGTAGTTTGGCGTCCATCTTGGATCTGATCAAAGATAAATGAATTAGTAACAATGCAAGATTTAAAACAACCTATAAATTTTTTTTTGGGTTTGAAAAAGAAGGAAACAATAATTAATCTTAATAGAAAGAATAATTCACTTTATCTCAATTAAAAAAATAAATAAATAACGCCATCATGGTACTTACCCAGCCCTATCATAAAATATAATATAAACAGATGCTCTTAATGTTAAGCCCAAAAATTGGTTTTATGGGCCTTGTAGGAAATGTTAAATAAAATTGTATTGGTAGATCAAGGGGTCTTATCCAGTAAAAGCTTAGTTTTCCAGATACCCGCCATTTTGTTTTTTTACGAAAAAAAAAAGTTATATCTTTGTAAATAAAAAATACGACTTTGTTTTATATATTTTCAAAATGTCGGCATTTTAAAATACTTAATATTGATTGAATATTTCGAAAAACCATTAACTTTACCAAAAAATCACGAAGGATAAAAAGTTCCCCTTTTTAATAACAAACAAAACAGTTTTTTATATTTTTTCTGTACCTCAAAATATAACCAACTTTATTGAAAAAAAAAAACGGGAAACACAGTTTCTTGGTAAATGTCTATAACACCCAAGATTGACCTACAAACAAAATATTTATTGAATTCCAATAATTTTAATAAAAATAATTTAATCCATTGATCTGAATTGCATAAAACTTTTTATTTATCCTGACCTAATCATTTACCAAAATTTGGCAGCTTACTTACGGGACACCCTGTATATCTAATTCAAATTGTACAAATTTAATTAGTTTCAAAGGAGTAGATATTTAATCAACAATTTAAATTTTGTATTATATAATGTATTTTATTTACATATTCTTTTCTACGGTAAACAAAAACTTATTTAAAAACATAACCTAAAATTGTTTAACTTAGGGTAAAGCTTATTCTATTGAAATGTAATTTACACGGATAGGCCTATATAAAACTTAATTTTCAATTTCATTTCCTCTTCGAATGTTCCAAAGTTATTTCCTTATTAGCATTGCAGGATCCGCGTTTGTGACTCAAATTCAATTTCCATTAATAATTGACTTTAAATTACTAAATAGGATAATGATATGACGTCATAAACGAAATCAGCTGTTGTTTTTCATCGAGATTAAAACATATGTTATAAGAATAAAAGGATATTTTTCGACCTACATGTTACAGTACGTACACTGTATTTTATAACTAAACAACTTGCTACACTGTGGTATTAGAATCCCGAGGGAGTCTTGCTGGATGTACTGTTTTTTCGAGTAGAATTGGGATAGATCCGTTTTATTTTTCTTATCAGGTCTTTCTTGACCAACTCTACTTTGATTTTGAAGTTATTTTCGAGTGCTACAGGTCTTTCCTTCTTTTTTATAAGGGGATAATGACTGAGAGGTTTTCTCCTTAACAAGGGGATACATCGTCTGTAATTTAATAACCTTGAAATTGACCAAATTTTTTTAAATTTCAAATTTTAAAAACATGCTTTTAAAATGACCTTGAAAACAGACCAAACTGAATTAACGGTAAATGTCCAGTTGAAATCCCGTTGCGATATGTTAGAGTTATTCAACAATATATTCAAAAATGCTGATTTTTTAATTCAAAGTTTGAATTAATAATTTTTAAAAAAACTGTCTGCGTCGGACCACCAGACCGGACCACCATTAAAAACTGTTAATGATCACCATCAACCTAAAACAAACACGTCAGTGTTCAGTTTTTAGCTTATGCTCAAATACGAACTGTAGTGTCCGATGTTTTCAGGTAATTGTACACTAATAAAAAACAAGCAGATTTGCCGCCAATTTTATACTTACCCCAGCACAACCATACAATGGAAATTATACTGGTTTAATAATATTTTGTCCATAAAACCAGTGCCTTCTGAAATCAAAATATTCGCTCCTTTGTATATTGTCTTGGATCTTATAAGAAATGATAAATTATATCTGTAGATTAAGGGGTCTTATCTAGAAGGGTAAGTTTGTTTAAAACAGTTTTTTACACAGGTTTTCTGAACCTCGTAATTGTGTATATCAATACTTTCTTGTTGTCGTAGATATATTAAAAAGTCTCTACTCGTATAGCTCATGCCTGTATAGCTCATGTAGTATAGCTCATACTAAATCACATTTTTTTTATTTAACGTTGCTATTAAAATAACAATAAACTGTTAAAAATACCGGCCATTTTGACAGTTTCTATTAGATTTTTTTCTGAATCTATGTAGTATTCTATATGAGCATATTATTCTTAATTTTTGAGGTTACGTACAACTTCTTTTAGGTTATGTAAACAACGATGGACGGAAGAAAAGTAGAATTCGGTTTTCCAAGGTCATGAAACAATGGAGGTCGAAATTTTTTGCATTTACCAAACTCACCATACAGTAGGTAAAAGTTGTATGCATTGGATCTATTGGGCGTAGTAGGCCTACATGCCATTCTTAACATTAATCTAATAGATTCAGGAGGTCATGCAAAGGTAATAGTTTAATGACGTCATCGCTTGTACTAACATAACCAAAGCGGGATTCCCTTGTTTTCTAAGCAGATTTAAGATGTGAATTGTACAAAATGTGCGTATTAAAGATTTCACAAAATAGAAGCAAATATTCAACACGTATGCTACAATGCCTTTTGATACAGTTATGAGTTTTGAAACTTTTTTTTGTTTGTAGTTTGGACTTTCAATTAATTTGTTTTGTTTGTTATTACAGTCACTGAAAGAAAACAATAATTTGAAAAACTAGGATTGTAATACAGTATTGAGCAAGCAATAAATTGAATATTCTATTTATACTACAACCTATAAAAAAATTTAAAAAACGGTTTGCGTCGGACCAGACGGTGGAAGTTATACTTCTTTGGCCATTCACTTGTTATTTTATGCAACAGTTACTATATTATAACCTTATAGTGTAATATTAATTTACGACAATGTCAGTAGGCCATAAATTAGGCGGGCAGTAAAAATCTTAAATCAGCTTTGTCTAACCTAGGTCTGTTTTGAATAAACTAAACTAGTATCAGTCTATAGCATTTCATGATAATACAAAAATGTATAATTGTGCGGTTTAATATTCAAAAAATTTCTTACAATCAATAACAATATACTAAAACACGTGGTTAGAAAGTATCATTTACTTGGTTTTGCCCCGGCTGATACGAACACCTGTGTCTCTTAGTAGCAGATGGGGATCGCCCGATCGTTCACGACTGCCGCCGAGTCAACCCGAACGCTCAATTTTTCTCAGTTTTAGCGTGACGCGGTTTCTCGACCAACCCCCCATCCCAACGAGCGCAAAGAAGTATAACTTCAAAAGTCCCAAAATAGTCCACACATAAAACATTTCATTAAAACCTGTCCACTGCACAAAAACAGCTTTTTGATCTCAGAAAACCCAGAACTAATGTGTTTCGCAATGACCCATCACATAATTTCCCAATGTACGTGTATAAAAGTAAAAGTGACGAAAGACTTTCAAATGCTGCAGATTCACTGAACATCTCACATCAGTCATTATTCGCCTATTTAACAAGCGGTTAGAACAAATGATGTTTCAGAAATAATATAAACAATAATGACAGGATTTAGTGCACACTTTGTACGATTAGCGGTAAGGAATGTGCCAAGGTTATTTATTACCTTAGAAATGATTATTCTAATAGCACTGTGTTTTAGCAAAGTTATAATTGAAATACGGGGTGGTCAATAACATAGGTCAAAATATACGCTTGAATTTTATAACAACGAAAAATAACTAGTTTTACTTTATGATGACCTTTTCCTAATTTATTGTCCATAAATATTTTAGAAAACCTTTAAATGACTTTGAACGTAAAGGCCATTTCACACCGGCGTACTGAACGTCCTGGACGTTTGGTACGTTTTTGTCAAAATAAATCGCTTCCCATGCTATCAAATGAGACATTTCACACCGCGCGTACAGAACGTACCGAACGTCCTGGACGTTTGGTACGTTTTTGTCAAAATAAATCGCTGCCCATGCTATCAAATGAGTCATTTCACACCGCGCGTACAGAACGTACCGAACGTCCTGGACGTTTGGTACGTTTTTGTCAAAATAAATCGCTGCCCATGCTATCAAATGAGTCATTTCACACCGCGCGTACAGAACGTACCGAACGTCCTGGACGTCCGCGACGGTTTTCGGAGGATCGCTCGGAGAGTGATTTTTCACAAACGTCCAGAACGTCCACGGCCTAGCGCATGCGCAATGAAATCTTCAATGCTGCAAATCTTCAGAAAGATAGTAAGTTGTCATTTACTGTAATGTAATAACATTAGAGCAACGATTATATATTTATATTGTTATTTAATGGAAGTCATTAGTGTATAATAATTATTAATGACCTTATTTTATATTAGTTTTACTAAAGGCTCAATTTAAAAAAAAAAAGAATAACAATCGTATTAACTTTCACAGGTAAAACAAATATTATTTAAAATAGAAATCATGTTATGTTATGTTATTCTTAGAAATAGAAATTGATATATAATACTAGGTACAGTAATCTATAAAATGTACGTGTCAAATACCTAAAAAGTAGGCCTACGGTAATATACTGCATTGCATCTAGGCATTGTGGATTACATTAATACAGTGTGCACTAATAATGAAGGGAAAATGTGGTAAAAAAATAAAATAATACAAGAGCACTGTATTTTATTGAACTGAGTACATAGTATTAAGAACTAGAAAAAGACAAGCGAACAAGTGAACGTTTGGTACGTTGCTGGGCGGTGTGGAAGGGGCGCGTACTGAACGTCCCAAACGTCCAGGACGTTCAGTACGCCGGTGTGAAAAGGCCTTAACAAACAAATAATTTTATTTCGTCCTTGATCTAACAACTTCCCGTTTATATATATATATATGTATATTCTCTAGTCTCAATTTACAGCGCACCTTATAATTTATAATATATATATATATATATATATATATATATATATATATATATATATATATATATTTAATATTATAATATAATTTAAATGATTGTAACTGATTATTATATATTATTATGATACAAGGAATAAAAACAAAACAACCTAATTACATTACCGCGTTCAAGAAACAATGAAACCAATCCATCACACTCACTGTAACTTCAGTCCACACCTGTTTGATCCTTATAATATGAAGTTTTTTTTTTACAAATTGAACAAGTTTTTGAATAGACTTGACAACGAGTTCCACAAGCGACACGTTGGGAAATACCTCTGTTTATGGAATTTTAAACTGAAAGACTGCCATAAAATTGACGTGGTAAACGGTTAGGTTAGATTTGGTTAGGTTAGATTTGGTTCGGTTAGATTAGGTTAGGTTCAGTTAGATTAGGTTAGGTTAGATTAGTTTAGGTTAGGTTAGATTTGGTTAGGTTAGATTTGGTTCGGTTAGATTAGGTTAGGTTCAGTTAGATTAGGTTAGATTAGTTTAGATTAGTTTAGGTTAGGTTAGATTAGATTAGTTTTGGTTAGGTTAGACAATTGCAGCTCAATTACTTAACACAAGTGAAAATCACGTTTTTTAAGGGAAGTAGAGATTGCAATAAGAAATAGGAACTTTCTGGACTCAACCTGTAAATTTTTTCCCCGTTAAGACGGTTCTTTTATAACTACTGCGGAACTGTGTCGCACATTAAATTATACGACTGTATCTGATACCTTTTAACCTCACTTAACCTAACCAAACCTAACCTAACCTAACCTTACCCAACCTAACCTAACCTTACCCAACCTAACCTCACCTAACCCAACCTAACCTAACCTAATCTAACCTTACCCAACCTAACCTAACCCAACATAACCTAACCTAACCTAAACTAACCTAACCTTACCCAACCTAACCTAATCTAAACTAATCTAACCTAACCTAAACTAACCCAACCTTACCCAACCTAACCTAACCTAAACTAATCTAACCTAACTAATCTAAACTAACCTAACCTAACCTATCCTTACCCAACCTAACCTAATCTAAACTAATCTAACCTAACCTTACCCAATCCAACCTAACCTAATCTAACCCAACCGATACCCCCTGCTCCTGTTTTTCAAACACCAATACGTCATCTGTATTTGAAAAGTTCATTATTACAGCTGATGAACCGACTCCTGCCAACAGATCGTATCGCTTTGATTTGTAACAAAATTATCTTAAGATAAAAATCGCGTATCTCAATGTGAAGCTGGCCTTTATACTCCTTTAGAATAGTAAACATTCTTGATTCTTTTCGTATACTTTTCTTACTTACATTTGAGCTAAAGATCCACACAAATTGCAAACAAACAATAAAGTTTGAAGTGGTCGTAAATACAATTTATATGTGTTTTATTTTTTTATAGTTGTTTCCAGATATTTAGCGTGAACAAAATTTAATAGGCGCCATTTTGAAATAGTCACGTTTGAATTTTTTTTTATGCAATTCAGAGCGATGGAATTTGATTAAACAACACTAGAATTCAAAAATAATCTTGCGTGTTAATAGACAACTACCGACAAATTATTAGTTTCCTGTTTTTGTCAATAACTCGGTTACGATTTGAGCTACAGAAAAGAAACAAAAACTGTTTTGTTTGTCATTAAAATAGGAAACTTTTTTCCCTTGAGAATTTTTTTGTAAAGTTAATTGTTTTCAGGATATTCAATATTAAATATTTTAAACAGCCGCCATTTTGTAAAGATACAAAATAAAGTCTTCACTAATAAAATGTAACGTACAAAATGCGTCTACTAAATCTGAACTCGATATATTTTCTATTTCCGAAGTTATAATTTTTTTTCAAACAAAATGACGGAAATATGCAAAACAACGTTTTCGGAAAAAAAAATTATTTTAATTTAAAAAATTTAACAGAATCATTTACTAAAGTTTGGCAGCTTACTTATGGGACACCCAGTATAAATATTTTGCTAAATGTAGACTTTTAAGGGCTAAACACAAAGAAGAGCTATCTCACAAAAGTCGATTAGGGCTTTAACCTCTATAGAACATAAACTATAAACATAAACTTATAGTCGGTACATTTCGAATATTATATCACAAAATATTTAATCCGAAGCTATAATGACCCAAAACGATTCCAACTAAACTTTAATAAAAGTTTACTTGTTATTTAAAAAATACAGAAATGAACTCTGACCACCGTTTGGTTAATATCGCTTAAATATAAAGAAATATTTTTGTCCCAAATTTACGAAATCCAACATTTACAAAACGCTCACTATTCCCTTTTTAACTAATAATTAACCGGTATGGAGAGATAAAGTGTACATCTCGGCGAAATTTGATTAAAATCGGTACTGACAATTTTGAGAAATTTGCGTTTTGAACAGCTTCCGTAGATTTTAAACGTGATTATTTGATTTTGAATTCGTACATTTGTTCTAACACTAAAAACAAAACACATACCACACAATATCGAAAACACAAACTAAAAATATTTCACAAAAAGTAAATTTCCGTTCAAAAAAAAAAAAAATGCACATAAATAAATAATTAGTAATTAGAAATATTAAACTAATAAAATCACTGCACTGGGATCAAACAAACGTTACCTTCTATTTAGGGATTTCCACACAGACACTAACTAGGTCCTCTTCTATTGAAAGAAGCGAGATGACTGCGCACGCGCTACAACAAGTCTGTCTCCTTAGAAACCAGTCTGTTGTTACAAATGTTGTGGATTTCGCATTGACCAATCCCCATCAAAAAGTGAAACTTGTACATTTCGAGTTTGCCTTGACTGACTAAAATAAATAAAATAACTTCATCTTGTAGGCCGGTCATCCTTGCTGTGAAACCGGAAATTGATCTATGATTTCAAAACGGAGGTAAGCCTAGGTTATATTATAATTCTGAATTATTTATATTTCTGGTTTTACTTTCTATGAATGCAAGCGAAAGTTGTTATAAGTTATAATGTTACAAATAAACAACGCGCAAACGTGTCTCTATAGTGAATATGGGCATGGCAATCCAAAGGTTAGGTTAGGATAGGATAGGTTAGGTTGGGTAGATTAGGATAGGTTAGGTTAGATTAGGTTAGGATAGATAGGTTAGGTTAGGTTAGGATAGGTTAGGTTGGGTTAGGTTAGGTTAGGTTAGGTAGATTAGGATAGGTTAGGTTAGGTTTGGTTATAATAGATAGGTTAGGTTAGGTAAATTAGGATAGGTTAGGTTATATTAGGTTAGGATATATAGGTTAGGTTAGGTTATGTTTACTACTGAATACAATTATTGTTGACATTACTCGCCTGTAGAGTTCGCTGTTCGCAGTTTTTCATTATCAAGGTAAAGGTTGTGATCTGTAGGTACGTTTTGCGTGGCTTGAAACTAACAAAATACGGTAAATGTATATTATAAAGAGATTCTAGCTTTAAATAGAATCCAATTAACACACTTTCACGTTTTGAGAAGGTCTACTACTTTTATCCTTTATCAAGGACCGATTCAAGTTCCTATTAACCGGAAATCCAACTATGTTGTTAAAACGGAAGTAGTACTGTGTAAGGTTAGGTTTGATCAGTCGTTTATAATACACACGAAACTAAAATAGTAAGCAAACAAAAAGCAACGTTTCCAATAAATGTTTTAAAACATTGCACGAACTTTCTCACTTATTTATCCCCAAAATTAAATAAAACGGAACCATAACCAAAGTCACATAAAATCTGAGTTCGTTAGTTGTCAATGAAACAGTTAAAATGAACAATATATTTAAATAAGGTTATATATAAATATTTATTTAACCTAACCTAACCTAGTCTACGTTAGGTTAGGTTAGGTTTGGCATGGTTACAATGGAGAACAATATTTAGTTAAGAGAGACTAGATAGGAAAGATGAAAGAGAGGGATCTAACCCAAGACTACATAAAATAGTTGTAAATCCAGCAAGGATTCGTCGAGGTTGCAAGGCCCGTATTCACTCTGAGAGTAAGTTTAATTTACAACTACCTCGTATATTTTGAGTTATAAGATAAAGCTCAGTATTCCCATGTCAAGTCTAAACAAACATTAAACACTTTCTCTCTCTTTCACTGGAAAATAACCGCCTTGGTAAAAACTTGTTATCTCTTGTGGCCTTCACATTGAATCCTGTTTATCATCTCAGATGGTATTATGAAGTTAATTTAGATCATCTTCCTCAAGTCGTTAAGACGGACGACAAGGTCAATTAAAAGACAAATACCACAATATCAAAGACTTCCCAAGGTCGGACATTCTCTGGTTTCTGGCCCACCCCGATGTAATACAAACAGATCCTTTAAATAATGTAGAAAAGTTGATATCTTGAGCCTTGAAGGAAATGTTATATTGTATTGGTAGATCAAGGAGTCTTATCCAGTAGGGTATTTGTTTAAAACAGCTGTTACACAGATTATCTGACCTTGTAATTTATGTACTGTATATCACTCTTTTTTGACTTCGGTTAGAGGGTTATACATATATGTGAAGGAGCTTCCTCTCGCTTCTGATGGGACCATTTGTCTGTGCGCGCGGCTCTGACGCTACTAGCCGTTCTGTAAAAGTAGGGCTCGCTCACCCAACTATGTTTGTCTACCTTTCGCGACAGTTTACAATTACAGTTTACAAGATTTGTAGTGCATATAGAAACATGATGTTTACAAACAAGCTACATTGAAGACAGGTGAATAATCTACGTCCGGCGCGCCACGCGGGACCATATGTTTTTGGAAATGAGCGATAACCACTACCCTCTTCCCTGCCGCGCCATAGCATGCCGCGCGCACAGACAAATGGACCCAACAGTCAAACTACTACTGAACCTGTAAACATTACAGCTTCAAGCGGGCGTTTCACCGTCATTTTCAACTTTATATACAAAGCTATAAGTAGTTGTCATTAAGTGGAATTCATGTTGGTGTTTTGTCCTGACAAATCTCGTAACACACGAATATCACATTTTCGTATTAGGTCAATGTTCAAAATAACTTCACTATTTTCATCGTAGAGAGGTGGGTTTGAACTGTCTCAATTCGCTTCGCTCGTGTCAGTGTCTTTACGGCCCTCGCGACTGTATCTCAAAATGGTGAAAACCTGATTAAAAACATCATGGAACTTACTAACCTAACCTCACCTAACCACGACTCCTAACCTAACTTAGTCTAGTCTAGCTTAACTTAAACTAACCTAGTCTAACCTAACATATCCTAACCTAACCTAACTCAGTCTAGTCTAGCCTTAAACTAACCTAACCTAACTACGTCTAGTCTAGCTTAACCTAACCTAACCTAACCTAACCTAACTTCGTCTAGCCTAGCTTAACACTAACCTATCCTAACCTAACCTAACCTAACCTAACCTAACCAAACCTAACTCAGTCTAGTCTAGCCTTAAACTAACCTAACCTAACTACGTCTAGTCTAGCTTAACCTAACCTATCCTAACCTAACCTAACTTAGTTTAGTCTAGCTTAACTTAAACTAACCTATCCTAACCTAACCTAACTTAGTCTAGTCTAGCTTAACTTAACCTTACCTAGCCAACCTAACCTAACCAAACCTAACCTAACTTAGTCTATGCTAGCTTAACTTAACCTAACCTAGCCAACCTAACCTAACCTAACCTAACCTAACTTAGTCTAGTCTAGCTTAACTTAACCTTACCTAGCCAACCTAACCTAACCTAACCTAACCTAACCTAACTTAGTCTATGCTAGCTTAACTTAACCTAACCTAGCCAACCTAACCTAACCTAACCTAACTTAGTCTAGTCTAGCTTAACTTAACCTTACCTAGCCAACCTAACCTAACCTAACCTAACCTAACTTAGTCTAGTCTAGCTTAACTTAGCCTAACCTAAAACACCTTATCTAAAACATCATGGTACTCAATCAGCCCTATCATACAATATAATACCAGCAGATCTTCTAAACTTACTGTCCAAAATTTGGTTTATCTTATTTGGAAGTCAAAATTTGGAGTCTTATTCAGTTGGGTGTTTGTTTAAAACAGTTGTTACACAGGTTTTCTGAACCTCGTAATTGTGTATAACACTATTATTTTGAAGTCGGTTAAAACGACCCTCGTAGATATGTCTATGGTAACTGTATCAATTCGCTTCGCTCGTGTCAAGGTCTCTGCCCTGTCGGCCCTCGCGATTTGAAAATGGTGAAAACCTGATTTAAAACATCATCGAACTTACTAACCTAACCTAACTTAACGTAGCCTAACCTAACCTAACCTAACCTAACCTAACGTAGCTTAACCTAACCTAACCTAACGTATCTTAACCTAACCTAACGTAGCCTAACCTAACCTAACCTAACGTATCTTAACCTAACTTAACGTAGCCTAACCTAACCTAACGTAGCTTAACCTAACCTAACCTAACGTATCTTAACCTAACCTAACGTAGCCTAACCTAACCTAACCTAACGTATCACTAACTTAACGTAGCCTAACCTAACCTAACGTAGCTTAACCTAACCTAACCTAACTTAACGTAGCCTAACCTAACCTAACGTAGCCTAACCTAACCTAACGTAGCTTAACCTAACCTAACCTAACCTAACTTAACGTAGCCTAACCTAACCTACCGTAGCTTAACCTAACCTAACCAAACGTAGCTTCTAACCTAAACTATCCTAACCTAGCCTACGTTAGTGTTCAATTTAGATGAAAGGGGGCGTTATATCTAACCCTTAAAAATAATTTTGGCGGCAAGATTTTAATTTCTTCGTCAAATAAACTGTACATAATCAAACTAACTTCTAGTTTTATTTGATACCCCCACATTCAATTTTTCATCACACATTTTTAAACTTGATAGATTTTACCCCTTAACTACCCCTAAGTCATTTTTTGTTACCACTATATTTTTCCTACATGTGGAACAATACAAAGAATATAAATGCAAAGTTTGAAATGTACTGGGTTTATCGTCTTGTCTGTGTAGACTGGTTGCGACTTAAAGACACGCGCGGGTGAAATTATAAGTGACCTACGGATCCAAAAAAACAAAACGGCAATTAATCAAATATAACTTAAGCTGAGGACCTGTTTCTGACATCCTCTGTTTAGCTCTGAATACTTCAATACGTCACGCATGGTTCATTTGTCACATTTTGGTTCACGATTACCGAACTGAAATCATTGGTAAAGATTAATTTTACTTCGCTTTCATTTAGTTTTGCCGATAGTTGAGTGGGCAAGGGCGTATCCAGGATCAAAACTGGGGGGGGGGGCAAGGGGGGCAAGTCATGGTCATTCAATATACAATTGATTATTAAAATAATATTTCAAGAATTGTATTAAATTCCAGCAACAAAATGTATAATAAAGATTTATTTTTTTGCTTCCGGGGGGGCAGCTGCCCCCCCTGCCCCCTGCTGGGTACGCCCATGTGAGTGGGTACAATATTTATCGTTCAAATTGTTAATTCATGTAATCATTTCCGAATTTATAATTTCAGATTAAAGTAACATACATTTGAATTTTTTTTTCATACTAATTTTATGGTGTTGTGAATTATTGATGTTTGAGAAAGTTCATGCACTATTTAAAAAAAACTTTCACCTACGCTCGTAGAAAGCAAAACCAGATTGAAATAATTCATGCAAAACTATACGGAACTTGTAAACATATTATTAAATCTGACCTAACCTCAAATAATAAGTCTATAAACGTACTTTTATTTCCGTTTTGAAATCATAGGTCGATTTCTGGTTTACAACTAGGAAGTGCATAGATATAAAGGCGGTTGCACACTAAGGTCGTATGCGATATGCGATGATTATCTTATAGGATAAATATCGCTTAGTGCGTGTTGTAGTGGATAATCCTTAAGGGCTCATTTATAATAACTTGTCAATCCCGAAGGGTCCTAGCTGAGCCCTAATGAGCTTCAAAATGTTGTACACTCGCTACGCTCTTGTCGCTTACTCGGCCCTGCCAGTTAGGGAAGGCTAGGTTAGGTTAGGTTAGGGTAGGCTAGGTTAGGTTAGGTTTGGTTAGGTAAAGTTAGACTAGATTATTTTAGGTTAGGTTAGGCTAGGATAGGTTAGATTAGGCTAGGTTAGGGTAGGTTATGCTAGGGAAGGCTAGGTTAGGTTAGGTTAGGTTAGGCTAGGATAGGTTAGGGTAGGCTAGGTTAGGTTAGGTTAGGTTAGGTTAGGGTAGGCTAGGTTAGGTTATTTTAGGTTAGGGTAGGCTAGGATAGGTTAGGTTAGGCTAGGTTAGGGTAGGTTATGCTAGGGAAGGCTAGGTTGAGTTAGATTAGGTTAGGTTAGGCTAGGTTATGTTAGGGAAGGCTAGGTTAGATTAGGCTAGGATAGGTTAGACTAGGTTAGGGTAGGTTATGTTAGGTTAGGTTAAGTTAGGCTAGGTTAGGTAAGACTCTACTAGGTTAGGTTAGGCTACACTAGGTTAGGTGAGACTAAGTTATGTAACGTTGGGTTAAGTTAGGCTAGGTTAGGTATGACTCTAATAGGTTAGTTTAGGTTACGTTAGGTTAGGTTAGGGAAGGCTAGGTTAGGTTAGGTTAGGTTAGGTTAGGTTAGGGAAAGTTAGACTAGGTTATTTTAGGTTAGGTAAAAACTAACTGACTTTACTTTAGGTTAGGTTAGGTATAATTATACTAGGTTAGTTTAGCCTAGCTGGGTTAGGTTAGGTTAGACTAAGTTATGTTACGTTTGGTTAAGTTAGGCTAGGTTAGGTGTGGGTCTACTAGGTTAAGTTAGGCTAGACTAGGTTAGGATATTTTAGGTTAGGTTAGACTTAGTTATGTTACGTTAGGGTAGGTTAAGTTAGGCTAGGTTAGGTAAGGCTCTACTAGGTTAGGTTAGGCTAGACTAGGTTAGGTGAGACTAAGTTATGTTACGTTAGGTTAAGTTAGGCTAGGTTAGGTATGACTCTAATAGGTTAGTTTAGGTTACGTTAGGTTAGGTTAGGGAAGGCTAGGTTAGGTTAGGTTAGGTTAGGTTAGGTTAGGGAAAGTTAGACTAGGTTATTTTAGGTTAGGTAAAAACTAAGTGACGTTACTTTAGGTTAGGTTAGGTATAATTATACTAGGTTAGTTTAGCCTAGCTGGGTTAGGTTAGGTTAGACTAAGTTATGTTACGTTTGGTTTAGTAAGGCTAGGTTAGGTGTGGGTCTACTAGGTTAAGTTAGGCTAGACTAGGTTAGGATATTTTAGGTTAGGTTCGACTTAGTTATGTTACGTTAGGTTAGGTTAAGTTAGGCTAGGTTAGGTAAGGCTCTACTAGGTTAGTTTAGGTTACGTTAGGTTAGGTTAGGGAAGGCTAGGTTAGGTTAGGTTAGGGAAAGTTAGACTAGGTTAGGTATGACTCTAATAGGTTAGTTTAGGTTACGTTAGGTTAGGTTAGGGTAGGTTGGATTAGGTTAGATTAGCTTTTAATGACAACGCTAAATGGTAATGTAATTTGCTTACGATTTTTAACACAGTTTCGGTCATTATTATGAAGATATTCGACTATAAATTTAACAAAATCGGTTGAACCTATTTTGAGTAATTACAACTCTTATAACTGATATTTTGGTTTTTTATCAGAACACTAGAAAGTACCCAAAACAAAAGCGATGTATCGATCATATCTAAACATACAAGTATACAATTATTTTTATTTCCAAATCTGTTTTTCAATGTCAACAAAATGTCACTATAGTTGACATCAACGTAACGATGACGTCACAGTTATTGTCATTCTTAACGACATGATTCAGACAAAATCCCCCACGTTTGGTTGCAAGGTGGAAATGCCCTGAAATTGCAAGTCATTTAGATTGATTGTATTTTTACAATATGTGGTCATCGCGGATAATCTGGTCTCCATTTTATTTTATTACTTATAATAATGGAAATTATCGCGTTAGAAGAAAAAAAACTGTGTATATACATTGATTGGCGAAACAAAACTAAAAATACAGATTTGTTTTAAATTTTCAGTATAGGTTAAGTTTGGGAATTGACGAAAATTTCGACCTCAATTTTTCGATTTCGCGTTTCAAGGCTTCAGGAAACCGGAAGTGATTTTCGACAAACCGTCCGTCGTCGTCTGTACGTAAGCACGATAGCGGCCACAAAAATTACGACAGGAACTTGAAATTTGGTGTAGAGGACTGTAGTGTGTTCATATAGAACCCTATTATTATTATAAGCCACGCCCCCCCTTCAGTTTGTATATATATGGGTTCAACGCAACGTTGGATTCAGTTGTGGTTTGGTTGGTGTAGCTGGTGTATCACTGAAGAGGACGACCTTGTCGTTGAAACGCGTCTGATGCTTGGGTGTTTTTTTTTTTGTAAGAGTTGTGTTCTGTGTGTTTGTTGTGCTGTATAAAACCCTATTGAAATTCAGGTAAGTAAATATTAAGGTATAACAGTAAATTAGAAAAAAAATTCATATTACGAAAGCCGCATATTGACTATTTAATATTGCCTTAGGTCTGGCACGGTAACGGGACCTGAGGGGCTTGTCGCCGGCCTGGCCAATAACAGGCAGGTGGGGGTAGCTGCAGTCCTGGTATGTTGTCTCGTTTCCGACCACCCCCAGTCACCGCCAAACTTGACAACAGCGCAACCAAACTCTCCCCTCCCAACGCTAGACCCAGACCTAAAGCAATATTAAATAGACAATAGTCCATAACCTACTTGAAGATGATCCTGACAGAAGACTGGAGTTCAAGCATCATAGAGTTTCATGACTGATCCTGATTGGCATACTCGTATTGTTTTCTCAGACAAGTCGACTTTCAATAGTGTTGTAAATAGACAAAACTCTAATTATTACAACACTCAAAACCCTCACCTTCTTGATCAGAAACTTCTTAAAATCAAAAGGAATAAGATAGCAGACTCCTAACGGCGTCCTGTCAGGACATTTCAGACACCACCAAGACTGGAAATAGTTATGAACATGTTTAGATCAACAAGTACTTCCCATACGGTTCTAAAAACGGAGCAACAAGATGATGTTTCGCCCCGCTTTGCAAATTCAGTCCAACAATTACTTCATAACAATCTTCAAGGGCGTTTGAAGGTCGTGGAAGTCAGTTTTTACAATCCATCCCGGTTTCCTGATTTAACTGTGTGTAACTGTTTCTAACGGGGCTATTTAAAGCAGCAAGTGTACACCCATAGTTACAATGATGAGGATTCGAAGAGCGTTATCAAAAAGGAACTTCTTCGGATCTCACAAAATTAATTTACAAGGACGTTGCTATCAGTGCATGGGCGTACCCAGCGAGAGGCAGGGGGGCAGCTGCCCCACCCCCTGGAAGCAAAAAAATAAATCTTTATTATACATTTTGTTGCTGGAATTTAATACAATTCTTGAAATAAATATTTTAATAATCAATTGTATATTGAATGACCATGGCTTGCCCCCCTAGTTTTGATCCTGGGTACGCCCTTGTATCAGTGTATCGCTGTGGGGGGGGGTTTCAGTTTGTATAAATTAATACATTTTTTATCTTATTTGCATTGGTTGTAAAAAAAAAGAAAAAGTTTTTACATGGGCGTCATCGCCGGGGGGGGGGGGGAACGCGTCCCCCAATATTTGAGATGTAAAAATATGTTTGCTAAAAACGAATGATTTACTTAAAACCTTAAAAGGTAAACATCGGTCCTTGTCTTTACGTTGAGCACCTAGTAAGACTTTTACTTGTGTCACCAGCTTCAAGTTGTGAGGCAGAACGAAGTTTCAGTGCTCATCGGAAGCTCAAAAACTATCTACGTTCTACTATGACTAAGCAGAGACTGAACCGCTGTGTAGCTGTGTCTTATGTCCACAAGTCCATTCTAGACAATTTAGACGATAAGAAAATTGCTAAAATATCTATACACAAAAATGACTCAAGAAAAGTAACATTTGGTACTATTTAGGTGACTTTAAAGTTATAATAATTAGATTTATAGTTTTAGTGTACTTCATTTGCTGACAAAATACTAAAATAAATGCATAAAAACGATGTTTTGAGAACTTTAATTTAAAAAAATTTCCATAAACCCAGACCCCCGGCATATGTCCCCCCCCATAATGAACTGGTGATGACGCCCATGGATTTTTAGTTTGTCTAAAAAGAAAATTCTGTTTGTATTTATTTATTACTTTATTATATTATTTTCCTCTAAAATTATGTTAATTTCTATATCTAAACTATTTCAACCAATCACGTCACTCCTTGCGAAACCATCATGTCCACCCATAACTCTATTCCCTTTTACAGTATTTATTTAATAGTTTTACTTTAGTTATTAATATTAATTTGAATCAATAAATCACGCAGACATATCCACCGTTACACAAAGTAACCTTATTCCCTCTTACAATATTTAAGTTGTAAAGTTGGTATAATGTTTGTACACGTTTATAAGAGACGTGACTTTCGAGACACCTTGTATATAATCATATTAAATTACGTAAGATGTAAAGGACTTCAAATTTAGCATCGTTCACTCAACTCACAGTATTCCACAAAATGATGTCATAAAATAATATTGATGTTTATGATAGTTATAAAAAGTCATTTTAACATTAGTATTTGCTTTATGACGTTTTTTACCTTCAGCCTCGTAGACATTCAATACGGGACAAAAATTCTTTCACAAATGATTCCTCCATTAGATCACGTAGCCTACATCGAAATTAAAAATTACACTTGTAAAATGTTCTGAGATAAAATTGCCACGAAGAATTCGAACTATAAAACTTTAAATAATCAACAATAAAAAGCGTGAAAACAAGTTGATGAACTCCACACAGTCCTGTCATACCAGTTGATTTCTTAGGCCTTGTAGGTAATGTTAAATTGTATTGGTAGATCTAGAATCATATCCAGTAGGTAAATTTGTTTAAAACAGTTGTTACACATGTTTTCTGAATTTCGTAATTGTGCAAATCAATATTTCCTTGACGTCTTTATGATGCTATATTCTGTTTTTTTTATTTTTCAGATTAACAAAGATTTACAAAAAACTTTATAAATTCGCAACAACGATGCAGTACTTCGCCACGCGTGTTTGGACATTTGAAAACTATCGAACTCAAGACATGTGGGAAGGGATGAGTCCTGAGGATCAAGAATTGTTTTTCTTTGACATCCACAAGATGGACTGGGATTACCACTCGCAAACTATGTGTCTTGGATTAAGAGTCTACCTGCTGAAAGATGATGTTCATACTTTGCCACAATCACGGAAGGAATGGCAGAGGTGAGTGTTAACATTGCATCTATATTTGTGACGGTGAACAGCCGATCGGAACAGCAGCTATGTTGAGCAAGTAACCAGACGTGGTTCGCAGTCCCGGTCTTGTTTTTAATTTTAGTTTTTATCCGTTAATTCCAAGTTAACCATGGACGCATTAACTGGTGTTTATCCGGAGGCCTAATCCCAACACAGATGTGTTAATTTATTTTGTAAACGAGAAGACTTAGAATAGAGAAAGTCCAACGTCAGCTCAGTTCTTAATTAGTGTTAGCTTTGTGTGAGTATCTAATTAGTAGTTAGTTTTAATTCTATTAATCTTTTAAAAGCTGGGTACACTATCGTGCATGGGCAGACTTGGGGTAATGAATTAAACTTCAAAAGGGTCAAATTAGTATCGTTATCAAAAATATAGATCCAAGGCTAGGCCTAATCATAACGTTATCGTTGCATATGTAAGAAGTCCCATAGCGAACAATAATGTGAGGCTTCAATATGTGAGTTGAACGGTTGTAGTTTAGTGGGTTCAGTTCAGAATGCGCTAGTGTGTTATTGGAACATGTAATACGGCATACTGCTGTTGAATATGTAAAAGAGCCCTACACCCTGTAGGGTGACCTTAGTATAGGAAGACCAAAGTTGCAATTCAAGATCAAACAATAACCTCGCTATTTGTCATCGTAGGGGAGGTCGGGTTGATACCATTACCAGCAGAATTGAAATCTGTTTGTTTGTATACAATTTATAAGTTGATTAGTAGACGAGATATGAATAAAAATGTCATTTAAAATGAAATGATCGTCAATTTGACATTTACAATTAAATTTCTCTTAATTTCAATACGGTGGTATGTGAACATACTATAGTCATGTTAGTATCTTGTTGCTACAGGCGACAACAACGACAGACGGACGGTTTGTCGAAAATAGGTTTTTCGGTTTTTTGAAGACATGAAACGGAGGATTGGAAAACCTATCCTATACTTCGTATACTGGGTCGACGACCCTTAGTTCTCGAATACCGCGAGGCTCCGAAAAAAACCAGAGTTGGTCATGAGAGACATGAGAAGATGTAACCCAAGACGATGAAAACATATCTAGATCCAGCTATGTTCCCTCAGGATTGCGTACACATCTGTTGCACAATCGCCATTATTAAAGTGACTACTACTGTGCTGTAACTGCCTACGGATATAAGGTCATCACAACTTCGAAAACTTTCAATGTTTATAAATAGCTCATCATTGAAATCACGAAGATTGGTTGAATAGGTCTCATACGTATAACTCATTTGTTTTGTGATGGCGCTTGGAGGGAGGACGGTCTGGCTTACAGTGGGGAGGGCGGTCGTAATACACTGTCTAGAAACGCACTGACGAAAGGACGGTGGAACACTGACGCACTAGCTTCCCACAACACTAAAAACGACGGAACCTGTTTTCCCGATGAAGGTCAAGTGCCACTACATACCAAATGACCTCTACACTCAGGAGCAATGGAAACCTTTTGCCCGATGAAGGTCAAGTGCCACTACATACCAAATGACCTCTACACTCAGGAGCGACGGAAACCTGTTTGCCCGATGAAAGTCAAGCGCCACTACATACCAAATGACCTCTACACTCAGGAGCGACGGAAACCTGTTTGCCCGATGAAGGTCAAGCGCCACTACATACCAAATGACCTCTACACTCAGGAGCGACGGAAACCTGTTTGCCCGATGAAAGTCAAGCGCCACTACATACCAAATGACCTCTACACTCTGGAGCGACGAAACCTGTTTGCCCGATAAAGGTCAAGCGCCACTACATACCAAATGACCTCTACACTCAGGAGCGACGGAAACCTGTTTGCCCGATGAAGGTCAATCGCCACTACATACCAAATGACCTCTACACTCAGGAGCGACGGAAACCTGTTTGCCCGATGAAGTTCAATCGCCACTATATACCAAATGACCTCTACACTCAGGAGCGACGGAAACCTGTTTGCCCGATAAAGGTCAAGCGCCACTACATACCAAATGACCTCTACACTCAGGAGCGACGGAAACCTGTTTGCCCGATGAAGTTCAATCGCCACTATATACCAAATGACCTCTACACTCAGGAGCGACGGAAACCTGTTTGCCCGATAAAGGTCAAGCGCCACTACATACCAAATGACCTCTACACTCAGGTCCGGAGGGAAACTAGCTGGATCTTCACCTTTTGTAGTCTTTGGTTAGATTCCACTCTTTACCTTTCTTATCGGATCTCTCTTGACCAATTCTTGTTCTTCACATAAATAACGTTTCGATGTCCCAGTATACAGGGTGTTAAAAAACTTTTCAGGACTTTAGGATATGATTCATGAAGGTATGTCCTAAAACCTTTAGTTTGCTGTCTATCTGTCTGTATATGTTTTTTACTTAATACGTTATATCTTAGGAACCTCTAAAGTTATCAACTTTAAACTTGACACATGTATTACATCTAATAAGACCCATTTTGGTGTGGAATATCAAGTTTATACTTTTTAATATTTCAAAATGGCGGCCATGTAAATTAAAAAATCTCAAAATCCGTAAATTTTACAAAATATTTACAAGAGACAAAACAAGTTGCTAAATTTTATCTCCTAATTAACGGTGCATAAATTATTAAGATCTCATGACTATTAATTGATTTTTTGCAATTTTTCAAACTAGAAACATGAATTTTTGCCATTATTACAACATAATTTGCATGTAGTCATTTCCATAAAATTTCAAACACAATTAATAATCATGGAATCTTAATAAATATCCCAAAGTCCTGAAAACTTTTTTTTTCAACACTCTGTATATCTAGATATCTAACTTCCGGTACATCCTGTACATAAGAATTACAGTGCATTATGACTCTTACGTCTTATTGCGCATTACAATTTAGGAGATGATTATTTCTTTGGAATTAATTTAGCTAATTGGCGTAGATAATTTATCTCATTACTATCTTGTAACTTCATTATTTTTAATTAGTGTTATCAAATCATCAAGTCATTGATAAGGACATACCTGTTCCTCTTTTCCTGGCGTCCTTTTCTTTCCTTGTGAACAACGATTTCTAAAATAGTAAACCAGCGAAAAATTATACAGTCCACTTTCAATTATCTTATGGGGGAAATGGTGTAGATCCGAAAACGTGTAGCTTTATTAGACATTTTTCATGTAGTCTTGGGTTAGATCCCTCTCTTTCATCTATCCTATTAGGTCTCTTTAGACCAACTCTTGTTCTTTTTCAATCATGATTCTATTGGACTCTTCGATTGCTGTGTTGTCTTTATTTTATGTTCTTTTCTTTATAACACAATAATGATCGAGAGAATTTAATAGAGGTCATTTGGTATGTAGTGGCGCTTGACCTTCATCGGGCAAACAGGTTTCCGATGCTCCTGAGTGTAGAGGTCATTTGGTATGTAGTGGCGCTTGACCTTCATCGGGCAAACAGGTTTCCGTTGCTCCTGTGTAGAGGTCATTTGGTATGTAGTGGCGCTTGACCTTCATCGGGCAAACAGGTTTCCGTTGCTCCTGTGTAGAGGTCATTTGGTATGTAGTGGCGCTTAACCTTCATCGGGCAAACAGGTTCCCGTCACTTTTTGGTGGTGGGAGAAGCGAGTGAGTCAGTGTTTCGCCGTCCTTTCGTCAGTGCGGTTCTAGACAGTGTATTACGAATAGCCTCCTCACTTCAAGTCAGATCGCCCTCCCTCCAAACGCCACCACATAACAAATGAGCTATACAATTACAATCGATTGTAGTCTCAGGCAACGCAGACACCTGAGACTATGAAATGTCAATCGATCATTTTAGACTCAATATATACCGGGAGATTCAAAATTTCACGTATTTCAGGAGCAATTGTAGAGTTTAAAATAAATTTATCTCCGAAAACACTTCTTTTTCCGTCTGTCAGCCATTTTGTGTTTTTACAAAACAAATTATATCTTTAGAAGTAGATTAGATTTTGAGTACACCGTACAACTAAGACTTTATTTTGTACATTTTCAAAATGGTGGACGTTTAGAATTGTTGTAATGTCGAATATATCTAAAACCATTGATACTACCTACAAAATATTTTAAAAAGTTTTGCTCTTTTATCGAAAAACAAAATCCTTTAGTTTTGTTTTTTCTATCGGTCAAAAGAAAGCCGAATTATCAACAACTCTACTTGTCGAGTATGTGGGGTTATGTTTACTCTACTTGTGTAAACGAGGTATTAACTAGTGATGTTTGAGTTCGAATTCAAATAATCGGTGAATCCGAGTATCAAAATCCTCGGAACTTTCCGATTATTAAAATCCTCGATTGCGGAATAAAATATTCGTAACTAGGAGCAAGGGGACGATATTCGTTAGTAATTCCCTGATTGGTAAAACTGAGATCGAATCCGATGCGCAAAATCATTCTGCGCAGATACTCGAATAATACGAGTATTTGAAATCATTTGAAACCGATTAATTCGATTATCCATTTCACCCGAGTATCAACATCACTAGTATTAACGATTGTTTTTTTTCAATTCTTAACTAGAATTAAATTATTGTTGATAATACCCCCTCAATACAAGGCTATTCATTGTCGAGGCAAAGTTGTTAACTTTAGTCAACTTTAAAAGGGGCGTGGCTTGTGGACAATTAACTAAATGTAATGTTATAACTTAGAGAATCCAATTAACACACTTTTACGTGTTGTTCTCTACTTTGTAAGACATTAGGCCTACTGGTAATAGGCTACATGTCATTACATAAATACATGACAATTAGGCCGGCAGCACACTAGAGCGACACGATACAGATCTTAAGGTAGTAAGCGATGCATGATATTTATCTTATAAGATATGTATCGGTAGTCCGCGTTCAAATCGTGTTGTAGTGGTTAAACTATAGGGGTACCGTTTAGAAAAGAACCACGCGCTGGTTGTGTCTCGCGTAGGTAGAACTGTGGTGGGAGAGCCCGAGTTAGTAGAATACAGGATCAGAACTGTATGACCTAAGTTGAGATTGTGGCTAGAAAGAACCCACAAGGTGGATCTTCTATGGATTATTTTATCAAAAACTCTTTAAATAAGTAAACCTCATTGAATACGTTAAGTTAGGTTAGGTTAAAACTAGGTTATGTTTTTTATTGGATCTCCAGACTTGCAGAAAATCAGAAATTCTTTCGCTCCAGAACATTCACACTTCAAAAGTATTCTGCTGGTTTTGTTGTGTATTGATCACGCACTGCATTTTCAAGCTACCTTGAATGTTACATGTTATGTAGCTCTTTGGTTGCAATTACTCAATAAGGTTCACCTAAAACATGCCACAGAAAAATAGAAACGTCAAACAAACAGTTCCGGGAAAATGTTCGTTGTAATTTTTAGTTTACCTTAACTACCTGAACCTACACAAACTATTATTTAAGCCTGGAAATTGCAGGTTAGCCAACTGTTGGAAACATTTTTAACGGTAATAAGTGTTGCATTAAAATAACCAGCTGTGCTCGCGGTTCTGTCCTCGTGGAAAAAGGGCGTTGTGTGCACATATCCTAAATTAGCCGGATTAGGCCTGAATGGACTTCAAAACAGCGTGTTATAATGTAAGGCAAAAACATTATTTGAACAATACTGATATTTTTACAAAACTCTCGAAATCAATTTCCCTATCACAACACTTTCTCCCTATATTGTGTGGGAATGTAAAAAGAATTTGAAGGTTATGTCACTCAACAGAAAGTTCCTTAAAAACCGGTCAGATTGGATCACATTTATTACTGTAATTTAATATTTAATTTCATCAAACAATTATGAGATTAACACAACATTGCCGACCAAGTCAGGTTTCGGAATTCTAAGGAATGTGTGAATTAACAGAAGCTTGGATGTTATAATAACGTCAAGTGATTAATGCATAGATTTAAAAGTTTGTAATTACTGCTGTACAAATATTCTCTCTCACTCATTCCCAAAACCAAGTATATTTTGTAAAAGGAAGGAACATGGTGGAAGAGTTACTGACACAAACACAGGGGATACCTGATCCTTGGCGGCCGATGTCATTCACCTACTGGATTAACCTTATTGCAAAAAAAAAATTACCGTGTTAGTTAAAGACAATATATTTTTTTATATTCTGCGCAAGATTTTAAGAAAAATGGGTACTTACGTATTAACGCCACCGAAGCAGAAGTTGCTAATGCGCATGCGCCAATATTTGCTTACTTTGCGATATAATTATATATCACGACAGGTTTGGCCAGGTAGCTATATATATATTTGGTACACCTGGCCAAACCTTATATATATATATATATATAAACACCTGGCCAAACCTTTCGTAAGTTTATTGAAGTTAATAATTTGAAATTAGATCATGGATAAACATGAGCTTTAAAAGTGAAGTGCCGCCAATCTACGCCTAACATTTTTGCGACAAATCATAAAATGAAAGTATATGAATCTTAAAGCTGAAAAAAATGGAATTCTGCTTCCCTTAAACCAGTTTGCTCTTTATTGGCGCAACTTCTGCTGCGGTGGCGTTAATACGTAAGTACCGAAAAATGACACCAAACAACAACAAATTTCAATCAATCCCAGTCCTTTACTTGTCTTTTAAGGAGATGATTGTACTGCTGTCTTCAGCCTCTGTAGTTAAACTGTAGTATCAACTGTAGCAACTCTGAAGTAAGTAAAAACTCATAAATTTAAGTAGTTTTTACTTATTAAAAAAAGTTTTATTTTCCCCACAAAATTAAAATATGTATTTCTTCTCATAGCAATATAAACTATAAAATATTCTATCCCCCTGTTAAATCTACATACCAGATATTTTAATTATGTCTTGAAAATGTTTCTTTTATTATTACCTAGTAAAATTTTCAAGAATAACTTAACTCATAATAGAGCATCATTTTCTAATACAAGAGACAAATTTTTTAATCTGTTCCTATAATTTATAATAGACCATCATTATCTAAAGAGGGATTTTTTTCCAATATGATACCTATAAATTATAATAGGGCATCATTTTCTAATGCAAGGGGTAATTTTTTTCAATCTGATCCATATAACCTAAAATAGAGCTTCTTTTTCTAATGGAAGGAGAATTTTTTCAATCTGATACCTGTAATTTATAATAGAGCATCATTTTCTAATGCAGGGGCAATTTTTTCAATCTAATACCTATAAATAAATTATAATAAAGCTTAAGACTTGATTACGAGAGTTAATTTTTACTCTCGAAACGTTGTATTACCAAATAATAGTAAATATCCGATGTTAGAATATAGATTAGGCCTACTGGTTATTTCTTTCAAATGAAATAAATTCAAAATTTACGGATTACAAATTCTAACCTAACAGTGCACATTGGAGATGAGATAGTAACAGGGCGTACTAACGGGTTACCTTTTTTGTGCTTTAAAGATGAAAAACCTTGCAGTGATCATTTCACCTTTTAAGTAACACGTCTAGAGGAAAAGAAAAGATACATTCCTGGGGGGGGGGGGGTGTTTTTAATGAGACCTATAAATTAAGTTAATTTTGTCTGTAAGAGTGTAGCCTAACCCAACCTAGAAATGTTTCTATAAAAGTTCTTCACAAAAAAGACAAGAAAAAACACAAACATTCTATCTCTCTCACATTGTAGGCTATAACGATTAACACAACCCAAGGACATTGTGCCTAGGGGTTTTAAAAACCTGAATTTTAGGTTATGTTCAAATGTGAGCTAATTAGTGCGTTTGTATCCAATATTAACTAAATTGATACAGTTAGATAATAGTTATTTTATAAGCAGAAGACATTGCATCATAGTGTTGCCAAACTCGACTAAAACCGCTTATTAATTTAACGTAAATTATAGGTTTAATGAATTTAAATTGTATGTTTCCTACACATCTTCTATTATTTTGATAATTGTCGGAATTCATGCCTTGATATTAGCGAATTCCGAATACGGTGTGAACATGTAATGTCCACTGATCTTTTGGAGTAATTTAGCTTCGTCTCTCTGCTTCTCAGGAGCTCGCTTATAATGGCAACCCCGAGGGATGATAGCTTGATTTAAACATTTTTATTACCCAGTATAAACCTCGGTTTTTTTACTAACCTCACGTTTCATTGCTTTAGGAATTAAGAAAGGGAATGAAATTTGGTATAAGAGACTACATCGTGCTCATATGAGATGAGATTGGAATTCAGAAAAATCTAATTAAAATGGCGTCCATTTTAAACAGTTTATTGTTCATATCTCTTGTGGTATTCAACTTAGAGACACTAAATTAGATAAAAAGTTGCAGGTTTCAATTCTGCGTGTAATGGTGACCAACCCAATTCTGCGACAATAAATAGCGAAGTTATTGTCAAAAATATAATTTCGAATCATAACCTCTCAAATGTGGATGACACGAGCGTAGCGAGTGGAGTCTTCTAGACGTATATAGAGCAAAGCGAGTGAAGACTTTTTAATTTATTCCGATATACGATGCCCTTTAGGACCTAACCAATTACGAGGTTCAGAAAACAGCTGTTTTAAACAAACTTACCGTACTGGATAAGACCTCCTTGATCTACCAATACAATTTAACATTTCCTACAAGGCCTAAGAAAACAACTGTTCAGCATTTTCTGCTTGTACAAAAAAAACCATCGGAAGCGTTAGGTTTGTCCTTGTAAAACAGATGTTATTTTCCTATCCGGGTTTATTTTTACTCTTTTCGAGTGTTGCCTCATTTTTAGTTTAATATTAAAAAAGTTATACTTCTTTGCGCTCGTTGGGATGGGGTGTTGGTCGAGAAACCGCGTCACGCTAAAGTGAGAAAAATTGAGCGTTCGGGTTGACTCGGCGGAAGTCGTGAACGATCGGGCGATCCCCATCTGCTACTAAGAGACACAGGTGTTCGTATCAGCCGGGGCAAAACCAAGTAAATGATACTTTCTAACCACGTGTTTTAGTTTTAGTATATTGTTATTGATTGTAAGAAAAATCTTGAATATTATAACCGCACAATTATACATTTTTGTATGAAATGCTATAGACTGATACTAGTTTAGTTTATTCAAAACAGACCTAGGCTAGACAAAGTTGATTAAGATTTTTACTGCCCGCCTGATATAATTATGATATATGGCCTACTGACATTGTCGTAAATTAATATTACACTATAAGGTTATAATATATAGTAACGGTTGCATAAAATAACAAGTGAATGGCCAAAGAAGTATAACTTCCACCGTCTGGTCCGACGCAAACCGTTTTTTAAATTTTTTTATAGGTTGTAGTATAAATAGAATATTCAATTTATTGCTTGCTCAATACTGTATTACAATCCTAGTTTTTCAAATTATTGTTTTCTTTCAGTGACTGTAATAACAAACAAAACAAATTAATTGAAAGTCCAAACTACAAACAAAAAAAAGTTTCAAAACTCATAACTGTATCAAAAGGCATTGTAGCATACGTGTTGAATATTTGCTTCTATTTTGTGAAATCTTTAATACGCACATTTTGTACAATTCACATCTTAAATCTGCTTAGAAAACAAGGGAATCCCGCTTTGGTTATGTTAGTACAAGCGATGACGTCATTAAACTATTACCTTTGCATGACCTCCTGAATCTATTAGATTAATGTTAAGAATGGCATGTAGGCCTACTACGCCCAATAGATCCAATGCATACAACTTTTACCTACTGTATGGTGAGTTTGGTAAATGCAAAAAATTTCGACCTCCATTGTTTCATGACCTTGGAAAACCGAATTCTACTTTTCTTCCGTCCATCGTTGTTTACATAACCTAAAAGAAGTTGTACGTAACCTCAAAAATTAAGAATAATATGCTCATATAGAATACTACATAGATTCAGAAAAAAATCTAATAGAAACTGTCAAAATGGCCGGTATTTTTAACAGTTTATTGTTATTTTAATAGCAACGTTAAATAAAAAAAATGTGATTTAGTATGAGCTATACTACATGAGCTATACAGGCATGAGCTATACGAGTAGAGACTTTTTAATATATCTACGACAACAAGAAAGTATTGATATACACAATTACGAGGTTCAGAAAACCTGTGTAAAAAACTGTTTTAAACAAACTTACCCTTCTAGATAAGACCCCTTAATCTACAGATATAATTTATCATTTCTTATAAGATCCAAGACAATATACAAAGGAGCGAATATTTTGATTTCAGAAGGCACTGGTTTTATGGACAAAATATTATTAAACCAGTATAATTTCCATTGTATGGTTGTGCTGGGGTAAGTATAAAATTGGCGGCAAATCTGCTTGTTTTTTATTAGTGTACAATTACCTGAAAACATCGGACACTACAGTTCGTATTTGAGCATAAGCTAAAAACTGAACACTGACGTGTTTGTTTTAGGTTGATGGTGATCATTAACAGTTTATGAGTGTAACTTTCACTCAGAACACATTGACATAACCTAAAAGAAGATGAAGCAATGACACAGATGACTAAAACCAATAAATAACCGTCAGGCAAATTTCACGTCATGACGAACTAGGCCTACTTTCTTTGGTATTTTACTTTCTTACGTCGATATGCGATTGGTCGTAAATCAATCTTTGGCTTTGTGTGGAAATATCCGTTTTGAGATCATCTGTGTCAAAACTAAACGATGCAAAAAATTGCACAAACTTTTCCACTCACCTATCTCCAAAATCAAACACAAACTAATCGTCATGCAAAATGTCGTTCCAGCAAGGGTAAAAAAAAAGCAAAAAATTACGTCATTTCATTTATTATTTTCAATGTATATAGACCTATTTAACCGATAGTTCAACCGGCATTATTTATTTTTTTGAGTTATGGGAATTAATGAGATGGGGTGGGGGGGGGTTATAAAGCTATTCTTCAGAAAATTTGATTGTTAAAGTTAAAGTCGATTTTGAGAATATCATAATTTGGTGTTTTTTCTTCTTTTGGCAGCTGCAATTAAAATTACGAGAAATTTATTGAATTGTCATAGAAATTTATGTTAAATTAGATAAAAATTTACAGAATTGGTGCTTATAATAGTTATTATATAATAATATAATATTTGGTGCACAGATAAAAAATTGTGCTTTTAATGGTACCAATTCCACCGTTCTGCGATGACAAATAACGAATTTATTGTCAAAAATGTAATTTGGAACCCTAACCTCACAATAAAATGTAATATTCTTATAGTTTAGAGATTCACCAGAGCTCCTTCATATATGTACAGCTTCAAGGCTCAGAATAACTTTGACTATAATTATGTGAGAAAGTAAAAAAAGGTTTTATATCAGCTACCTTAAATATGAGTAATCGAAAAGAAAAAGAAACAAATGGAGGAAAATCCACATTCCAATTTTGATCAAAATCGGCTTATTTGTTTTTTTCTTTATCTCACCAAATATCAAATTTCTGCAAAAAATTTTCGACCGCACTTTATTAGGAGTTAACAATTTATACACCTGAGCATGTCAAAGAATCAACCAATAATCATGTTAGATTTGTTTCAGCATGACCATTGATTCATCTCCATGTTATGGTTTGACGCTCGAAAATTAGAGGCTCTAGTGCTGCACCTAACGGACAACTACTTAAAGTAACTTGTTACTCCATCTATACAAGCGCATTCTGATCTTAAACCCACTAAACTACAACTGTTCAACCTACATAATATTATCGTGTGCTATACTTAGATATAAATTCATAGTTTCTACACCATTATTTATTTTCATTCATTAAAATTCTATTATTTCAACGACCAAAGCGAGCAGAAAGTGTGACTAGTTTCGTTGTAGGCTACTTAGTATTGTTGACTATAACCTAGTTTCTACCAGAATAATATGATGCACATGCGTCTTTATTTTAATTATGAACAATGGCTTTTAGTTTTAAGATAAATGAATTGTCACTTGTTGAAGCCATTAGAGTCAAGATTACAGATGATTTAGCTGTACTTTGTTTACATCATTGCTAACCGATTTGACGATGTCACTATTGCGTAACATCCTTTCGTTGCTAAGCAACAGAGAGGTGGGCGTGGCTAAACAAAGTGTAGGCTTTACAAATCCGTAGTTTTATTACGAAGCTAAAGTAAAATTCCAGTTATAGACAGTGTGTTTCGAGATAAATTTTTCAAACTTTAGGAAATGATTCTGGATATTACATTTTTTTAACATTTCCATAAATGTGTTCTAATAAAGCTTCTTTTTCCTTCTCTTTGACTTTGTTTCAAAAACAAAATATAACTCTATGTCAAATTTTGCACAATGTTTTAGAGTATTATTTTGCAGTGTACTGTAAAATATGATATTTCACTAAACCGTTTCAAAATGGCGTTCTTTAAAAATGATTGATGCGTCATAACTCGAAAACGGTCAATTAAAAGGACAAGAAAAAAAAATTCAAGATTGTAAATATTTAACCCTTTTCATGCTGAATAATATGATATCATTATAATCTACTAGCAGAGTACCCGTCCTTCATACGGGGTTGACGTATATTTGTATTGAGTGTTAAGGGAGTTTTCAAGGCCAGTGGGGCGGTGCCCTGATGGAATTTCTAAATAAACATAGGCCTGTTAACCAGGGACCCTAAGAATGTCCATGTACAATTTCAGCTCAATGGGTCCAGTAGTTTTTACGTGATTGAGTAACACACACACACACACACAGACAGACACCATTAGATTTTTATACAATAATATAGATTGAAGAATAGTCATGATATCTTAAAAACTTCTTAACACAAAATTAAGTTTTTTTTTCAAAAAATCGATTTTGATCAAATTTGACTCATGTGTATCTTCAAATAAAACTTACTCAAGAGTCAAATAAAATATCAGTCGCCATTTCTCCAAAAAATATGGCCATGGGGCTGTTAAAAATACGCCATTTTTCAAAATCGGTTCTATAGATTTCGTTAAAATTTTAGCGAAATACGAAAATTAATGACCCCTAAACCGTAAGAAAACACAATTTAAAAAATATAACAGTTAGGAATAGTCTAATGCAAAAAACAAAAATAAACCTTGACACTGAAGATGTGTATATGACAAACGTAGGCCCTTATTAAATACATAAATATTTTTTCAAAGAAGGCGTCCATAATAGTTCTCCTTCACTTTTTGATTGAGAACTATCAAACTGACATTTTTGGTAACAATTAGTTTTACGTCGTTTGTATTTGATCTTGATGAAAGAGAAATAAATTGCGCAATATCTTTATTGTCAAAACGAATAGGCTATGTCTGTGTACTCAACCAAGACTGCATTCACTACACCACACATAAGTGGGAAAGTAAGACTTGAAAACATGTTTATTTCTAAGGTCAGTTATCCTTGGAGTAAACCGGAAATCAATCTATGATTACAAAACACAAGTGGCAATTTTAATTCCATCTTTGAGGTTAGGTTAGCTTCATAGTTTTACATGCATTATTTTCTTTCAATGAAAGTTGTTTATAGAAAGTTACATACAAATAGATTTCGCACTAACTTTCTAACATACCAAACAGCAATCAAGTTCTAAATTTAAGGGAGTTGCTGCTATGGGAAATTCATTAAAATGGGTCCAGAGCACTGAACAAACGACAAATGTTTTATAAAATCATTTCTTTTATGGTGTCGGAAGGACCTCAAATTGACATTGATTTTTTAGCTATCACATAATTCTCTCTATATTCGTGTAGGCTATATGAGAAGTAAGAAGCATTATTTGGCATGCGGGAATTTAAAAAATAAATAAAGTTTAGAATCATCTCCCAAACTGTGTCAATCTACTTACAATAAACCAAAAAAGACAATATTATTCATCTTGTAGTATCTGTGAACATTGTGATCTATGGTGTCGACATTACAATCAAACAGATTACAATAACTAGATTTTACATGTGTTCAATGTCTTGTTTATAATCTATTACCGCCTTTCACTTCATACTGGATTCCTAACCTAACATAACCTAATAATTCCCTCGTAAAAGGTGTTAAGACGGAACAAATCTAGAAATGTTAAAAGGTAAACAACTTATAAATAATACTGACATTTCCAAATGATGAAATTATTGAGCTATGTGAAAAGTTATGACGCAGGCTGCTTTTATTGTAGTTTCTCTTTCATCGGGGATTTCTATAATAAATTATTTCTATCTAGTCTACATTGTTACAGTAATGAACGATATTCAAACATTTTGTCAACGTTACGATACATAAGTATGCTAGAAAATTATAAAACGTTACACAACTTTTCTCACGCACACAAAGTTAGTTTTCAATTTTTTCATAATTAGCTCCAAGGATTTTGATTAATTTTGCTCAAATATTGGCTCTAAAGATCGATACAAAACATATCGATTGTCAATGACTGATCAGAAGTTATTGATTGAAAAGTAAAAGTGAACCATGAGCATTGTAGTAAAGGTTTGAATATTTAAAATCAGCTGAAACAATTTCGATGAAATGTGAAGATTTATAACTCGATCTAACTTTTAACTTTCTCCCATATACGTAGTAGGGCCTATAGAGAAAGTTATAAGATAGGTTAAACTCGTTTGTTTTAATAACTTAACATTTTGGGGAAAGTTGCATAAGGAAAAATTAAAAATTTTCTTGAAATGGGCTCGAATGAGTGTAAACAAATTTTGCTCAAGTTACTCGAACAACCCAAACAAAACGTATTATCTTTCCAGAAATGTCTTTTTGTGAATTATCAATAAAAAACCAAAAAAATTGGCCGTGGGGCTGTTTTGTAAGAGACGTAGTTTTTCCACATTGGCTCCACTGATTTCGTTCAAATTTGATTGAAATGTGAAGATTAGATACCCACACTTGTGTGCAAAATTGACTTGACAAAAACAAAAATGGACCTTGACCACAATCATGAAAACTTGGTTTTAATAAAAAGTAAGTTTAGACTTTATTTAAATATACAAGTATTTATTCGAAGACGACATTCATGGTTCATTTTTACTTTTCTATTGATAACTACCGAAATTAGATTTTTGTGATGATTAATTTTGGTTCTTTTTGGTTTGAGTGGGAACGTTTGTGCAAATTTTTAAAAGGCTATTTTGGGACGTTGTTTTACTGGTAAAAATCTGGTCTGTTAAAAACTTTGTTCTCTTTTTAATGTACTACCATTTTAAAATTTACTAACTAATTTTCAAGTTAATGAACTTGTCCTACTTTTCTTAATATGGTGTTAAATTTATACCACTATTAGCCTTTTGGGAAACGTTATAATTTTGAAGAAACTAAATTTGGCAGTTAGTTTACCTTTTCAATTCTTTTAAAAATTCGGAAGATGGGGATAACTCAAAAATGTGAAATGAGATTCCCTATTAAGTGAAATATCATTTTAAAGCAATAACGAGTAGAAGAAGATTTATATTGGTGCTATATTAAACAGCACCAGATAGAAATTTCAATTAATTCTACGAATTTTTACTGAGACTTAATAGAAGTTGAACTTAAAGTGAAGCAGTTAAATCTGTCTGAAAAACTCTATTAGAATTCTTCGCTTACAGTAAAATAACATTTAGAACTGAAGTGATTCAAATGGGAAAATATGTATTGGAGTATTGGTACAACTAATTTGACAGATCATATAAAATAGAAAACTATAGTGCAAACACAATAAATCTATAGCATCAACGTCATTATTATAAGTTGTTATTTCGAAAAAAGGTCCAAACATTGGATTTTTAGTAAGCCTTGGGTTTGTACGTTAAAAGAGCTTTCTAATAAGGTACAGATTGAAATATTTATAAAACAATTCCATTTGACCACCTCTCCCCAATTCTAATTTCACTATAGGCCGACCAAATCCAAAAAAGGTTTTACAGGAAGACTACCTTTTATAATTGTTATTTAATTTATTTAAATCTTTCATAATCAAATTACTTTAAAGCGAAAATAAAAAATAAATGTACTTTTTAAAATTTATATTGCAATTTTAGTTAGGGACATTATTATCCAGTATGCTTGGTAGCTTGCTTCTCGTAGCTAATGAATTATTTTGAATTGATTTTTTCAAAAGTGGGGTTACCAGTTAAGATATTTTAATTGCTCCGAAAAACTCAATTTTGGGGTAGAAGCCAAGAGATAGACTAAAAATTAGTTGGTATAGTTTTATAAATATGTCACAATAAAACATAGTTTTATTTTTAATTTTAACACTAGTTCAAATTAGATAGAGGAAGAGGCAGAACTTTGAGACACATGCAATATTATATAAAATCATGTCCAATTATTTCTAAAAGGAGGACGAGTAGATGATACATAGTCTCGGTTGCTGTTATATCCATGAGAGAAATCGTAATATCTATAATTTATTTACATATTATTTATTAATTTATTTCTGCTGTACTTAATTAAATAATATAGAATAATTAATGTTGAGGCCGGCTGTTATAACGTCTCAACACTCATCACTGCTGTATAGATTAGGACACAAAGGAATAGTGGAATAGTCTACATCACTTATTTATGTTACCTGTGATGATAACAAGGCCAAACACACATTATGTTTTGCGCTTCTTGTCTAGTTCTCCTTTTTATCGCTTAAAGTGCTGTATTTGGACTATTTTACTTGGTTATTATGTTTTAAAAATTACAATTACATTTTGTCATAAAAAAACTATTTCATTATTATGAAACGATGTCTTTAAAATTCAATTGTATTTATCCTTAAATATTAATAATAAAATCATCTCATATACAAAATACCAACCGTGACGTCTGTATTTATTTTGTAACAACGATATGACGTGTTATTTTATTGTACTATGTATGATGATTTTCCAGACGGAATAAGCTGTCTGTGAAATACATCTTTTGTATGTCAGTATCTGTAATTAACAATTTATAATAATTGTAAAATTTGAATGATTATGAAATTTAATAAAGTACTAATTTTAGCACTCTAAACTATCATTTACTGTAATTTTTAATTAAATTCATCCCATACGGTAGCACCCCAGGCGGCAAGTATTGAAGCTTTAATATAGGTAGGTAGATTTAAAGACTTTCTTTCTATGGTTTTTTAGTACCGAGTTTGTTTTATACTCCTTGTAACCTCCTATATGTTTCTCAAGGACTCATGATTATTAAATTATATCAGCCATCTTGTTAAAAGCCGCGTTTGGACTTGGAGTTTGGCTGGCTGCCTGAAATTACTTTAGGATTAGTTTAATTTATATATTTTATAAATATTAGTTCTACCATGGGAGAAGAAAATAACAAAAATGGTAATGTAATTTTCATTATATTTGTTTGAAATAAGAATATAGTTTTAACCTGTAGACACTTATTTACTCTTTCCAAACCAAGCACAAACAATAACTTCGGTACCCCCAGGTTAATGACAACAATTTACAGCTCCACGTCATTACAATAGTAATTTATAAGAATTCACCCTATTCAATTTATTAGCACTAAGTCTATAGTTACGATCTGTTTTTAATAAAAGCATTTGTGTTGTGAAATAATTTGAACTACTTTGGTTAGCCTATTTAATCTTTCCCAACCATATTTTATCTTCAATGTCTAGAAGCTGTATAAAAACAAAATAAGTTTATTTGAGACTTCCTTTCAAAGATAAAAGACAAAATAAATTGATTGCTTATTCTGTGTCCAACTATATGAGAATGGAATGATGTGTCTAAACCCTAGATGATATGATATTTGAAATTGTGTTTAGCCTAATCCTAGTTAAACCCTAATTTCAAAATTGGCATCTTCATTTACAGACTTTCATCCACATAGCCACGTTTATATCACTATTTCTTAAAATATGTCAATTTAGTTATTATTTAGGTCCTTATGAGATGTATTGTGATTTTAATATATATTAGTGCATTTTAAAACAAAGATTCTAACCTAACCTTTCCTAGATGCTAAATATCTGTTGTATTATTTATTTAGAAGCATAATAATATTAGAAAGAGTTTAATTTTTAATTAAATTTAGACGATTCATGTAACTCCTTGGTAGGTTTACAGTAAACTTGCTAATTACTAAAAGTTTTAAGAACTTTGCAATTGGCTATTGAATAGGAGTGGTAAATGTTTACTTAAAGGTAACTTGTAATTTTTAGAATTTTTTGAAATTGTATACTACATAGCCTACCTTACTTCTTAAGAACTCTTTTCCACTGAAAGAAAATCACGATTTACAATCTACGTTTTTATAGCCTATTCATAATGGCAAGACATGATATCAATGTGAATAGCGTGTGGTTTGATGCATGCACATTACACAATGACTATGATAATTTGCTACTTATATTTTCGTAAATTTATTGAAGGTATTATATTCCTTTAATACGTTATGTGATAATATTAAATTACATCCTTGACACTCCATTTCCAACAAATAATATTGAGAATTGCACACTAATTGCATATTTGCGTTAGACACTAAATTGCATAGCCTAGTAATAAATTATATTATTAATATGAAAGATTGACAAGATATCACTTGATCAGTGATCTCAGATATAACATTGACATTTCTTTAGTAAGATATGAGTTGTGAATGTGAACATTAGCTATTATGGATATACCCGTTGATTTCATTGTTTTGAAAAGTATTTTTTGGTTAAAAAGAGTGACCTGCGTAATGAAAACATTATTTATTCTTAAGAAGTGAGTTATGTAGTATACAATAAAAATTTTAAAACTCCGAAAATTACAAGTTACCTTTAAGTAAACAATTACGGAATAAATGTCTATACAAATTATTTAACAAACAAAAATTATGTGAATTACTTTTTTACTGTAATAACTAGGAATAAAATTTAAGAAATTATATTTTATAGATGTTGTAACAGGAAGTGGTGACTCAACATATTATAATAAACGGTAAATGTCGGTTGTACCTCTTTCTCGAATTTTTCTATGAAAAATTAACAATCATAAAATATGCTACCTTTCTTGATATAATATAGCTACATTACTTGACCTTGTAAGGTAAAAAAATTTGTGTACAAACCTATTTGCGTTAAACCTATTTTGTTTTAACGTGCAATTCATTTAATGGACCTTAACCTAGAAAACTTGAAATTACCTTTTTTTTCCGTGAAAAACATTTTTGCTACAAAAAATGTTTCTATTCATATGAAGACAGGTATGTAGGCCTAGTACAAAATTAATTAAAAAAAAAAAATCAAAATTGGGGCGCTACAGTAAATAATTACCATATAAAAGTACGAAATGCAGCTCAGGTTATGAATGCCTACGTTAATATTTATTACTACATTTGTCAAGTTCGTGACTGTGTGATCGCTTGTTTTATTAGGTCTGGCTAGATGACCTAATATCTCATCTAATGACCTAATGGTCTCATCTATAAATGTAAAAAATAATTTACAATCAATAATCATAAAATAATAATCAATAATCAATAATAATTTATAATAATAATTTATGATTATAATAATTTTATAATCATCTTTCTGACACTTTTTTCTCGATAATAAAATATTTTTCCAACATTTATTTGACGAATAAAACCCATAAAAATTGATTTTGAAGTGAGGCTACTCTGCTATATAATTACCAAATATATAAACATTTTTCAAACACTGTGTCCGTAGTTCGTTTTCATTTTTTTACTAATAACAACTAAACTGATTTTGGTGACAAATAGTTTTGGTTGGTTGTTATTTGTTTTGGGAAATGGATGAGTCTGACAGTTTGTGCAATGATTTAGTACCGTTTGTTTCAGTTTTAGTGTTCTTGTTGCATACAATATCTAATCATATTTTGTTCTTCTAATGCTAATGTTTTACTATAGAATATTACAATCAAAACCAGACCATTTTTTTTACTTTGTTAATTTTTCTTTTCAGCTGAAAAAGACAGGGATAAGGATCGCCGTCGGCGTTCCCGTTCTAGATCTAGAGACCATAGGAAAAGAGGATCTCGATCTAGAAGTAAAGAGGCTAAACGTTCACGTTCTAAAAGTCGTGAAAGACATAGTAGAAAGCGTTCAAGGTCTTCATCACGAGAGAGGAAGCCAGGCAGATCACGTCGTCGTAAGGCTTCTCTTTATTGGGATGTACCACCACCTGGCTTTGAACACATTACACCCCTTCAGTATAAAGCGATGCAAGGTAGTGGTTGTTCCTTGGCTCCAATCACAAGTTAGCACCTTGAAGCTATTTTACTTTATTACAATATTAGATTTAGCTTTTAGAAAACTATGTTTTGGTTTTGACAGGGATGTCAACAAGTCTCCATTGTTAATAAATAATAATAAATTCAAAATTCCAATTTTCACATAAAAACAAGATGTTTCGACTATTAAGTCGTAATCCTCAGATGCAAACAGAAAGTTTTCCCCAGTAGTGTTTAATTAAGTACACTCTCTATGCTGCTTCAAAATGTTTATTTCTATCGTACAGCTATTTCTCTATAAAAATAAATTTAAATTAAACACTTTTATTTAATTAAAATGGGACAGTTTAAAGAATCTTTTTATAAGTTAAAATAACAGCTTTAAAACCAAAATAGTGTTTTTACAAAATATCCCTTTGTCCAGTAATGACTAGTAGAACAGAAACCATCTGTACATAAACATGATTTCAAGCTCTAAAATTAAGATAGAAACATTACATTTTAGTTTAGGAGACTATAATGTGATCATATAGAACCCCATTGAAATTCAGAAGAATCTAATAAAAATGTCAAAATGGCAGCCGTTTTTAACAGTTCATATCTCTTATGTTTAAAAAATGTACCACACTAAAGTAGATTAGAATTTGGAGATTCTGAATAATGGTACCAACCACACTTCTCTATGATGACAAAAAGTAAAATTATTGTCAAAAACATAATTTCGAATCATGGTCTTCCCAAGAAAATATGACATTTATAAAGTTACAAGATCCGGCAGGGCGGAGTCACTGACATGAGTGAACGGCTCCTTCATGTACAGCTTTGATATCCAATAGGGCCTAGGACACTGACACAAAGCCCTATACACAATTACGTACTTCAGAAAACCTGTGTAACAAACTTCCCTTACTAGACCTCTTGATCTACCAATACAATTTAACGTTTGCTACGAGTCCTAAGAAACCAATTTTTGAGCATTACATTTTTAGAGGATCTGTTTGTATTTCTTTGCATGATGAGGATGGTTAAGTACCATGATGATTCATTAACTTGTCCCGTTTTCACTTTAGATGAGCACGTGGTAAAAAAGCTGTACCTCAAAATTAAGTTTGTGTTCCTAATTGCCATCGTTAGGGAAAAAGAAACTGAAAAGTATACTAAAATTAAAGTAATAATAACTGTTCACCAAATTTGAATTTTCTACTTATAACTTATTCCAAAATATTAATAGTTTTACAAACAAACTTCAAAAATTGTAAATTTCAAGATTATAATTTAATTCCTTTTTCCAATTTTTGAAGTACATAATGGTGTATAATAAAAAATTAAAAAATCTATGTTTGAAATAAATAATTAAAAAAATATTTTGAATAAGTTATAAATTTTAATAACAGAGTTATTCCCAGGGTTCACTTTAGTGAATACAGTCTTGGCAAACCTGAGGGAACCTAGCTGGGTTAGATCTCTCTCTTCCATCTTTCCTCTCAGGTCTATTTTGACCAAATCTTGTTTTTTTATCCTGACTCTATTAGACTTTTCAAAGGCTATTAGACAGATAGGGTATTCACCTTTAAATTAAAAAACGTAGTCGTAAACAATATGTTTTACTCGTTACAACCTTTCAAAATGATCTCATCGATTATAACATACTATAATTTTCTTGGATATTATTTTTTGTATACTAAAAGAGAACACTTTTGTATACATATTTTTATGCATAGGATCCCACAAGACTATCCGAACCAATGCATTTTAAATTGAAAAATTACATACATACATTGAATCATCATTTACTTTCCGTTCAGAAGCTAAGTGAATATCAATTTTCCGATATTTAAATATTGTCTTAAATGCTTAACATTTAAATTATAACAATATAAATTCCTTATTGAGATTAGAAATTAATTTGTAGTATCATAATTATCAGCTACTATGAGTATATTCATAGTTATAAATCAAAGGGTTAATATTAAAGTAAATCAACTTAATTTATGTCCAGTGACAACCAATTCATTATTTAAAAAAATTCTTTTTTAGTCCTATGAAAGACCAAATCCATAAACAAAAATTCACCTGAATTTACTGTTTTCAGCCCAAACAGCTGGACTGATTTTTATGCTGTGTTTTTACTTATCTTCTCTTTCAATAGTCTTGTTATGCACTAATTTTTGAATTTTTATTTTCAACACCAGACAAATTTTAAAACCACCGAATAATAATGTGGAGTTTTATATACTTTTCTTTTTATAAGATCTACATGACAAAATTGTTGACATCCTTGTTTTAAGTGATTATGAAATGAACAGTTAACTTGTTAAAACCTTCTCAATATTTTCTAAAAAGTGACAAAGACAGTAGTCTTTGAAATTAATTAAAAATTTTTATTGTGAATTTAATTTTGTCCAATTGACGAGACTTTGGAAAATAATGTGGAGTCTTTAATATTAAAACCTACCCTCAATTTGATCTCTATTTTTTAAGTGATTTTTTTGAATGAAATACAAGTTCTGTGTAGAAAATCAGAATTTTTATAATGTAAATTACTTGATAGGTGTCATCATTCGTACAATATAATACAAGCAGATCCTCTAAATGTAATGCCCAATAGTTGGTCTCTTGGGTCTTGTAGGAAATGTTAAAATATATTGGTAAATCAAGAGGTCTTACCTATGTTCTGAACCCTCGTAATTGTATATATCACTACTTTCTTGGCATCAGCTAGATGTGAAAATTAAAATAATGTGTATAAGTTTAATAACATATGTACAAAAACTGTTTAAAATAGCCATTATTTAGAGACTTTCAATAGAGTATAGTCGCCTATACTAAATTTGATTTTCCTATGTCAATTTTCGAAACTGCTATCATGATTAAATTCAGACAACAACTATGTCGGGTGGAAGGCATGTTAAATATCACTTTCTTGGTTTCCTGAAGCCATGAAATGTGTAGATTAGTCAAAAAGCGGAGTTAGAAATTTGTTACCCTTTGTTTTGTATACTGGATAAAATTTAAAAAATACAAGGTTGTCATTTTTTTTGAGGGGGAATGTTTTATATATCTACGCCTTGGCACGGGACATGATTGTTTGGCGGCCCACTTGAAGTGGATCCATGTCCTGGATTCCGATCTTTGTGTGTTGTGCCAACAAACGGAGGAGCCAATGAATAGGGAACATCTTTTGAGGTGCCCCAGGCTTGGTACTGAGCACCAGATTTCGAAGAATTTTCCTAAATTGTACTGTGATGCCAGGAGACTCATGGGTTGATTCTCACATAGTCTGCCATTAGAAACAACAACAACAACTGTTTTATGCACTGAGTGTGAGACTCCTGGATCCAAGTTACTCACTAAAACCTCCAAATCTCTACTTGGGCAATTTCCACCCGGAACTGCTTTGAACATTACTTTGGGGTGGTAGCTTGACACACTCCTTCTGACTAGGCCATCAGAACTTTAGATATAAGTTATTGTCTATCATTATCTTTCTGCAATAGGACAGACTTCAGGATATTCGTTCCTACTTGCCACTATTTTTCATTCTTTACATTTTATTAATCACCACAGGTTCATCTGTTATGAATATTTGGTTCCTTTTTTATTTCTATCCAGCTACCATCTAAGACAGCGGAAGAACTTGAACCATCTAAGACACATCTAAGCGTTTAGTCTTAGTCATATAGAGCTTTGTACCAGCTAACACTGTGCGTTCGTGGGAAGTCCTTTTATCAAAATGGCAGTTATGCAGTTGATAGACTTGTTTTCTGTATTCATTTCATCATAATTAGAAAGCTCCCAGTGGCGTGTAGCACACGCAATAAAATTGTGGCTACAAAACTGGCAGGAGTGCTGAAGTGTAAGCACGAGTCGAGTTCCTGAATCACTGAATGAATACCACAAGCAAATTGAAGAATAGCGCTGCACTTGGACTATCAAACAAAACTGTCCGATGAATTTTACTCAATTTAATAATTTAAACTAGTTGACAATTTGATTAATTTTTAGTTCCAACAGTTGCAAATTATTTTCTTTAAATGTCATCAGCTAACGTAAAGATCCAGCTCACCTCCACCGCCGCAGGGACAGCCCTTCTGGCTATTTGGGTAGTAACAAACCCACGTACCCGAGTTATTTCTTCCCCACAATACTTGCAGTTAGTGGTCTCTCCAAATAATGGTTTGAATATACCCCTAACCACAAACAATAAATAAAACACAATTATTGTACTTTATTTTGTTTATTCCTCTAAATGATGATCATCAGAGGGACTTGATTCCAAACTATACTACATCTAAACTTGCACTTCTAATTGTGAAATAATTGTGTTTTATTTATTGTTCCTAGTGATTGTGGTTAGGGGTATATTCTCAAACCATTATTGTAAATTCACCGCAGTGCTCAAAAAGATTGTATCTGGCCTCTCTAAGCTTAGAACATATCGCTCATTTACTAGTAATTTTGTATAGGATAATAAACCATTGGATATACATAAAATGGTAAAATAATTTTGTGTTCTATCATGCCATCATATTGGCTAAACACCAATTATTTGTTTTTGAGAAAATTAATTTTCCTGGTCTCTCAAAATGTTGAGAACTGTTAAAAAAATCAACATTGTTACACTATCTGAATAATTTTTATTAATATGTAGCAAGATAATAATATTTAGCATGGTAGGCTTGTTCATGCCTAATCACTCAAAACCAAACAAATACTATAGCAAGAGACAACTCAATTACTTAGAGCAAGAGATATATATATGTAAATGGTTGTTACAAGTAGTGTTGAGTTGTCCCCTGGTATACAATATTAGTTATATTTAATAATAATTTAAATTATAAGATAATAATTATGGAGCATTTGTAAAGAAAAACTATTTTTACCAAATATTTTAATAGTAATCAAAATTATCACCAGATTGAAGCACCTACCGAAAGATCTAGAGGTATGTTTTAGTACGCTTCCTGGTGTTCCACTGACTGTCCTACGCTTTACAATGTTAAGTGTGAGAGAGGCCTTAGTGATGCATTGCTTGTGGTAATGTATGTCTCTGATTTTCATTATTTATTAACACCTTTTTGCTTTAATATTCCATCGAGGGGATTCAGGTGGACCAGAATATTCATTCCGCATGATCGTAACTTACAATCTATGTAGGGAAATTAGAATCCAATCAATGACCCGCTACTAACACATAATGGAGTGATGTACTATCTTGCTGGCATCATTTTAGGCCTTGAGAAAATTCACTGTTGTAGAAAATTGGCTTTACTAACACCTGCCATTCTGAAAACAAACCACATATTTCCATGCAATTGTCAGGATTACATTTTGTTAGCTTGTGTATTTTTTATTCTTTAAAGTCAAAATACCTTTCTGTCGTTATCGTGTAAAAAAAAGAAGAAGAAGAGATAAACACTCCCTTGAATAGTCTAATATCATCAGGGTGGGAAGAGAAACCTGATAGGTTAGATGAAATAGAGAGGTTTATCCCAAAAGTACATAAAGAAAAGTGTACATCCAGCTAGGTTCTTTGTGTTTGCCACACCCATATTCACTGTGTTAACACTTATTTAGAAGTTGTAACATTTAAGGATGGAATTTTTTCTATTTTTATTGGTCATATTCTGATGTACCTCCGGTTCAATAACAGTTCTACATATTAACTTATTTGAGCATGCCTATTACGTTTGCCTTCAGTATTTCACTTCAGTACATTCCACTTTCATTCTATATGGGTTGGTGGTCGAGAACAAGGTGAACATTGGCAGTTGCTGGCAGCTGTATTGGGACGACATGCTTTGAAGTGTCCATTACTTATCGATATAATCAACACACTCTAAATATCAAGTTCACACTTTTCCTCCAAACAAAAAATATCTTCACAGTATACTGATACAAACAGCTGATCTTATTGTTGTACAGCTGTATTGTTCACACGTGATATTACACACAAGTATTAAGATGTAGACACATATTGTCTAAATACATCATCAATATTCATATTTATGAAAATCGTCAGTGAAAAGGAAAAAATAATCAAATATATTTCAAATGGATGATTTAATTATTTGGTGTACAAACAAAAATATGTATGTGCAATAGTGTATTTTATTACAAATTCAAACTCTTTAGGGCTGAATAAATGAACTCTTTATTATCGATTATTGAATAATAATAAATAAAGACCAATTAACTAAAAAAATTCAGTCACATGTTCAAGTTTTTAAAAATTAATTAATAGAACTTTTTCAAATTGTTGAAATATAGGACAAAAAAATTCAGATGAAATATTTCTTTATACCGATATTTAGATATAACATCAACTATTCAGTCCATTTTCAACCTGTTTGCTGTTTGACCTGCAGCTTGTTATTTCACCCTTGGGCGCTCATTTATAGTCGTTATAGTTGTGGCAATTCCTAGGGTCCTTAGCTGGATCTATATTAGTCTTAAGTTAGATCCTTCTCTTCTATTGTGATTGACTAACTCTAGCTTGTTCTTTTACAACCTTGATGCTAGTAATCGAGTGCTAGAGGTTTTTATTTTACATATTTTTCATTTTTTTTTTTATAAGATGATTACAGAGTTAGGCCTCTCGGTTAAAAAATAAAAAATTAGTGATGGGCTGTTAAAAAATACTGAATTTCTCAAAATCAGCTCTACCGGTTTTGTTAAAAATTTTAGTAAAATATAAAGAATAATGACCCAAACCTGTGTGTAACTTTGTAAGTAGAAAAATATTACAGTTCAAGAACAATTGGCAATAAACAAAAATGAACCTTTGACCACCATCATTAAAAAAAGCTTGATTTTAATCTAATATTACTTAATGCTGTGGAAGCAAGTTTAGGCTCTCACTTAAATATATAGGTGTTGCAATCTCAAGGGACCCCAGCTGTATTTACATTTCATCTTGCCTATCTGGTCTCTCTTGGCCAATTCTTGTTCTCTTCCAGGCTAGCGGCCTTTATTTTATGATGTTTTCTTCCAATTTTATTATAAGGCAATGATGGGCAAGAGGTTTGTTGCCTTTAAACAACAAAGCTGAAACAATATATATCAATACATTCTGAACTGTCATTTATCAGATAAAAGTAAAATCAAACGATCTATTCATTTCATTTTGATAACAAACAACAATATTTTAGTTATATTAAAATTAGTATAAAATATTGGCTTTTCCACAGTTAGAATGAACGTTATTGTTGTGTACAACTTTGAAAGTTTGATTGAAGGTGTTATTCAATCGTTCTAGAAGGGTTTATTTATTCGATTATATAAAAAAAAACAATGTAGGCCTATATATTTAATATAATGGTTAATATTTAATTATGTTTTGTTATTTCCAATATTTATCAGATCTGTCCATAAAGTATATCTTGCTTTACCCACCACCAATACAGTCATTTACAAAACCATGGCCGCCCCTCACAATAGCCACATATTGTCTTCGGTCTCTTGCTTTTCTCTTCCAGTCATTCACACAGAATTGTTTAAGGCCATCCCTGACATCATCCATTCATATATTCGTAGGATGCTCAGTTTTTATCTTCCCATCTGTGTTTCCACTATATATATATATATATATTTCTACTGTCCTTGTTTCATACATTCTTTCAAGATGATCTAGCCACTTATTCCTAGCAATTATTATTTCTGTTACTTGGTTAGGCGTTGTCTCTCAGTTTACGATTAGTTCTTACACGCCAAGTTCTAAAGTACCTCCTTCCCCACACTGCCAATCTTGTTTTATTTTATTTTGTCAAACACCCAGCTGTTTAATGTTACTGTATACCGTGCATGGGGACAATACCACTTTTAAAAACAGTTTGCAACATCCTCATTTGGAATTAACATTAGCATTAATTGTCGTGGGACTCACTTCTAGTGAGTAACGATGTGGAAATCCCAAGGCAACTGAGCTGGATCTTTATGAAATCTTGGGTTAAATCCCTCTCATTTTTCGTCAGGTTACTTGTTCTTCTTTTACTCTGGTGCTGTTAGAGTATTCGAGGGTTAGGGGGGGGGGGTCTTTATTTTATGTTTGTTTTTTTTAATCGTTTTTAAAAGAATGATGATCAAGAGGTTTTTTCATTTTTAAACAACAAAGAGAAAATAAAGCATTAATAGTCGACCTTTCTTTTTAAAGGTGATTTAACTTTGTGAAAAGCCAGAAATCACAAGAAGCACAGATTTGTAAAAGACCGAAACATTTAGGTTATTCCATGTTTAGGCTGCAAAGTTACATTGAAATCGCATAAACCATTCTTATGACATACGTAATGATTGGATACATTGAGAAAATTTGTTACACCATTTAATTAAGTTGTCTTTTACACCCATTTTATTATGGGTTAACAAGACCTTGTTGCATGCTCTTAGACTTAATTTATAATTAGTTTACTGATCAAGTGATTAAACCTTGTATTTTCAATTGCAGCTGCAGGTCAGATTCCTGCTAATATAGTTGCAGACACACCACAAGCCGCTGTTCCAGTTGTTGGCTCAACCATTACAAGGCAAGCTAGACGGTTATATGTTGGTAACATACCATTTGGAGTTACTGAGGTAAGTTAAGTCGTGTATATTAATGAATTGGTTTAGGGGAGCATTCTGTTTGCAGGGATAGGATAGATAAACTACAGCACTCGCATGTTACAATGTCCCCATGGTTGATTATCTCTAACTAATTTTTTAGAGGCCGAACCATTATTGAGGGACATCCTTACAGTGCCAATCACCTGCTCATAATGGTCAGAAATCTCAGACTATAAGATTTCCATGTCCAACAGGGAATGTTTGAAATGACATTATCCAATACATGTGGCAAAATTTCCAACAACCCTCGTTGGGGAATTTAAAAACCACTTCGACCTAAAAGTAGCAAGCAGATCCAACAGCTTGTATGTCAGAAATCACAGACTATAAGATTTCCACGTCCAACAGGGAATGTTTGAAATGACATTATCAATACATGTGGCAAAATTTCCAACAACCCTCGTTGGGGAATTTAAAAACCACTTCGACCTAAAAGTAGCAAGCTGATCCAACAGCTTGTATTTACTTCTATCATTTCCCAATGTTTAAATCCCCACACAATTATACTTTTTGAAAAAAAATAATGTAAAATCTCATTAAGTTTTATCTATAAATATTGAGATATCATCCCCTGGAGCTCTATATACTCTCAAAACAATTAAAACACCCTCTTTCAGAGCAACCTTACAACAGGAAAACTCGAAATGAGTATCTATCGCCACAGACTCAAACTTTATGAATGCTGTGGAAAATCCCTTTTTTTTGCAAAAGTTACTACTCCACCTCATTTTTTTCCCTTCTACTTTTCTATAAAAAACTATCTGCTTGATCATATCCCTCAAAACAAAACAATCAATCCCATGATCAGGGAAAACATGTTCCTACCACCAACATTCATGACAGAACATATTAAACTTACTTATTTCTATACTATTAACAACAGAAAAATTTAGATTATCTGAGTTGACAAACTTATCCCTACCATCATTTAAATTTAACCTAAAAAATCACTATTTGTCTTACGAGATGTGTCCACTACAACAGTTCTGCCAGTCAAGTACCATCTTTCTAAGTGTGTCTTCTCTCTGTGCGGCTGCTGTGGATTTTTTTGGGGTACAAGTTGAGTTCTGTTGATAATTTTTTCTTTGGGTTTCACAGTTAACCATCTCTCCAGAAATGTAGGGTTTTTTTTTATACACCCTTTCGATGATTTACTTTGAATGTGATACAAGTTCTGCAAGCCTATCTGACACTATCTGTTTTACCTCTTAGATTCAAGTGTTCAGTTTTTGTAAATTCAAGGGAAGGGAGTCTCATTTATATAAAGTTAAGAGAAATATTCTTTTTCTTTGTTTCTCATTTACTTTGGCGTGAATAAAGTTATTTGCATAGTCTACTACAAGATGCTTTCTTATAGAAAGGTCCTTTCGGCCCTAGAACAGTATTTATTATTAAATTAGTCTTATATGAAATTGGGAAGATTTTTAGCCAATGAATCGCTTATGCCAAATGAACCCACTATAAAGTCATCCCCAAGAGAAATATAATTGGCCCCATCAAAAAATATTATTAGGTGGTTTTTCTCTGTTAAATTTTCAACAACCTTCGTACCAGCTTCTGCTATCACTTTCATGGATTCGCCCAGATATACAAATCCTGCAATTTCATATTTCTCCCTGTACATATTTAATAAAATGTTGGATACTTTATGTCCATGACTATCGCTAACCACAATAATCTACTTTATCATTTCAGGACGCCTGTCAGCTTATTTCGATATTCTCTCTTCAGTTTGATTAGCGGTTTAAGATACTAGTAAAATATTTCTAGTATTAAACTTTGGGAAAACAGTACTATTTTTTAAGGGACGGATTTTAGCTCTCCTCTTTTTAATTTAACCCACTCCGAGTTAAAAGTGAATTTCTGAATTTCACTAAATTGTCTCAAAAGTCGTGCATTTTCTTCTTATTTTTCCATGACTAGGAATTAATTCCAAATTTTGCTTTCTGCCACAATCCAGATCCGTGGTAAGTTCTGTTATTAACATGTTCACACTTTCCAATTCGATTCGCAGGATCTTTACTTGCTCTGTTAAAGCGTCATTAATTTCCAAATCATCAAAATCCCTTTCGAAAAACAGAATTTGTTGTACTATTCATTCTCAACAAAACATCAAAATCAACATTCAGATACAATCGTACCAATCTATAATTAACTTAATCTTGACCACTGAATTCAATCAGCTGATAATCTATGTTCCTGATCATGAACAATTGAAATAATTATTTAAGCTTTATACTTTAAAAAAACTGTTACAGAAAAAAGAAAAAACAGACCTGTAGTGTAGGGCATCTATTATAGAAGCTTGTTACCAATTTTCACTATAAAACAACACAGAAAACCATACCAATCAAGCAAAGTCAAGAGCAATAGAAAAACAGTCTATCACTGAAGCTATTCAATTCAATCCCTCCATGAAATCTCTCTAATAATAAATTACAGGATATCTTCTTCTTCTTCCAATGGCACCTTCTGGCTCACGCCATTTTGGTTCTTGCCTCCCAATAAAGTCCAGGAAAGTCCCTTTCTTGGGAGGCATTTTCCAGCACTGTTGATCATTTAGCACTATCCAGGGGACACGTACAGCTTAAAGTGTGCTGCGGACGCGATCAACTTTTAAATTACAGGATATAAAAACTATGAATTTTAATTGTAATTACTTGAAAATGCAGGAAGGAAAATAAAAATATGATAAGATAAACATAATATGCACAATCATAACCTCAAAACTCTTCTTATCAACATCGTCATCTAACTCTGACTTAAGTTGTCTATCCACTTCACTACAATTTAAATTTTCTTCATCTACGCGTCTATTCATCTTGACAACTTCAAATAATACAACAATGACACAAAATACTAATCAAAACTGTAAAAAAACCAGCACATTTTTATTCAACTAAAACAGCTGATACACTGGCAATTTTCGAGCGGCTGATGTTAAGTGCGCAGTTGCTTGCCATTAAAATTATCAGATGTTTTCTCCATATTTATTTTCGTAAATTGCTCAACATATAATTTTTTTTTTATTTATTAATATAGTTCTTTGTGTATTGTTTTTGGAAAAACAATCTAAACGTTGTAACAAAAAATACTTTTACGCATTTTCTTCTGAACCTCCGATATATCGGAGGATAGTCTCCAAAGGGTTCAATATCCTGGAATGGTATTATTGAGAAGTTTACATTTCAAACTTTTGACCTGTCAAAAATATTCTACAAGTTTTCGAGCCTGGTTGCTAATACTGAATTTTTTCCATGTATTGCCCCAACTAAATTAATCTTAATGGACATATGTATTGAACTAAACGTCTAATGAATTTGTTTGTTTTAGGATGAAATGATGGAGTTCTTCAACCAACAGATGCATTTATCAGGTCTAGCTCAAGCTGCTGGAAACCCAGTGTTGGCCTGTCAGATCAATTTGGATAAGAACTTTGCTTTCTTAGAGGTACGCCTGTTTTATAAACTATCATTTGTAATTTTGTAGTGGTAAATTAATTGTATTTCATATATGTTAATATGAAATATAAGTATATAGGACATTTGAATTTTGTGAACATTTAAAGAATTATAGTATTATTTAGACACTTTCGTGTTGTGAATATTTGTTTTTTACACTAATATTTATTTATTTATGTATAAGTGATTATTTGAAATCCTTGATGTATTATAATATGTTTATTTGTTTCAGTTCCGTTCAATAGATGAAACAACGCAAGCGATGGCTTTTGATGGTATTAACTTTAAAGGTCAATCTTTAAAAATAAGACGTCCCCACGATTACCAACCTACACCTGGCATTTCAGAAAGTGCGGCTGTTAATGTCCCAGGTAATTTCGATCAAAGTATGTATCATTTTTATTCACTTCTCTTAGATTTAACAATTAGATTAATTAGACTATGTTAGAAATGGATATTTGGGCTATTTTTATAAGGGGTTGTCCTTCAAAATATCAGTTAAATTTCATAAAATACTAATAGGTTTTTGTAAACATTGCAGGGATATTTTTAATAAAAGATGAAAAAATATTGTACAAAGTTTTTCTCACACTTGTTTACAATTGAAATCCTAACAAAACTATTCATCGCTGTTTAGTTTTTGTTTTCTAGAAATTATTCTTTATTGGAATTTTATATTATTTTCAGTTTTCATTTTAAATTTTTACCGATAACTCACGAACCAGCATTTTTGGAGGGATGACGACTATTGCGTTTTTGTTTAGGTATTTAGAGGCCACAGTTTAGCAAAACTTGTAAGAGTTGATTTTGAAAAAAATCAAAATTTTGTCTTATGGCAGATCCCCTTAAATTTTGATTTATTAAAAAGAAAAAATGGAAATAAGTCCCGAGATATGGCTAAAAATTGTGTTAAAATATCCAAAAATCCATTTCTATTAGATATAAGATACTGATGAGCTCACTCAAGTAACTGAATGGTCGTAAAAATATGTTTGAATCTAACATTTAACACATTGGTACAACAGAAGTCATTACATGCAACTTTTTGCTTTTCAATTAAGTAGTAAATAAAGTATTGTGATAAGAGGAAAATTGTGATTCTGTGTTCTGGAAGTTTTGAACGTCTAGGAACTCATTGATTCAGACATGTCTGTACACATCAGTACAACATAGTCACATTCTTCTGGTATATTTTGTTCATGCTGTCAAGAATTACTAATTTTTTTATCTTTTATCTCGGTGATTTCCTCAAATTTAAGATGAAAAAAATTATAAAATTCGTAATGTTATTTAAAAAAAAAAGTTGATGAAATGAAATTGTTACCGAAAATAGCCAAATCTGTAAGGTTAATTATGATTGAAATTGTTTAAAAGATGGATTTGGTGCAAAATATTGGACAAACTTTTATACTGACCTATCTCAAAAACCAAATAAAAAAAGTTTTTACAGATAACCCGTAACTTACATTTTTGGAGACATGGTGACATTTTTTGAGTCTTTAAAAACTACACTCGATCAAAATTTGATAATAATCGTAAGATCAAATTTTGCTAAAACCGTAATTTTGTGTTGTATTGTTCTTTGGCAGCTACCCCCAAATTTTGAGTTATTAAAAAAATATTTTTTAAGTCTTGAGATATAGCCAAATTGAGATCACGTACCAAATTGGATCAATTTCGGTCCACATGTTTAGGCTATAGAAGACTGCACATACAATAGACAGACATCATTCCAAACTTTCTTCTCTTTTTTTTACTAGCGAGATTTTAAAAATCTAGATATCCGCAAAAAACTCAAAAATGATTTTTGACCCATTACGTAACTTTTTCTATACTACTATGCACCACAAATCATATTTTCATCATGAATCAAATTGAACAGCTCCCTACTGTTCAGAGAACACGAGTGGTTTAAAATACATCTACTATTGGCTGATACGAGCTGTCACTCATACTACACACTATTCTGAAAGGATGCACCTGAATGACAAAGACAGTGCATAGGACTTAATGGTAGCCTATTATGAAGCTGTTTGATACCTATCATCAAAATTGTTTACTATATAAGCAAGAAAATATACGCTGTGAGACTGATCTTTTCAGTGCATGTGTGCAGTGAATAATGTTTTTACCCCTGGCTTAGTACCCTAGTTTCACTGGTAACGATGACACAAAACTGCTCCCCCTTCCCTACACCACTCATCATCTCCGAACAGTACACAAGGCTAACCACCGAGTGAAGTTACCAACATCTCCCATTGCTACAAAAAAACATTACAAAGTTAAAGTTGTGTAAAACATATTTTGCTTTAACAGTAATAATTATTTCCCCTGTAATAATAGTAATAACCCAGTACAAAAATAAATATTAGTTTTTAATTGAAGTTTCTTACAATTTAGGTGGAAAGATTTTTATTACATTTATTTATTTAGTTGATAAAATATTGTTTTCATTGCGAAATTTCTGGTGATTTGTTTACAAGGAATGACTGTAGATAAGATTTTTTTTTTTAAATTGTTCGTTAAATTATGTTCTTTGCAACTGTGATGCAAAATGAAATGCAGTATAAGAATTGGGGTACCAAGCACTGTCACAGCGGGGAAAAGATTTGGCGAACCCACACAGTCCCTATTGGTTTTTTCAAAATCAGGACGTCTTTTAGCTCCTACCTCAACGGACTTGGTGGTTTATATAAGCGAGAAACTAAAATTAAGAGAAAGGTTAAAATGATTCTGGGATGTTGGAATTAGAAAAACGTGTGATGACTATATCAACACGGTAATGTTTTGTAAGCTGTTCAAAGTTCATAGGGTTATTATCATTTAAAACGGAGTGAGCTCATCAATTATTCTGTTATTTAGTTTAATAATTTATTATCTGTTAGATTATCGATTGTTTATCACTTAAAACGTTGCATTAACTTTATCACACACATTTCCACGAAACCTAATACTAATAAACATAACTGTTGTTTCCAAGTCTTCTAAAATTTTACTACCTGTAAGTGAGAATTAAAAAAAATATATTAATTTTCTTCGTTACTTAGTTATTCACTATGAGAGATGAGCTGGTGTAGAAGGATATACCCTGATCAACATAAATATTTGTATATTTAAATAGAGCCCAAGTTTGCTTTACTCGTGCCTTAAGTATAAATCCATTTGAATGTAATAACTTTTTGTTAACCCTTCCCGGACTAATGACGGATATATCCGCTAAATTTTTGGAGTCAGCGGACGGGAAGCGGATATACCCGCGTGTCATATTGGAGCTCACGGACGGTTGGCGGATATATCCGTCAATTTTTTTTAAACAACTTATACATAAAAATGTTATAAAATTAAGGTTTCTAAACAAAATAACGCACTAATTACTATTCTGCGTAATTGAAATACATAATTACGTTTTTATTGACAATATGGTAAATCTATGTTTGACTGCTTGGCAACCCTGAGTACCAGACTAAGCCGGCTGAAATTTCGCGCGGAACTAAGCAGTGTTGTTGTTATACTGTTTATGTTAGGTTATCCAAGTGGTTTGTTATGCCTTCACAATGTGAAGATGTCGTCGAACGTAAATAATTTGATACGTGATGAAGACATTATTGACTTACTGAATCGCAGTGTTTCCGAACATGATTTTTTCAACGCTGAACTTATGGACATTGATGATACGGGTAATTTATCCGATCGTAGTGCGGTCGATACTGGTAATGAAGATAATGTAGGCTTATTGAACGATGTTTACGGCAGTATGAGTGATGAAGGGACGAATGGTGATTATAACAGTTATAACAAAGAAAATGCGGACGGTAGCGGGTATATCCGCTAAAGTGTTGTTGCGCCACGGACGGCCGGCGGATATATCCGCGATGTTTTTTTGCTATAAAATCACAAAAAAAATATTTAGAACGAAATGACTAGTTACCGCTAACTTTTATATGTATTCAAGTAATATTATGATGAAAAATCAATTTTTTAGTTTTTTACCCTGACCCGAAATATTTCCGTCCATATAGGCAAAATAGCGCCGTCCGGGAAGGGTTAATTGATATACAGTACAAATCTACCTGGACTGTTGTGTAAATAATATTAATTTGGATTGACAAGTTTATTTGTAAAACGCCCTCAGAGGTTCACACATTATAGTGAGTATTGATTGGCTTAGGTATCCCGAGGGACCATAGCTTTCTTTTTTAAATAGTCTTGTGTTAGATCATTCTCTTTCATCTTTCCTATCAACTCTGACCCTGACATTATTAGAGTATTAGAAGATTAGGGGTCTTTATTTTATGTCCTTATCTTCCTTCTTTTTTATATATATAAGACGATGATGACCGAGAGGTTTTTCACCTTTAAGCAACAAGGAAAACTAATCTATAAAACTGTTAATTTACAATACTTATCGCTCATTAAGAGTCCTATGAAATATATACATAATTTTCACAGTACATGTTTTCTGCATAATTTTTATATCCAAAGTAATTACAGCCGTTTGTTTGCCTATGGTGTTCCTTTATTGACAAAGAGATCACGTGAGCAATATATGCTCAGCTTTTTTTCACATCTGTACAAGAAAATAACAGCTCTTATTATTTAACAATACTTGCCTAGCAAAAGATACCTAACATGATCTGTTTTTATGAATTATTCAGCATTCAGTTTTTATTGGTGCATTCTAATTTTGATTTATTATCAGTTGTATAATTTTATAGAATCAAGGAATGTGTTGTCTGATATATGTAATCTTTAAATAAATATTAAAATTAATTCTTTTACAAATTCCATAAATACAGATGACAGTGGCTGTAAATATTTTGCTGTACCCACCGATGTATTACCTTGTTGATTGCCATAATTGTAAACTTCTCTCCCTCCTACTTTTCTGATAGTCCAATCAGTTTGAAACATAAACAATCCAATTACTGTTTATATTCTACTCTTAATAGTTTTATATATACGAGTTACTTGTACCTATCAAGTTTTAGAGGCCTCAACACAAACAATCTGTTAATATTTCCTTGTACAAATGTGAAAAAAGTATTATAAATAACTGTTTTACAGACTAAATTTATGGATTAAGATGAATATTATTTACACCACAGCCCTTGGTGGGTAGTTACAAGTTTACTCTTTTATCAAATAAATTATCATTTACATAACAAATAACAGTTTTGTTCTCTGAGATTTCCTATAACGTTTATAAATCTACCATTATAAATTATAGTAAACTATAAACAACAATCCTTTGTGTTTAGGATCTTCCACCATTTGAATTTTGTTTTATAGTTTTAAGGCGAGAAGCATTCCAGGGTAGTCAGCACATTTAGTAGTACAGCATTGTGTTTACTACAATTTTGATGACAATCACAATGCAAGTCATAAAACATAGCTTTGAATAGTATCTCTGTGTACAGTAGGAACCTAGCTGTGGTATAATTTATTGTTACTTTCTCTAGTTGACGTGTTAGCATTGGATTTATGAAAATTATTTATTCAATTCTAAGTCTACTGTGCACAGAATAAATATTAAATTGTTTAAATATTCAAAATGAGGCATACTCTGCCATTAAGTTTATTAGGCTTGGTTATGAAATAACTTGTAAATACAGTTTTGTTGGTTTTTTAATTTGTTTCAGCCGGCGTCATAAGCACAGTGGTGCCAGACTCGCCACACAAAATATTCATTGGTGGATTACCAAATTATCTCAATGAAGATCAGGTAGCTATTTGTCCATTGTATTGTTTATTTTATTTATTTATATTTAGCTCGGTTGTTTCCGTAGTGTGCTCCACCTCATCTTCTTTTGAACTTTGTGATTTTTTTTTTACTTTTCTATTTTTTAAGAAAAGAAATCAAATATACTTTTTTAGTATTCATTTAATGTTTTATAAACTGGGGGGGGGGATGAATACATTTTTTGTTTTCCCTCTTGTTAGCAAAATTGTTTAAAAGATTAAGAAAAAGGTTGTTTCATGGTTTTTTTATTTGTGGTCACAACGATGTGGGTGCCTTTTTACTTCTGTAAACCAAAATGAATTTGTTGTAGAATATATATGACAAGTAGAATTCTTCCCTAGGATTCTTATGACCTTGGGATCAGTTGCCCCTTCACGCCCTCTAAATATGATGACGCAGTGTCCAGATAAAAGAACTTTTACCCGATGTTAAGTCCTGCCTGCTCAGTGAGGGATGCTTTATTGCAATATTTCCAATTTTAAAATAATGTAGATTTCGATCTCTTTGATTTTGTCTACTGACGCCTGGTTTAAAGGTAATCACTTCAGCTATCGCTGCCTCGTTACTTTCTGTAGTATAGAGAATTATGATTTCGAATTTTTTGTGAATATATCCGTTAAAGATCCCTCGAGTTAAAAAAAAAAGTTATTTTTAGAATGATATCTATCTACCATAAAGCCCAAATATGAGGACCGATTTTAATCAAATTTGATATTTAGGTATATTTTGGTCATCTCTGGGACTTTTTGGGTTCAATTTGTTTTATTTAATATTAGTTCTTAATTACTTTGATCAAGCTTTTTGCTCAAGCGTAGCCCCCCAAAAACACAAACAAAATCTATTGGTCGCCAACTCTTAAAAAATGCCGGTTCACGGATTATCAGGGGAAAACCAATTGGCTATGATGATGTTATAAAATAGTTAATTTCTGAAAATCGATTATAATGATTTTGTTCAAATTTTATTAAAATGTGAAGATTAATGATCTAAACTAGTGTGCAAAATCACAACTATAAAAGATATTACGAGTCAGGAACAATTGGCAAAAAAAAAAAAAAATGTTTCAAATTTTTTAGCTTTTTAATTGGCAACTATGTAAATGACACTTTAGGTGATGATTATTTTTAGTTTGTTTTTATTTGATTTTGGAGATGGGTGATTGATAATTTTGTAGATCGTTTTTCCATCGTGTATGTATATAGAGAAAGTTATGCGATGGCTAAAAATTGAAGTATTTTGCGGATATATCCGTTTTGAGGTCCCCCGAGTGCGTTATGGTGACAGAAACTGAGCAAATTTAAGCCTACTTATATGATACATCATATGGTTCAGAGACAGCTACCAAACTGAAAGTTATGGTTGGTTTACATTTGGTTTTTAGGATGGGTGAATGGAAAAAAAAATCCTGTTGTAAAATTAAAAGATAAGAAGAAGGTGAGGTGTACGAGCAGTTACAGAAACTCTTTGTGATTGTCTAGCAAGGCAGAGGGCAGAGGCCAGATGGGAGAGGTCCAGTACTATGTTCTACTACTTTTTTTTTGTTCTCATTATTTTCATCTGTATAAGCGATGTACATGTACTATGTACTTGTGTTCTAGCATATTTCAGGTGAGGCTTGATGTGGGGCACCGTTCTCTTTCATTTCTTACCTTGCGGCAACCCTTTCTTGTTTTGTTTTCATTACAATTTATTTTCTTTAGGTTATTCAAAATTTCTTCGCAGAGCTGACTGTCAAATCTTTAACTTGGTATGATTGTGGTGTTAGGTTAAACAATTTATAACTCTGTGTTTAATAACAGCTTTCAAAAATCAGATAATTGGTATATTTGTAGAAAATTCACAGATTGTGGATAAAGAATAAAAACATATGGCCAAACGCAACCAGGTCCGTAGTTCACTATCTAAACATGGTGAAGCAAAATGAAATAGGGACAAGTTTAGAGAGCCATCATAGTGCTGATCCTTTATTGTAATGCTCAAAAGTTGGGGTCTCTTATGTCTCGTAGGAAATGTTAAATTTGTAAGGGTCTTGCCTAGTATACATACTATAGAATAAGTTTGATTATAATAGTTTTCTAAATCTCGTAATTGTGTATAAATATCTACTTTCTTGACGTTGGCTAAGCACTAACAGGCCTTATAGATATTAACTACACTCGCTTTGTTCGTGTCAGTATCTTTTCCTTGGCAGGCTTCGAAGCTGTACATGTGTGAACAACACTACACTTGTGGGGTCGGTGACTCGGCCCTGCTGGATTTCATAATTATGCGAATATCACATTTTCTAAGAAGATTTAGAGATCAAAATTGTATTTTTACAATAATTTTGCATTATAACAATTTGTTTTCACCATTCCGAATATTGATATACTAATTCAAATATATAAGACTTACCGTTGTCAATATTCTGTTTGCGTCGTTCAAACGACGGCCGTTTCGGCTATTTAGCCATTATCAAGTTGTAAAGTGTAATCTGGTTTCCCTTCGTCAATTACAAACACTTATACATATTACACAAGAGCAAGATTACACACGAAACACTTACACGTACATAAGATTAAAATTGATTCATGAATCAATTTTAATCGTATGTACGTGTAAGTGTTTCGTGTGTAGTCATTGCAGATTGATAAGTTAAAATGACCGTCATTTTGAAATTGTTAATTAAATTTTTCTAAATTTCATTATTAAATTTCATGTTCTTATTTTGTATGGCCGCTATTGTATTTACCTACATATGGATGACATTAAAATCAATTTTTCTATTTCCTGAGGCTATGAAATGTAAAGATGAGTAAAAAAAAATGGTTGTCGAAATTTGTTACTATTACCAAAAGTTACCCTTACTTTGTATACTGGGTAAGTAATTAAACAATTAATTATTGATAAACAAATTTGAAAACCTGAAAGTTAGCGGACGATATTGGTTTAGAAATTCCATACTCATGTTTGATCAAAATAGGCAACAAAAGAATAAATCAAGATTATTCTTAAGTAGGAGGAAGTAGTTATAGAAGGTTTCGATCTTACTGAATTATTTTCAAGTCTTAATAATTATCAATTCAGTTCGAGTTTATTATCAATAATTCATTGATAATGTGGCTTTCTTCCTTGTCACATTTGTCGACATAATCCTAAGGAGCATAAAGACTTGTTGGCGTAAACCTAAAGGGGGTTGATAAAAATTAGAAATTCAGAATAATTAAACTTTGTGTTGAAAGATTTATCAGTTATGTGATTGGCGATTCAGTATGTGGAATCATTTAGGATGTTTATTATATATATATGCAAACGTCTTGTTTATTTTCGATAAATACTTTTTTTATCTTGGGAGACATAGAAACGATTTTTCAAAGCACCTTTTAGCAGAGCAGTGTGGTGTAGTTCATTGACTCCTTATACTTCAGACTAGTGAACTATCAAATGTCGTGCAGTTTCAAGCCGGAATAATAATTTTGTATTTCCATATTTTACACTAGTCTCTCTTTCTTCATTAATCTAACAAGTATAAAATAAAGCTGTTTTTTTTTAAATCTTCAACATCATTTAGAGATACTGATTTTTCGTTAGTGTAAAATAACTTCAAAACAATAGAAACTATGCTTGAATGGATGATTGGATGTGTCGGACAGTAACTTGTATTTTTTAGGTAGCTTGACTGCATTTTGTTAGTAGGTCCACAGTAAGAAGACGACTGAATTTCCTAATTGAAGATTTTCTTTTTCAAATATGTAGAAACAATATTAGTAAATTTTTTTTTATAAATTAACACAGTAAAACCTCTGATATCCGAACTCTGTTAGCGCTGGGTGATATGACAAAATACAGGCAAGTCTAAACACAAAGTTGTGATGTCTTGATAGAAAATGCTTTGCGGTATTGCAGAAAACTTCTGATGACAATGTAAACAAACGTAAACTTTTGTGTCAGAAAAATCTTCTATTATTTTAATACTTCTGTATTTTAAAAATACTTTGTAATAAATCTCAACTAAAACTGTTGTAATTTTATGCCGAACATTCATAGATTTTTAGTGGGTACAATATTAAAATACTTTATTGGAGAAGTTTTTCTTTCATTATTACAACAATCTTTTTCCTTTTTGTCGGTCATGCTCCAATTGTAAAAAAATGAAAACAATTACTATTGTGATTAAAATATCAAAACTGTATATAAATCAATGGTAGAATAATAATAACAACGCTCAACCGGCAAGTCGCCAACTACTGTTTCCGTAGAGGAACACAAACAATAGTGGTGTCACATAACAAAGACTAAGGCCATGACTGATTAAAATAGACTATGACGATAGAACAGGTAGTTGACAGCCCTCCCCTAACCTATTCATCACCTGCACATACTTTGCACTCATTCTTATGTTGCAGTTCAAATCAATTAAATACTCTTTGTCCTTAAAAATATTAATTTTCATACATATTTAAAAATGTTTCATCTCTGAAACTGGGCTGGATGTGAGAGGTTCTACTGTATTTTCAAAAAAGATATTAATTTTAATAGAAAGTACAAAACAGGAATTCTGGAAGTGGATTTTGCATTTTTTCAGAAGCAGAAGTTATTTTTTGCAATTATTTACCATGGGTTTTAGGTTTTACAGGAGCTTTGCATTAACTGTTTTTATTTGTTTTATTTTTCCCCTACAGGTCTCCAATCATTTTTTGTTTTCTTTTCAGCATCTTAACCATTCCCGATACACACCTCTTCGTTTGAAAATTTTTTGCTTTTTCAGCTTTCAAATTCGTTTAATTTTTTAGCTAGCATTTCCGTTCATGGAACCGAACTCAGCAGTTCATATTTTCATTTCAGCTTAAAGTCTACCTTAGATGGATGGGAAACAAACTGGATATTAAATTTTTTTTTTTTTTTTAGTTCTTTCAGGAAAAAAATTGTGTTTTCAGCAATTTTATATCTAGTATGTTGTACAAAGATGCATTTTCAGGTTATGCAGACAATCTTCTGTACAATATGCTATTTTTTCAGGGGACCTCTTTCAAGTTGCATACTTTTTTAAATTTAAAACTATTTCAAATAATACAAAAACAAATTTTAAACCAAAATATTTTACTTGAAAGACTTTTTTATAATCTTCAATTAATCTACACCACATATAAAAGACTAATCTATTATTTAAAAATTGAGTTAGTCGATTAAAACTTAAAAATTATTTGTCTGTGTGAACTTGATTTTGAAGTTGCCAAAAATGTATATCAAAAAGAATTTCAGTTGTGTTAAGCATAGTTAGAATTTGTTGTTTCTTTGTAATTTTTAGAGAAATGAGAAAGATATTAAATGCTATTATGGGACATCCGGTTGATGTTATAGCATCTCTAGGTTTTATTTTCTCATGTACCTTATTTGTATCGGTTCAACAGCCCTAGCCTGCTTAGATGGCGTTTCTCCTGTATCAAATATTTTGTTTAATCACTGAACCTACAAAGTTGAAAATACAATATGAAAAATTGGTATCTTCATCAGTTAAAATGGTCACAAAATGTTCATGTTCTATACTGCCTATATTTTATAGGGGCGTTAATGTAAATCAATCTTCTTTAAAGCCATTTACAGTGTTAGCAGACACTGGTTAACAAACGGTCAGTAGTTAAGCTCATAGAGGCTCATACTATATTAGTCATCAGGACTTGTTGAACTCGGAAAGAACACAAGGAGGTAGAAGAATGTCTCTGGTTTGAAAATGAATAAACTCTTATTTTATTCCTCCTAAGCAAATTGCATCTTACTTTCTCACACTAGACAAGGAAAATATAAGGGAGGAAAACAATAGAATTTGTTATAGGACACAGCCACTTGATAAAACATATGTGCAGAATGGCTCACTCTGGAGCGTTTGCAGGATATGTGGCCTGCAAGAGAAAATTACTACTTAGCTGAATCTAAAGTTTTCTTCATCTGGTCTCAAAGGTGTATCTTTTCTATTTGTTTTTAAAACATGTAATGAAGGTTAAATATAATTTGATAGTTTAGCTCTTTCTGTCCCGTCAACAGCTATGTTCATCACCTGCTCTCTATACCATTAACCAAAGATGATTTCCACACTAAACTTAACACCATCAAACACATAGCAAAAATGAATGACTATAATATTAATAGTTGGCGAACACAAGAAAGTCAAAAATATATAAGGAAAAAAACCAATAAGTTTGTCTCCGTTGAATACACCAACATCATTCCAAAAATGTTAATAAACGCATAGACAAAACATCTGTCTATGTGTAGATAGATCTCTTGCTTTGATATTTTTACAAACTTTACATTGCCAGTTGTATTGTTCAAAGCGGGTAGTCAAATATTACTCTCCTGATTTCAGCTTGTGTAAAGATCAGGGAATGTTTAGTATTAAACCATTAGGAATTACTGGTTTTAAAAAACATTTTTACAACAGACAAATTATTTAAGTTCTCATTGATCGATCGACTAATTTTTCTTTACAATATATTAATCTGTTATAACTTGAATTTTCCCCGAGTGTGCAACTTGGTTAGAGAGGTTTTATTATTTTTTTTTTTTTTAGGAAAGATAAAATAAACGACGTAAATTAAAAAATAAAAATTGAAAACATTATACTGATATCTGTGCCTCTGCTTTTTCCCCCGTTTTGTCATAGCTAAGGTATCGTGGGTAATAAGTCAGTCGGCTTAGTGCGCACTTTGCAAGACTCCGATCTCAAGAGGCAAGTACACAGATTATCATTTTACTTTCTATATCTCACACTCTCTCTATTACTCTACTCAAGATTGTCATCTGGTTTTCCAGTGCCTTCCATTGACAAATAGTTGCTGTTAACATTTTATTATTCATGGGGCATTGTACAGTATATGTCTCGGTAATATTGATTCTTTCATTTCTTTTCTTTCTTTTTTTTTTTTTTTAAATCATAGACCAAGAAAATGTTTTAAGCTATTAATAATTGTATATTTTGTATTAACAATTGATAATTTAAAACTTCTTATATATACAGAATGGTTAAAAAGTTTCATCTTCACCTACTTTTCACAGTTTGAAACAAAATCTACCAATTCCGTATACTAACTACATTTTTGAAGTTTACAATTTTTCACCGCCATCTTGAATAGATTAGTTTGAAATGGAATCATGATCGTGGTACATGATTAACATTGGTTCTCAACTCCGTCATATTTCTAGCTATTCGCAAGAAACTATCTGAATTTTTTTTTTTTAATTCAGTCAGAAGGACATTTTAACTATTTCTCACATGATACTGAATAAGACTTTAATGTTCATCTCAGGGTTCGAACCTATTTTTCATTGTGTACATTAACCACATTTATTTACATTATTCAAATTGATAACATTTGAGAACATATTACATTAAGTTAATAATTAGGCAATTATTTTAAGCTGTTAAAATGAAATAAATTGGCTCCATCAGGAACATCGTAGTCTTGTGCCGTATCGTATAATAGTTTAAAACATTAAATGTACTTTACGCTGTATTTAATAATTAAATTTCACAAATTAAAGATTGTTTTTCATGAATGGCTAGAGATGGTAGACAGAAATTGAACAATTGATTCTGGCACACAACAATGATGACATTTCACGCTACTCAAATTCAAGATGACGACCATAAGTTTTAAATGATTTTTTTAATATAGTACAAGCGGAAGAATAAACTTAATTTGATGCAAAAACAGGGTATTTTTTAACCACCTAGTAATATATTCAATGAGGATCTTTTTCCTATGTATTGTAAATTTGGTTTTAAGATGATGGTAAGTGCTATTTGCATTAAAGTAGTGTTGTTTTAAAGAGGGGGGAAATGGTAAGTTTACCTATATCTATCAAAAGTCCCACATACTGCCCCTTTGTCTAAATTTTGAGCGAATGATATAAAAAAATCTGATTTTTTGAAATTTTGTATGACTACAAGTAGCTAACCTTTAATAATAGTTATTATATTTTATATAGGTATTGTAAGTTATGTGATTGGTCGAAAAGTTTATGTTGTTTTTTGGGGATATATCCGTTTTGAAGTCCCCTCGTATATGTATCATACTACACCCCAAATGTGTAGATCAATATTCATGTTTGATAATGGTTGGGACTTTTTGTTATAACTCCAAAGGAAAAAAAAAAACAACACGAAATTACGATTTTCTAAAAATCGGCTGTTATGGTTTTGTACAAATTTTACTCAAGTGTAGCCCTTGGGGCCCAAACAAAACGTATTGATCGCTATCTCTCTAGAAATTTGTATGCTTTCCATTTATCCCCTTCCAAAATTTAGAGAATTTTTTTTTTTTTTTTCTGAAAAAGAAATTGTTTGGATGTAGATTTTTACTGTGATCAACTGTTGATTGCTCGAGGCCAGTTAATCCACAGGCTTATGGAACAATTATGCGATTATAATTACTGTTTTCAGTTCAAAAACTCAATATTACTTTTTATGTATTTACAAATATTTTAAGTGTTCTATAGGAATTTAAATATCACTTGCTGCAACTACAAATTAATTTATATTAATACTATAAGTATTTCTGTAATTATATGCATTTGGATATATCTTGTTGATTTTGACTAGATAAAATATTAAGAGTACGGGCGTGACAATTCTTGTTAGCTGGACCTATGCCTTTTTTCATGGTCTTAGGTCAGATCTTTTTTGTTTTCATCATTCCTAGCAGGACTCTCTTGTCCTATTCCAACTTTGACGCTATCAAGAACTAGGAAACTTATCTTATCTTATTTTTTGTTATAAAGTGATGATGACCTACAGGTTTTTCAACTTTAAGCAATAAGAACAAAAAGTTAATAAAATGGTAAAACTCATTGTTTCACCAGTCATATGAATTCTTCAACCATCACTACTTGATCTTGAAGTCCAAAATATTGAGATTTATCAAAAGAAGCCAAAACTTCTTTTTTTTTTTTTTTTTTTTTTTTTTAAATCATTTAAACCTTTATGGTAAAAAAATATACAGTCATTAGTAATATGTAGCTATAGAAATCTATGGAATTGCTTTCACCGAACTGATTATACAGGTTACAAGCTTTTTAGATATTGCTCAACAAAATGCTAACAATCAGACAAATTACAAATATGTACTACAATTTGTTTTGATAAATTTCCTTCTAAAAATAATACTATCAAGGCTCGGTTCTACAATCTCCCGATAAAGTTCTTGTTGGTTATTCAAACATACTGACAAATCCAGTAGCTAACAGAAACTTGCAAGGTATTGATTGGTTAAAAACTAGTAGGGAACGCCCCATAGTGATTGAAAAACAAACCATACTGGGAAATGCAAAATATTTATGGTTATGGTCAAGTTAGTTGTCAACGGATAATTTTACAATTTTTTGTTATTGAACTTTTATTATAAAATATCACTTGTGCAAGAAAGAAAGGAAATGATCGAAAATAAAAGAACCAATTCGATGACATGAAGGGGAAAAGAAGACGAGGAGGAGAAATTGAACAGACAAACTCAATAGCCAGAATATCGGTCCAAACACGACAGTTTCTAACTTTAATCTAAATACGAAAAATTACTGTTTGACATCATTATATAACAATTAATTGTGCTAACCCAATTGTATTGGCAATGTTACATTTAGACCTAGTCTCTACCTTTTGGATAACATACTGGCCCAATCCTATTTCGAGGTCTAAAACACTCACCCCAGATCTGGCCATGTACCATACCTAGCTTTGAAGAAATTAATTTAATTTATACATTACCGAATTAAAGCTAATTACTGCTTAAACTCTCGCACAACATCAAATCAATTAAGAACACAGCGTAATCAACCTTGGGCGTAACCCATTCTAAAACTCGTCTCATAAATAGTAAATTAATACGTCTGATTTGGGATTTGGGTTCTAGAAAAACCTCTCAACACCATGTTGCCGATTAATTAAAAACAGCCTAGGGATAATTTGGAAAATAGTTATAAAACTAAAAATAATACGAGACGGCCACTAACACCACGCTTGACTGTGTGTACGGACTCGTCATATCTGTCGTTTGAGTAGCATGGTCTTCTTAACCCTAGCTTTCATGTCAGCTGCTTTGTGCTAATGACAAGCTCAGTGACTCGTCATCACAATTATTCAAAATATTTAAGAATCATAAATATAGTAGTCATTAATGAAATGTAATAAAAATAAACAATACTTTAACTGCGTAACGAAGCTTCAACTAGTTGATAACTTTATCATGATAGTGAAGATTGACCTCTTAAAATGTATTGAGATATTATAGAAAACATTTCGTACACTTTTAACGGAAAGATCGTATTGGGAACTTGACGGGCAGTTCCGTGGAGATTGTAGATCCACCCCTAATGCTTTAATTTGTTTTAAATATATTTGTTTAATGTGAAATAAATATAAAGGAATAAACTTTACCTAACGTCAAAGTATGCGGTTAATTTTGTAGAAGGCCTAAAACAAATTAGATAAAATTATGCCGATTATATTAACATATTTCAAATATTATTTCCATAGATTATGTTTTATACACAATATTACAACTATTGAAACTCCTATACGGTGTGTGAATCTTGACATTTGATGATAAGATATAGATGTTTAAACCGTTCTTCGTACACTTAACATAATTTTAAGTTGAAAAATTAGTTTCCACTAAAAATATGGTTTCATTTTTTAAATTAGTCCTAACAGTGACAGTTTTTTTGCTTTCACACAAATATAAATTTGTGAAGGTTAAAAATCGATGTCGTGTTTTTTTCGGATTTTTTATGATCCGCTGAGTAAAAAAAAAAAAAAAGATGATTTTTGAAGTTGTATGTGTAGTTTTAATAAAATTTGGAGGTAGATGCCATAACAATAAAAATCGGTTTTATGATTTTTATCAAACTATGCTTAAGTATAGCCTCAAAGAACCCAAACGATATCTATTGGTCGCTGTCATTCCAAAAATGTCAGTTCATGAATCATCAATAAATCTGCTTTTGGGTTGTTATAAATATTTAATATCTCAAAATTGACTCTACTGGTCTCATTCAAATGTTAGTGAAATGAGAAGATTGATGACCTAAACCTGTGTACAAAATCTTAAGTGAAAAAGATTTACAGTCCAAAAATAATTGTCAAAAATAAGCCTAGACTGCCATCATTAAATGCTAGATTTTTATTCAATACTATTTACTCTGTGGACGTATTTGTAGTAATGATGGGACCATTTGTCTGTGCGCGCGGCTCTGACGCTACTAGCCGTTCTGTAAAAGTAGGGCTCGCTCACCCAACTATGTTTGTCTACCTTTCGCGACACATAATTACAGTTCACAAGATTTGTAGTGCATATAGAAACATGATGTTTACAAACAACTCGAAGCTACATTGAAGACAGGTGAATAATCTACGTCGGGCGCGCCGCGCGGGAACACATGTTTTTGGAAATGAGCGATAACCAGTCCCCTCTTCCCCGCTGCGCCATAGCAAGCCACGCGCACAGACAAATGGACCCAAGCGAAACTAGTTTAGGCTTTTATTTAAATATTGTTTCAAAGATACCATCCATAGTTTTTTACAATTATTGATAACAACTATTGAACTGATGACTTTTAATTTTGGTTGGTATTGGGGATTGTCAGTTACGTGTGAACTTGTGAAATATTGCAGTGTGCATATAATTAATTTTTTCTTCAAGGTTAGGTTAGGTTTTTAATTTTTTTTTCCTTTTAAATCAATATTTTAATTCCTTATATATACACATGTATGAACAGAAAATAAATATAGATAGCCTATAGCTCTTTTTATCGACTTTTTGCAAAATATTTTTCTTGGTCTGCATTTATTCAAAGTTTAAAAATTAGGCGTATCGGTCGAGGTATTAGTAAAATTATGTTTAAGTTGTTGAGCTGATGTCTACGGCCTTTTTAAACAAAAACTTTTTTTTAAGTTTGATCCTTAAAGCTTGATAATATACATTGATTAGGAGTACATCAATATTTCATTTTAGTTATCTAGATTAGACTAGTCCACTATCTATTCTTCGGAGGAATTTTTAACATATGTAAAACTAATATTTCCTTTGCCGACAAACACTGTCTAATAATTGAAACAATAATATTCTGTTTCACTGTACTTTTCACTAATTGAAAGAAGTCGCTTATCTTGACTTGTTGACAAAGCACATGTTGGTTTGCCTTGGTTTTATCAGTTCCGTTTTTGTCTTATGAATAGTAGAGACCATCGTCGTATGATACTTTTGTAACATCTTATTACAGTCTTTATCTATGGAACACCACCGCTGGATTACCCTTTTTCATTTTTCTGGGAAGTCATCTTAGCATGTCACAATCTCGTGTTTTGACTTTCTCGCATATATGTAGTAAAGAGAAACTTATGTGGTAGGTCAAAAAATCCATATCAAGTTTTTTGTGGAATATCCATTTTGAAGTTCCCAGAGTCCAAAAAAGTACTTTTTGGAATGATATCTATCATATGTACAGTACTCTACAGCCCAAATTGATTAACCGGTTTTAATCAAATTTGGTATTTTGGCCATATACCAAAAACTCTCTAATCCGGATTAATGTGGCGCCGGCCGATCCGGATATCGAAAAATCCGGATCTCGGGGCGGCTATATTTATATAGTTAAAGTGGTTTTAAACGTGAACAAAACGTAGCAAATTTACGTTTTTAGCGCTAAAATGCGTTGCGCTTACGATAAATTGTAGCTTTACCACACTATTCTAAAAATTCACTATGGTTTTTCAAATTACTGTAATATATAGACGTTACGTTTTAACTGTACTATTATGTAATTTGCCGGTACGGTAACCGGTAACAAAAATACCGAAACAACAAAAGGTAGGTTAATTAAATAAATATTACAATAGCTATGTTTAAAAATCTATTTATTTTAAGCTGAATGAGGCTCAGCATAAAGTACACAAACAACAATTAATTAGGTCTACAGTGTTAACTAAAAATATCAAACGAAAAATGAAGATTAGAAAATAAAACGGTACAATAAATACGTACAGGATTGTACACGTGAAATTTTGATGAACGTACAATAAATGTTAGTTTTCATTACAGTACAGTAATTTGTACTCATGTCAGTTTTTATTTAAAAAAGATGTAATGGTAGCTTGCTTGGCTCGTTGAACACGCTTCTTAGATGTAATATCTCTCCATCTACGAAAAAGAAGGAGATCGGCCGGTGAGGATTCTTCTTGTTCTTCCACGTAGTCTATCAGCTGTTCAAGTGCTGGAAAAGCTTTGCAATGAGTCATGATTTGTTTTTGTTGTTGAATCAGAACCGCACTACTGTCCAGTGCCCAGCTCAAAAACATCGTTCACTACTATTCGGGCCGAAAATATTATTTTTGTATATTAAATTGTATTTTTATTATTTTTTATACGACGGCGGGATATCGGAGTTTCAGGATATCAGAGATCCGGATCAGAGAGTGTTTATCAGTACATTTGATTAATTTTTTTGATCGTTCAAAATTTTGACTGCTATAAGGAAAAATCAATATTATGATTTTTTTTTACAAAATTGGCTCTAACAATGGTAACAAAATTGCTGCTTCGCAAGTTATCGGTAAAAAAAACAAAGAATCTGTCATGGGGCTGTCATACTAATCTACAAATTTTTATTCTAATTTAAATAAAACGTGAAGATTAATAACCCAAACTTATGTGCAAAAACGCAAGTAAAAAAAATATATTATGGTTCAGAAATCATTTATAAGAAATAAACCCTAACTGCTGTCAATAAAATCTGGATTTTAATCAAATACATCTTAAACCGAGGACAAATGAAGCAAGTTTATAATCTATTTCTACAAAGGCAGCATTTGTGGTTCATTTACAGACTTTTATTGACAACTACCGAAATGGTGTTTTAGGTGACGTTTAGTTTTATTTGGGTTTGAGATGGATGCAAGAGGAGAAAGTTTGTGCAGTGTTTTGTACCATTTATTGTTCATTTAAGCCAGGTAAACAGCTCGGGAATTGGACACGTAAAAATTGTAGGGTTTTTCCCCCAAATTATGGTTTCGTAATAGTTGACAGATATTCTATGTAAAACAAAGAACATCATTTAACTAATTTACTCCATTAGGGATCATATCCCACCCCGTGCCTTACAACGAAGGTACTCAAATGAGTACACTCATCATAAAGATAAAACATTAACAAATCTTTTGAATAGCAGACGATTAACTAATATTAATTGTATGTTGAAAATCAGAAAGATGTAAAGATTTCTTTTTTTTTAATCTCCGCAGCAGAGTAGACAATGGTGTAGTGAAACCTAGATAACTAAAAAAAATGGAGTAGTAATATATTTTTGGACAGTGTAGAACATGTCACCTTTAATAAGTAAACACAAAATTTCTTCTTAACTCTAGAAACAAGATTGCTTTAACACAACGAAAATTAAAAAGATTATAATAATAAATTACAGTAATAAAATGTTAACAGCAGCTACACTACTCCGATGTCTTCAAATGCTCAGGTAATACAAATAGGTTATTTATATTACTTTTATAGTTTATAATTTTTGTTTTAAGGGCCATATGGTTCAAGGTAAGATCAGTCATTTAAATGTGTTCAATAGTTTAGATGAGGTGTGGTGTTCTTTTAATTTTTGTATTTATTTTACTTGTTTCGAGAAGACTTTCATCAGGTGTATAAATTTAATTAATCGAAACCCTTGTCAAGACCAGGTTTAAGTTGTGTGTAAAGTGTTACCTTTGTAGGTAATGTTAATTTATACACCTGATGATGTCATAAAACTGAAACTAGTATCTTTAAAATATAAAGCTTTAAATTATTCATTATTTTTATTATTGTGACCGCTAACGGTTATTTAATTTTTTTACAAATCTATTGTAATTGAAAGTAAATATGGTCTTACAAAAATACATTTTAAAAAAAAAGCATTGATTAAAAACAAATTATAATTATTAAATAATTTTTGTTTGGTTTTAGATTGAGTTTAATAGGGCACAGAGCCCTACCTTGGAAAGTATTGGTTCTTGGTATTACCTAATAGTATACAACTAAGAAATCAAAGACAAAAACACTAAAGTTCTATTCACTTTCTCAATTAGTAGAGCATAAAATGAAGACTGAATTGTTTAAATCTGGGGTGGATCTGTGCTGAGTGTTGAACCACCAATATATATATATATAAAGCCTGTTGGGAAAGGGAAAAGGATAAAGGTTGATTCATATAAAATTAAGGTTGGGGGTTTTCTAGATTTTGTGACCCATTGATGAGACAGTTTCCATCTCTTAGTTCTGAGAGGTTACATTCTGAAGGGAGTGATTTTATGACTTTTGTTGTGAAGCATTCATCAAAAGTGACAACGTTGTGGATTGCTGCACGCTGTGCAGTTGGTTTCTCCATATCCATGACTTCACATCATGTCTATGGCCATTCATCCTGGTGCTTAAGTTGTCTGTGGTTAGGCCAATATATTGAGTTAGGCAAAACCTGCACTGTAGTTGGTCGATAACTTTATGTGTGTGTGTAGGTGTGAGGAACTATTGAAGTTGTTGGATAGAAGATGTATTTTGCGTCTTGGCCTATGGAAAAGAACCGTAGGGAAGGTTAGGTTGTTTAGGTGTGTTGGGATCTGGAAGCTTGGTGTGAACTAATATACGTTTCAGATTTGTAGGCTGTTCAAACAAGACTCGAAGAGGTTCTGTGAAAAGATTCTTGGTATGGTTGGAAGCTTGTAGAATTTTGAAGCCTTCGTTCAGTATATTGTTTAATGTCTGTTGGCCAAGGTGATAATTGGTGACCAGAGAGATGGACAAGTTATCTTTTTTCTTGTTGTGATATCCTGGGTTTTGTGTCAAATAAATTTGATTCCTAATCAGTTTTTCAGGATAACCCCTTTTTACCAATGCAGATGTCATTTTTTGTTAAATTCATGTAGTTCACTCTCCTCGGAACAAATATTTTTGGATCTGGTTGCCTGGCTGTAGGGAATGGCTCGTTTAGTATTCATAGGATGGCTGCTGTCGAATTGGAGGTATTGTAGGTGGTTTGTTGGTTTAAAATGGATGCCAGTTTATATTTTGCCGTTTTACATTGACATCCAAAAAGGTAACTTGCGAAGTTGACACAATCCAGGTGATTTTTAGAATAGAAAATTTTGAAAGACTTTCTAAGAAGTGATCCAGACTTAACTGTCCTGATGTCCAAATTAAAAAGATATCATCAATGTATCTGTACCAACATAGAGGTTGATGGGATTGCCGCCTAATAAAATTTTCCTCCAATCCTCCCATGTAAAGGTATGCATAGGATGGAGTCATTCTAGTGCCCATTGCTGTTCTTTTAATTTGTAAAAAGTTCTTGCCTTGGAATTGGAAGTTATTTCGTTTAAGAATGAACTTAGCGAGGTTCACCAAAAAAATAAGTAGTAGGATTTATGTTGTTCTGTCGTTTGTTTAAGAAATGTTCTAGAGCCGATAGACCATGTTCATGAGGGATATTGGTGTATAAAGATACAACATCTGTGGTTACATTTCGTAAAAGAACAGTGTTTTTCGAAATATTTCAGAACCTTTGTGTGTGTGTGCTTACTTTTATACTATTAGGTGATACCAAGCACCTTTCCAAGGTAGGCCTGTCTCCTGCCTATACAAAATCTAATCTAAGTTATTAAATAAAGCATACATGCTTATTTTAACCAGGAACTACTCTCCATTTTTAAAACTAAATCTAAAAAGGACCAGGATTGTATCGTAAAATCAGATATTTTGAGCACCGTAGCCAATCTTCTACAGAACTGCACAAATTAAATTTGAAATTATTATTTTTAATAACGATGATGATTGTAGGCCACCAGGATTGTATTATGAATGATATGTATTAACTTTTTTTTTACCGGTTTCGGCAATTAAATTATTTAAAAACTACTCTAACCCAAGAGACTCATTTTACAGATATCCTTTCAACATATTATTATTATAACTTGTTTTCAAGTGACTTTTTTATTATCTTTTAATATAAATGATTTTGTTGATTCAAATTTTGGCTTTTTTTTCTCTTATCTCCAAGGCTTTCAATGGCCGCAAATGAGCCAGACAAGTTTGCACTCAAATGAAAACTTACATATAAAATAACTGCGGCCTGGAGCATAGGGTATTGCAGAAAACAAATGAGTGATTATTGCTCATATTAAAGTGTCTGATGAAACTGGGCTTTTGAGGACAATATTTCTGTTTGTAAGTACTTCATGATGTACTGAAGATAAAGGTTAGGTTACATTTACACGGAAAGATTAGGTTAGGCTACATTTACAAGGAAAAGTTACACTACGTTACATTTTCATGAAAAGATTATTATGTTAGGTTACATTTACTTAGAAAGATTAGGTAAGGTTACATTTACAAGGAAAAGTTACACTACGTTACATTTTCATGGAAAGATTAGGTTAGGTTACATTTATAAAAAAAGGTAAGTAAACCAAATAAATATTTGATTACATTCTAAAATCAAACTATAAGGTTTTTTCCATATCTTACAAAAAATTCTCAAAAAAACATTTCTTGTTTAATAGTCTAAATATAACTTCTTTTTTGAATACCAAAAATTTAATTAATTTGAACTAAAAAGAATTTTCTTCCAATAATAGTTACATTTAAGTTTTCGAACATAGGTGTGTAATTAGAAGAATGAAACTAAGAGTAAATATTTTTTTAAAAAAACAGTAAAAATTTGCAAATAATAACTAAATGTAGACGTTTAATTACAAACAGCAAATTATTGTACATTAGCTATCCCCATGAAAAGATTAGGGTTACATTTATGGAAAAGTTAAGTTACATTATATTTACAAAGAAATTGGAAGTTTACATTTATATGGAAAGGTTAAGTTACGTTTTACAAGGAAATGTTACATTTACAGTAGACTCCCTCTTAACCGACCCCTACGGGACCAGAGAGTCCCATACAGGATCAATAAAGTTTGTTAAAATGAATTGGCTAAATTGCACCTAAACGTAGTCTAAGTTATACCGTTAGACATAAATTAGGCCTATAAAATAAACAAAGCAGTATAAATATATTATATTTACATTACTCACTTTGTTACTAATTACTCATTACTTCTCATTTGACTCTTTATCACAAGATCAATGAATTATAATTATGTACTAGGACTGTTTATTATAAACTGTTAATTTTGTTATAATTTTTAAGTAAGCGAAAAGGTGTCAGAATAAATTTAACTAAAAAAATCGGTGATTTTTTAAAATTTTTTTTGTTCAATTGTTTTCTTGGACATGAATTCACACACTTTTTATAAACGTAATGTTGACAACAGTTGATTCTTTTTGTTTTTTGATGTACATCTATGTCAATTGGAAAGCTCTACATCCATCATTGTGACTAATTTTCTCACCTTCTTCCTTTCTTCCTTGTCTTGGTCGGAATTTACCATTGTCTCCATTAACTCTCTCTTGAAAATATTTCCCTTGAAGATTAATGCATTTCAAATCACAACATCTACTGTAGATTGTTTAATAAGGCTGCATTGTCATCTGCTCCATATTCTACAACATTTTTGTGTTGAGCTGTAGGATTATCATCTATGTGTGTTTGAACGGGATTTTCAACATCAGGTCAAGCTTTTCTCCAGGATTTCACAATTATTGTTGAATTTGGAATCTCTTCAAAAGCTGCCATATATAAATGACATCTTTAAAATGTTGGTTGTTTTCAAAGCCATTTCCTTCAAATTCTATTTTCCTCAGGATATCGGAAAGTAACATTTTTATGTACTGTTTTTTTAAAACATGTGGTAGGAGAATAAACATTTTATTCCAGGTTCCTCTTCGCATTCAAGTCCCTACATGCTGGGTTGGTGCATTATCTAAAACCAGAATTGCCTTAATTGGCATTTTTAGTGTTGTGTTACTTTAGGTACGAAATCATTAATAAACCCATCTTTAAAAATTATTTTTTCAATCCATGCCGATTTCTGACCTCTGTAAGCAGTGATAAGATTTTAATGTTGTTAAAGGCATGACAGATTCTCCTTTCTCAATTGCGTTTAACTTTTGTTCCAGTCACTACATTTCGCTTCCGCTTTACCACACTCATTTTAACTAATGTAATAAATTATAACTGATTATATATTTTTAAAAAAAATACTGTCAAACAATTCACTGAGCATACAACTATATAATACTTTTACTTCTCACTGACTGAATAAGACACTACGTTGTACTGGTCCTAAACGATGACAACGGTTGGTGTGTTGAGACCTGAATATTTTCGCGGTAATGGGAAGGGAAAGGATTTTTAAGAATGAGGGCGCTTAACCCGGATGCAGATTAAAGCGAGGGTTGTTAACAGGGAGTCTACTGTATATAGAAATTTTTTAAGTTACATTACGTTTATAAAGAAAGGTTGGGTTACATTTATTGAAAAGGTTAGATTATATTTTACAAGTAAGGGTTGGATTACATTTGCTTGGAAAGGTTAGATTTCAATACAGTTGCAAGTAAAGGTTGGATTACATATATATAGAAAGATTGGGTTAAGTTTTATTTGTATAAACAAAAAACAGATTTATAAGGAAAAGGTGGGATTATATTTACGTAATAAAACCCGGTTTCATTATATTTACAAGAAAAGATTGGTTAGATAGTAGATTAGATTTTGTTTAAAAAAAGGTTAGTGTAGGTTTCATTTACAAAGAAAGGTTGGGTAATCTATTTCAAATATTTCTCAACTTGTGTAGGATGTTTGTAGGATATTCATTGTAAATAAATAATAATTATAATTAATTTTTTTAACTTAATCTCCAGGTGAAGGAATTGTTAATGTCGTTTGGATGCCTGCGTGCATTTAACTTGGTTAAGGACTCCGCCACTGGACTCAGCAAAGGATATGCTTTCTGTGAATATTACGATGTCATCATGACAGATCAGGTAAGAAAATAATTTCTTGTTAATGAATTTTAAGATATAAATAAATGTCATTGACTCATGAGATGGTATAGTTAATAAACACAAAATCAAACAAATGGTATATTTTTATTTATTCAAACACGTTTCAACAACAAAGTCACCATCTTCAGTTTTAGTTATTATTTATAGCTCGTGTATCACTAAAGATGGCGACTTTGCCGTTGAAACATGTTTGATAAGTGAAATAATGTATTATAAAAGTTTCCAATCATAAACAATGCGTGTGAAGTTCTGAAGTTACTGTTGTGGCTATTTTTATTTTCTCACATATTCATAGTACAAAGAAAGTTATGCGATGAGTAAAAAACTTGATGCTGTGGTTTTTACTTATATGTATCGTTTTTGAAGTGCTCTGAGTCCAAAAAAGTGGTTTTTCGAAATTATGTCCGTTATGCATGTCATATGTGCAATGCTAAAATGCATGAACCCGAGTTAATCAAATTTGGTATGTGGGCATATTTTAGCTATACTTCGAAACTTTTTTGGACCATAACTCAAATTCTACACATTTGTCCATCAGTTTTAATATTGCATCACAATTTTAAACTGTTAATGATAATTTTACAATGTTTCACTCTAGATCGTCTTGTGCAGCATTAAATCTGCATATAAATTTTGCAGAAATGTGTTTTATACAATATGAAATAATGACGAAAACCATTGTTTGTAATTATTTATAAATGAAAACATTTTACTATGGTAATTTGTAATGCAAAATGAGTGCATTACTTCACTCCAGAATCAAAAGGAGCAAACCTTCAATGGCGACATCCAACTACATGTTGACCACAGAAATCCAAAACCACATTTTTACCAGGGAATATCATGACCACTTTTTTTTTAGATCTACGAGGAATTACGTAGCTTTTCTCACAAAAAGAGAACTATTGCTACTGATTATTAACGTAAGATTTTAAAAGAGAAGAGTTGCCCAGGATTCGGTTTGTTTCTTTCAGGACGATGCTTATCCTAATGCTGCTTTTTTAACGACAGGAATCCCAAGTGGGATGTGCTATCTCATCCTTATCCAGAATTAGCACCATCAAACTTCCATTTAAACTAATTTTCGATGGGAAGTAATTCAACTCTAATGAGGAGATTGTTTATAGTGTGCAAGAAATTGATCAACACGGAAACACAAGACTCTATCTCTTCCGGAATTAGAAACTGCTGAGCATATTTTAGTGACAGGGAACTACATAGAAATATTACAGTGTGCAAGTCGATAAATAATTGTTATAATAAATATTTCATTACATTCAATACTGATCAATTCCTCTTTATTTGAACACTCCTCGTGTAACATTTTGTCCAACTTGACTACCTACATTCCAAAGTGAAAAACACAACACTAAAAGAAATTCCACATCATTTAATGTCAATTTGTAAGAACAGAGAACTTATAGAATGTGTTTTAATAGGCCATTGCAGGACTGAATGGAATGCAGCTTGGTGATAAGAAATTAATAGTTCAGAGAGCAAGTGTAGGTGCGAAGAATCAAGTGTTAGGACAACAGTTGCCTGTTACTATACAAGTACCAGGTCTGACTATGGTGGGAACTTCTGGACCTGCTACAGAGGTAAGTTATTATAGTAGGATGTAGGTTGGTTTGTTTTTAACAGAGGAATAGAGATACAACCACAATAAACTTTGCTTTTTTTTATATAAAAAGAATATGAAGCGTGACATGACAAAACAGACCAGAATGGTTAGATCCATTTTTCTGTTCATTTAACTGTACATTCCCGCCTTCAAAAGTCTGGTGAGACTGCTTGGCATGCACCTCGATAAGTCTGGTTACCCCATACTCTTTACTCCAACGTCCTCCATAGAGTCTTAGAGAAGGCCCCGAAGAAATATTCCCTTTATAGGTGGAGACTACATAAAAGTGTTATATCACGGTGGCTAGCAACCGGGTAAACCTGGAAAAGTCAGGGAATTTTGGTTGAAGTCAAAGCATACTTAAATTTGACAGGAAGAAATAATGATTTGTAAAACAGAGATTAATATGATTATTATTACTTTTAAATAAACATTAGAGATAGGCAGATGTTCCACCAGTCCTATTACAAAAGAAATTACAATAGTAAATGAATAACAAATATTGCTGAGAGGGGGGAAGAGGTGACAGATTGTACTTGCCATGTTCTTGAAACCTTTCCCTAGTATTATTTCTTCCAAACAAATTCTGGTTTTAGTAGTAAATGATTTTTGATGTACTGAATCATGGCAACGTCATATTTTAGTCATCTTGTACAAACAAAATTATTTATTTGTTATCAAACTAATGTAAAGCTTATAGACTTACAATATTATTAATTGAACTTTAACTGTATCAAATTATCATTCATAATTATATAATTCACCGAACAAAAATGGAATAGGTATACTTTAATTCATTTTACAAGTTAACCCTATAGGGACCGTGCAGACGATCTATATATTTTGTGTTTTAGTCAATTAGAGCAATTAAATACTAAGAAAATGACACCAAAATTATTTTAATATCTTGTTTCTAAATGATTCTACGATTTTTTTTCTAAACGTCTACAAAAACGCTATTTTAGGCATGGTCTTTTTTACATAGTAAAAATTAGAACCAATATGGCGGAAAACATAATGCTCCTAAAAATAAGTCTGGTCCTTAAAGGGTTAAATACATGTTTAATAATTTAGTATTATTAAAAAATAAAAAGCTTAAAAACAGAGCTAAATAATAATGTAATTCTGTTTCTTAACCCTTAAAACGCTAGGCTAAAATATGAATGTTGGGGTTATAAAGAAATGAATACATATAAAATAATTTTTATGTGTTTAAATGTTGGTAAAATGATTGATAGTTAATTGAGTTTGGAGGACCAGCAGACATTAATAATAGCGTCTACAACTATATTATTTGATTTAATGATTTGTACATATATAATCATATGACTAAACATATTACTATTAGAATTGTAAATGTATCACAGTACCTTTTTTTCCACTAAGTGTGCTGCAGTTGTTGCTGTCCAAGATGGCAATTTCAATAGCTAGGTTTAAGCGGTGTGTCGTGTTCACTAAACTTTAGGGTGTGTTACAGTTCATAATAAATCACAATTCAAATAAATGTTAATCATTTGTGTGTGTGTGTGTGTGTGTGTGTGTGTGTGTGTGTGTGTGTGTGTGTGTGTGTGTGTGTGTGTACAATTGAGAAGAGAAAATCAAAGTTTTGCGTTGATCGCCATGTACAGGCTACAGGGACATCAATAATAATAAAGTGGTACCGTCGATTTGCAAAGATTGCAAATCGGAACAGTTATTGAAAAAGGTAATAAAACACTTGGAACTCGAACCTATAAACTCTGAATTCAGGTGTGAATAGCGTTTGTGTTGCGTTGCGAACTATTGTAAAAATTACGCATTGTCTGAACATATAAATGGGGTTTTTTTTTTAAGCAGATCGAGATGCACGTCAACTATAACTTATCGACAGAACTAACATGACCTTTCACTTGGAAAAGGCTCAAGGTTCCTTTCCAAGGGTGGGGGTTGTACTCTACGATACTATACATTGAACAATGAACTACTGCTCATTTAGTAAATAAACAAATTATTTTCCCAATGTTCTTTTTAGTTTTGTATTGTTAGGGTAATGGAGGGCAAAAAATACAATTAATTTTTTTAAGAAATTATGTATTTTTTGATGCACAGTTGAAGTTGTTGGTTGTGGTGTAATTTCACCACTCTCATTTTTAATCTCGCTAGCACTATAAGATAATGTCTTCAGCCTCTTCCTCTTCTAAATTATGAAATTCAATGGCACTTGAAAATGAAGTGTTTATTATTTCATTTTTATTATGTATGTAGCCCAACTGGATTGTAAATAATTAATAACTATTAATTACCTTATTTAGAGGTGATGAGGTCGAACAATCCTTATGTAGATATGATTACTATATCTTCTTCATATGACGCGTTTCGACTATTATTCAGTCATTATCAAATAAATATACAAAAACAAACTCATAAACAACACAAAACACACGTTCAAGATTTTCACATTTAAAAATCACTTTACACAATTTAAAAAACTTTATACATGTGCACACGGATGACGCGCGTTGCCGGTGACCGTTCTCGATAACGTTCGATCGTCAATTGAATTAATAGGTAGTCACGCGATAAGGGTCTCCGTTGTTGAGAAGGGGTACACAGTTCTATACGTCAACCTACTGAACGTTTGCCTAGCACAGAACTATTTCGCATTCAATGAAAAATTCTATATCCAAAATCAAGGTTTAGCTATGGGTTCACCGCTGTCTAGCATTATGGCCGAGATTTTTCTAAATCATGTTGAAACCACCTACATCATGAATGACATCAACAAGCACCACAACAAAATAATTTATTATTTCAGATATGTGGATGATATCATTTGCTTGTACAACGGCAATACACGACAAACCGGTCTTTTATTGAACTATCTCAACAAAATTCACCCCAACCTAGAATTCACCAGTGAAATAGAATGTGAACAGAGACTGAACTTCTTAGATATCTCCATCACTAAGTCAGAACGAAAACACACGTTTAAAATATATAGAAAGCCCACACAGACTAGCCACACCATTCACGCTTCTTCTAACCACCCCATATCACATAAATTTGCAGCGTACAACAGTTTTGTGAACAGACTACTGAACATTCCCATGAATGCAGAAGACTTCAAGCAGGAGATCAACACCATAAAACATATAGCTGCTTCTAACCACTACAACACCTCAATAGTGGATAAAATAATAAAGAAACAACTAAAAAGAAGGAAAACTATAAAAGCCAATCACCCAAAACCAAAATACATTGCTGTAGACTTCAACAAAGCCGTTGAACATATTGCAAACAACATTTTTCGAAAACAAGGTTACCACATAGCATACAGGACTTCCAACAATTTAGAAAACATTTTAAAACCGAAAAAAACAAGAGACCCAGACCAGTTCAACAGCAGCGGTGTTTACCAGCTATCGTGCAACGATTGTCCGAAAAAATACATAGGCCAAACCGGACGCACGTTTAAAACCCGTTTTAAAGAACACATCCCTTCTTCCAAAAGACCCACCACCAAAAAAATTGACTCCAAATTCACTGAACATTTAATAGATACTAATCATAATTACACGGACATTAACACTAATCTAAGAATACTACACCACTGCAATAAAGGTCCGTTAATGAACACGTTAGAGGAGTTCAATATTTATAAAATGCAAAAAAACAACCCTGACCACTTACTCAATAATAAACTACAGTTTCATTCTCACACCATTTTTGACCTAATCGATAATGTTAAGAACAATAATTGCGGTTCATGACGTATAGAACTGTGTACCCCTTCTCAACAACGGAGACCCTTATCGCGTGACTACCTATTAATTCAATTGACGATCGAACGTTATCGAGAACGGTCACCGGCAACGCGCGTCATCCGTGTGCACATGTATAAAGTTTTTTAAATTGTGTAAAGTGATTTTTAAATGTGAAAATCTTGAACGTGTGTTTTGTGTTGTTTATGAGTTTGTTTTTGTATATTTATTTGATAATGACTGAATAATAGTCGAAACGCGTCATATGAAGAAGATATAGTAATCATATCTACATAAGGATTGTTCGACCTCATCACCTCTAAATAAGGTAATTAATAGTTATTGTTTATTATTTCACTGTCAAATTGATCAAACTCGGGATTTCCCATATTACAGACAATAAAATAATTCACTATAATATAATAATACGATTACATAACACTAAATAAGAAAAGAAAACTACAAGCTAAAATATAAAACGAATAGAGTACTTTCACTCCACGAAACAGAGTAATATGAAGAGAACAGACGAAACAGTGATCAGGTGAGAGACACACTCATTATGTCTATTAGCGTAAGCTGCAGGCAGCAGTCCTACTAGACTGGTTTAGAGTGACATTTCTACACACAGATAAAACACCACTGATACGTTTCAAGGCTTTGTCTCCACTAAACATGTCATAAGAAGATCCCCACACACACTCTCGCTGATGTTTCGTGAACTACGATTTGTCTACACGTTATTTTATTGTAATACGTTTCAAACTGCAAGCTGCGGTTGAAATATTTGCAACATCTGATGGTGGTTACAGTAAATGCAATATAAAGTATTTAGTTTTTACACTATGTTCATGTATCATTGGCTTTCACGCCAATGTAATTTGAGCAATTGAATAAATCACAATGAATATAGGTTGCGTGTGTTTCCTAGGTGTGGTGAGGAAAAAAATTAATTAGTCAGAATTTTGTAAGGTCATATCACTAGCCATCCTGTATATATTACCCGAGCAACAATAATAGATTGTTTGGTTTATTGTGTAGTGAAATAACAGTTTTTTGTTTTTAATTTTAGAATAATTGTTAGTAATATATAGAACAGCACTTTAAACCGTAAAGGGTTGGCAGTCAGGTGCATGGAGTTAGGAATATTTATCAACAACAAACAGCCTTGAGGAGAGGTCGAAAATCTTAAATGAAAAAAGGGGTTGAGAAAACACTTCAGTTTAAATGTCTCGGTGACAAAATACTTTTTTTTTTTTTTTTTTCTTTTTTTTTTTTTTTTTTTTTTTTCGTGTTAAGACACGAGACCTTGCTGTCATTGCCTTAAAAAAGGTATGAAATAAAAATCCCTAGTCCTTGAATACTCTAATAGCATCAGGGTCGAAAGAGATCAAGAATTGGTAAAAGAAAAATGAAAAAGGGATCTTACCGAAGACAAGAAAGTAAGATGTAGGTTCAGTTAGATTATCTCTGATTTGCCACACTATATACTGTGTAGGGAAAATTATATGATTGGGTCAGAAAATGGAAGTTGAGTTTTTTATATATTTCCAGAGAATTGATAGTTTTTTTTTTATGATATATGTTCTTCAGCAATGCTGTCGTAACTGATTTTTATAATTTTCGGTTTAAGGTTATATTCTTATTATGCCTTCATATGTATGATTATTTTTTGGATAAATGGCTCCCATAAGAGCAAAACATCCAATGATACTTTTGATGAAAAATCTGTTGATGATTTTGATTGAATTTACTCCAAATGTAGTCTAAAGGACTTGAACAATACATATTGGTCACACTACACTATCTATCCTAAGTACTGATTCTTGAATTATTGTTCAATATGCTGTTTTAGACTTTCAAAATAACTTAAAACCAATTTTAATCAAATTGTGAAAGAAACCACAGGTGAAATAAAAATATGGTTCTCAAGTAAAGTGGAAAAACCCAAAAGTGAACCATGACCACCAATAATTATTTTGTTTAGTCAATTTTATCAATAATGTTTGTACCTATTTTTGAAATATTTTTCTTATTGTTTATTGCGAAAAACCTCTCGGTCATCATCACCTTATAACAAATTGAAGAAATGAATATAAAATTAAAACCCTTAGCCCTTAAATTCTCTAATAGGATTAGGGTTGTAAGAGAACAAGAATTGATCAAGAGAGACCTAACCCACACGTGTAGATCCAGCTAAAGACTCTCGGGATGGTCGGACCAGTACGCAGTATAGTAAACCCTGAGGATAAATTTTTAACAGTTCAATAACTAATGGACTGACATTTTTGAAGAAGATGGTGACGATACGTGACTGCTTATATTTTGGTTTCGTATTTATTTTAAAATCACAATTTGTATTTTAAAAAGTCATCTATTTACACTTGTTTTTTTAAGGAAGTAGATAAAATGGGTAAATTTAGTTAAAAGTTGTTTGTATTTCTTTCTAGGTGTTATGTTTACTAAACATGGTCACACCAGAAGAACTGCGGGATGAAGAAGAATACGAAGACATTCTCGAAGATATTCGGGAAGAGTGTAACAAATATGGAATCGTACGATCTCTTGAAATTCCAAGGCCAATTGAAGGTGTTGACGTTCCTGGTTGTGGCAAGGTAAAGTATTGCTTGGTTTTTATTTATAAATACAAATCCAAAACAATTGTATCAGTTGGTAGTATACGAAATATATTGACTGTTCAAATCAAATTGAAATTTCAGCATTACTAGAAATGATGAAATAGTAGCGTTAATGAACTTTTAAAGAGAAAGGTTATTTGTTTTTACTTTCAGAATATATAAACCTGTTTATTCCGTTAAGGGGAACGGGAAAGTCCTATCATCATAACCTTTTAAAGATATATAAACCAAATTTTTTCTACCTTATCTGCAACTATTTACAGATATATATGGTATCATATTTTTGATATAACATTATATTATGATTTGTTTTAATAAACGTTCAAAAAATTTGGTTTTTTACCAATAAATGTTGTTTTAATGTCACATTAAATACTTCTACAGATTTCACATTTCTTCTATATTATATATCATACTTGTGTGTAAAATTTAAGATTTTTATGTAATAATTCCTTTTACACCTTTGTTTGCATTCTGTAAAGAGCTTTAAAGTTTATAACTTTCATTTGAGAGATGATTATTCCTTCAAAATAGAAATAGGATTTCTGTTCCTTTTTTGTCCATCATTGAAAGTAGCAATTGCATATTTTAAATTTACATAGTTTATTTTAGACGTCATAATAGCAGCGATTCTGTAGTTTTTTTTACTTAACACTTCTACGAAAATTTCAAAACAGGCGTTTTCTGTGTACTTCATTTTTAACTAACCCCGTTAATTCCACTCAAACCAACTTCTGTATATTTATGTGGGAACCCAACTTCTGTGGGTTCTCTCTCCGTATTTACTTTGGAAGAATCAAACTGTACAGAAAAAAACCTTGCGTCTTAAGTGGAGTTTGTGGCACCTGTTAGGAACGGCCCCTCAAAACTGCCTGGGTTCTTTAATTTCAATTAAAAATCAGTGGTTCAGTATTTTATTAACTTTATTATTGACATGAAACTTATGTCTATTTCCCTGATACTTTAATACAATACAAAAATAAGAATTCAATTCAAATAATTATATATAATATTCAAACTAAATATTCATTACTCAAAGCCCAGAAGTGTTCCAACTATTGTTACTCTTTTTACAGATGAGATTACTGATTTTACTGGTGTCTTTATATATCAATGCTTGCTCACCTTTGTAGAATATCAGCTATGGACAACTCTTTTGTCCCTCTGTCCAAGAGTCAGACTTCCTAGGCTATATCTTCCACCACGGCTCGTGACGCGGCCTGTATCTGCCAAGCACCAAAAGATCCCCTCCATATTGTGCTGACCGCTTATATATCTTTTGTTGCTTCTGGTGCTCTACTTTCGTTGCAAGTCAAGCATTTCAACATTTATTCAACTCTTTCACAATAGTTGGGTCATTCTGAGCTTTGTTAATATGAGTTATTCCTAACATAATTTACTTAACCTAATAACTTTAATTGAATTAAATATATTCCTAACACACCATCTTTGATCATAGGTTTGCCACCTTAAAACACTGAGTTTAGTCTCTTAACATCATTTGAGTAGTGTCGTCAGATTTTCTATTCTACCCCTGACAAAAATGAACTTTATCCACAAGTTAGATATTTGTCATACTGGTAGCATGCATTCATTCAGTCACATTGTATTTTTTTTTAAGGGTCTTTTTTTTGTTTTTGGAATCTACAACTTTTCATACATCAAAAAAATTTCGGGAATTATCTCTCTGTAATAATATGCACACACACGAAAAAACCCATCTTGGTCTCATTAAGTACACACTGCTAAGTGTGAAATGGAGTTTAGTAAGTGAAATAATTTTCCGATATATACGTACCGTATAGAAAGTTGTGATGGATAAAAAAATCGCTGTCCAGTTTTCCCCCGATATGTCCAATTTTGAAATGGTGTTTTATTTGCAATACTCTACTGCCAAGACGTGGGCCGATTTTAATAAAATTTTCTCCATATTTTTTGTCCTTTTTTCATATTTTTGATAAATTCAAAATTTGAGAATAACATTACAATTTTAAATGAATTTTGGTCACGTTATAGCCTCTAAGAACCTAAATAAAACTCATTAGTCATCTCTCCAAAAATGCCAGTTCACATTTTGATTGTGGCAATTTTGTGTTTGATTATTATTTGGTTTGTTGGTGCAATGCTGTTCATTTGATTAATGTTAATATTTGTATTTACAGGTTTTTGTTGAATTCAACTCGATCGTCGATTGTCAGAAAGCCCAACAGTCGCTAACAGGACGTAAATTTAACAACAGAGTCGTCGTCACATCTTACTTTGATCCTGACAAATATCATCGGAGAGAATTCTAAACATCAGTATCTCATTCTTCTGTCTAAAATAGTTTTTAGATGTTAATGTATATTAATAATAGAATTTTATAAGTATATAAAAGAAATTTGTAGTTTAATGTTGGAGCATTACGGAGTTCAATTTTGTTCTTTAATATATCATAAAAATAGTATCATAAAAATGTGCTCCTTTGTTGAAGACTAAACTGTCGCTGTGGTCATATTTTATTTATTTAAATATACTATTTGCTTTGAAATACAGTTTTGTAAGTTTTACAGAACGTAATAACCTCTGAATCTGTGAGCATTGAAAGAAACATTAATCATGGTTTTACCTGTAAATTTTTAATATTAAAATTTACTTCTTTTAGGTTTAAGGAATATAATTGAATTTGGTTGTATTTTTTATTTATCTCCTAACCCTTTCTTAGAGCTGTCTTAAAATGAACCAAAGGATTTTGTTGAAATAATTGGTGAGTTTACTATTTTTTGGTGCTAGAAGTGATTTATCTAGGTCTTCTTCAACGGTCTTCCATCACTGAGGTGCCGATGACTTATAAATTCCATGTGCTAAATCCCTAAGTGAAGGACTCTGTGCAATCACATCCAGCGATAATGCTCCCTTGTAAGTTTTCGAAGACATTGTCTTTCTTCACACTGATCAGTACAATCTAAGAGGATGTGCTTGATGAATTATTTTTCTTAGTTGCAACCTTACACTGGTGAAGTGGTAAGATGAAATCTCTCTCCTCAAATAGCTTTCTGTAATTAAATGTCCAATTTCCCAAACGTCTGACTTTTACTGTTAGATTTTTTTTTTTATATTGTAAAGGTCATTTGGTACTTCATGTATGTTGAAGAACTGGCAACCCATAGTCTCTTTCGACTCCACTTGTTTATCCATTGACTTGTTAATTTTGTTTTAATTTTCGACAAACAACTTTTGGTTTGGGTCCAATTTGGATGCCTTTCATCCGCTGTCTCATTCCCAAAAATGCCACAATGATATGCGTTATTATTTTGTTATTTAGCTCTTGAAACAAATGGGAAAATTTCCTCGATTTTAAATTAATAGTCTGTAGGGTAAATAATACCCTTGGATTTGTAATGCTGATTTTGAATCTGTAAAAATGGAAATTTGTCTTGATTTCTGGAAAAACTCATTTTACCGGGTTAAATAACCACGTCATTTTTAAATGAGCAGGTACGCTAAGTGTTAACATGAATATTTTTCCATGTGTAAAATACATCAAAAGTTCTGATAAATCAAATACTAGATAAAACGGCAATGTTTGTAGTTTAATCTTGAAAATGAGACGAAGCATTTTGTTGGAATGTTAAATTAACACCTTTTTTATTTTCAGATTTTAGACTGTGATTTAGCTTTGAAAAACACGATTTCTCCAATTTGAAAAACTCATTTATGGGTGTTCAGTATATCTACAGTTTTTAAATTCCCGCTCTAATATTATTTTTATGAAACTGTTTCAAACGGAATTCTGAGAACTCCAGCTGTTTGGGGTATCCTTTGTCTCTTATCAATCAGTCCAATTTTCAACCTCAAACAGGTAACTGTGTTTCTTCCTAAATCCGCAGATACAAATCCTTTTTTTTCCCCCCTTTTTATTATATACGTATTTCGGCCAACAACTTAATTAATTGTGACTCATAAACAATTGTCATGTTTAGTATTAAGAAGTCAAGTGTTTTACGATTTACAATTGTATTTAGTTTGTGCGTTTAGAGCAGCTGTTCTCGCATTCTTGACGACAGAACATTACAAGCTACTGTGACATTAATTCTTAGCTAAACATGACAGCAAAATTAATCAAAAACCATTTTATTAGTTGGTAATAATTTCAATTAATGTCAATTAACCATTTCATTTCTATATACTTCCCAATCTAAATTAAATTACTAAACCGTCCACTTTTACCGCAGTCGACCAACCGCAATATCAAACAATGGGGATTAAAAACCAGATTGCTTTCTGTGAACTTTATAATCTACCAAAAATTAAATTCAGTTTATAAGAAAGGTGTCATCATAGTACTTACTGTAGGTTAGGTTAGGGTATATCCCTTACCGTAGGATACAGTATTCATCCTTAAATGTAATGCCCAAAAGTAGGAAATGTTAAATTGTTTTGGTAGATCAAAAGGGTCTTGTTCATGGTTGTATACACATATTTTCTGAACAATGTTATTGTGTATATCGGCTAGGTCTTGACGGACCTCATAATATGTGTATAAAGCATCGAAGGTTTACATATCTCAAGGAGCAGCCTCCACTCGCTATGTTTGTATCGCTAACTCAACCATCATTGATCTTATAACTACAGTATATCCATGTTATATTTTCTTGGGATGCCAGGGCTCGAAATTATATTTATTTAAATAACTTGTGGTTGGCAACATTATATGCAGAAATCAAATCTAAACATGTTTATATTATTTAGCATAAGTTCAATAATTGAAGAGTTACAAATCATACGCCATTTTGAATTAGATTTTTCTGAATTTCTTTACCAAATTTTATGTTCCCATCTTAATTTGTGTGGCTTCTATTGTGCTTCCGTACCGACAGCATTTCAAAAATCGGTTTTTTAGTTTTCTGAGACTTTTTAAATGATCAGACAAAAAAACAGTTGAAATTTTTTATGTTATCAAACTGACTCTATACTGTTAAAATAAAAATTTAAGGGGCATAATTACAACCAACAAAAATTAACCATAATACAATAGGCATTAATCCATGTTTAGCCCATTAACTTACCACCCTGTAGCACGATTTTTTTTTTAGCCGCCCGCCCAAAAGTAATTATACCTTGTACCTATCTGTTTTCACAGACAAACTGTATTTGAAAGTTAGTCTTTGTTTCTATGTTTATTCTACAGTGATACGAATGATTTGTCTTGCATTATTAAACTTGATGATTTTGACTTGGTTATTACAAGATTTTTATTTTTTATCATTTTTGGAAATAACATCAAAATATATAAAGTTGTTATGCTCTCGGCCTCCGAAGCTATGGTGTGACTTATTTACTATACGTTGTTGAAACCTGTTTTGTTTATAGGAGAGTAATTAGGAACCAGTTGCTCAGCCACAATGGGTTTTTAGTACTCAACATAGTTAGTTGTGAAATGAGGGTGATTACAGAGCAATGTAGATCTGAAGTAGAAATTTCTGTTCAGTTATCTTGTCAATACTGCGATAACCAGGCCTATGTTCTATTCCAGGAATGTGGGGACTGCAATAACAGGCTACTAAAACTGTTTACTTTTTGTCCAGGATTGAAATTTGGGATAATTGCGAGGGGGTGAATTACTGTGATACTTTGTTTTCTTTTTGTTACTTTTACTTTTTCACATTTACAATGTATAGAAAATTTATGTGACTCAAAAATTTATATAGAGCTTTTTGAGGTCCCCTGAGTAAAAGTGGTTTTGGGAATGACATCTGTCATATGTGTGTTGACATACATGGACTGATTTTAATGAAATTTGTCCATGTCTCTGTGACTTTTTTTTGAATAACTATAAAATTGCTGGGAGCTACCATTAGAAAAGCACGAAAATATCTGGGTCTCTTAATTATATAAAGAAATCTTCATCTCTTCAAAAATACAGAGATCGTGAGTTATTTGAAAGGACTGTTATAAAATACATAATTTCTCAAATTCTACCAATTTTAGTGAAATGTAAAGATTAATTACGCAAAACCTGTATCCATAATAACAAGTACAAAAATATTATGGTTTAGCTAAAAACGAAATTATGTTTGATCGCCGTCATTAAAAGCGTATGGGATATGTTTTATGTGTCAAGTCGAAGGAGAAGGAAGTTTAGCCCCTATTTAAATGTATATAAGACAGTGTCCATGATTCATTGACAGCTACTGAATGTTTGGTGATAATTTCATTTCAATTTTAATCCTATAACTGGTAATTTGAAATTCTTATAGTGGGAGGCCATATTTGCTTATTTTTAATAGTTTTTTTTTAATAATTCACAAAAAATACTAATATCCAAAAACTCAACTTGTTATATATCATTATTCTCAAAAAAATACGTAGAAATCATCTCTGAAATGAAAACCCATTTGAAAGTAACAATTTTGGAGTTGGGAATCAAAAAATGTGCTGTAATAAAAATGAAAACAAAAAGTGCCCATGACAAACCACACTTTCTAATTTTTTTATATAAAACAGTTTTAGATTTTTATTTGCGAGTAGAAGTTTCTAAAAAAATGTATCTATTTGAAAAATCAATTTTTATGAAAAAAGTGAAATGTAAAAGTTGGCTTATTTTGAAAAATTTACTAAAAATAATAATATCCAAAACCCAACTTGTTATGTATATATCCATTTGTCTCAGAAGAGGGCATACAATTCATCTATGTAATAGGAAAAAAAATTTGTATATTCGTATTAGTTTTGGGAAAGAGTGCTGTGCAATTTTTCTATAGAGAAGGTTTTGTAATGGTGAAGTAAAATCGAATAGTTTACCTTTCAATAGAAATTTGAGGTCTACCAAATCTGAAATATATATTGGGGAATATGATTTTTGTTCTAGCAGTATATTTTTACCCAAAATGGGTCAATTAATTTCAATAAAATTGGTAAGACCAGAATTTTTTTTTTTTATGTTGGACAAATTGCTGAAAATAAACTATGGATGGTGTATTTAGTCACAAAATGGAGTCCCATTTTAGCCCCAGTGTCAATAATAGTTTAGTTAGTAAGGAAAGTAAAATGGGTGGAAAGTCATTTTAAAGTATTAGCAATTCATAAGAGTGATGTTAGAATGTACAGATTCTGTAAAATAGATTGGTCTCAAAACATCCATTTCATGTTCATACTACTGAAATCTGTTCTTTTTCATTTTGGTGGCAACTTATTTCCTAATTATTTAATTATGATCTTATCTTAATTATAACTACACTTTCAAAAGTCACTTACCACACTTGGGAATAAACAAAAAACAAACTTTTTGTCAAAAGTAAATGTTTATTCCTATTAGACCCTTATAGCTATTACAACAACAAAGTTGTCATCTTCAGAGGGAATCTTAACAAAGACTAAATTAAAACTATTTACAACTAAAGTGACCAGTTTCTCTACCCCAATCCTCTGGTGCATTGACCTATCAACAATAGGGTTGACAGTTCAAACATCTACAGGTACTGTTACCTGGAGTGGGGAAGGTCCAAGGAGATTTATTATTTTCTCCTTATTTAAAGGTAAAAAACAATGTAAACTTAAGACTCGTAACTCTCGAATACTCAGTGTTAGAGTAGGAAAAGAACAAGAGTTGATCACAAGAGACATGATAGGAAAGACTAAAAGAAAGAGATCTAATCCAAGACTACATGAAAAAAGTAAAGGTCAAGCCCAGTCTCAAGATTGCCAAGGTATAGTGAGTCTAGGAGAAGACTAATGTTTAGAAGAATAGGCATGTTTCCAATTAATAGAAAAGAGTCTGTATATATGGAACTAAGTTAATTTCTGTATCCTGATGATTTTCTGTCAAGTGTAATTCTAACCTATTTGAATTGTAAACTGGTTTGATTCTGGAACAATCTAATTCTAGGAATTTTACTTTATAGGCAAAATAACTCTTGTGATTATACTTTTTCCTTTCTTTACAAGACTCGACTTATAAATAAAGACCCCTAGCCCTTGAATACTCTGATTAGTGTCAAGGTTGGAAGAGGAATCTGACAACATGAAGAAAGGTATAGATCCAGTAAGGGTCTGGGGGGGGGGATTGGCAGGCTCATACTTGCTATAAGTGGCACCTAAAAGTTAAATCCCTCAAATTAGGCAAGTATATACTAGAATGATAATTATCTTGCATATGAAGTATCAAACAACATGTTGCAAGAATTGAAAGAAAATTCGAGGTAGTGCAATTTTTTGAGTTACAAGCAATGTTGAAATTTTAATTTCTTGATTATTTTATGAATTGTGACACTACTTTTTTTACACTTATTATTTATTTGTTCCAAGATTTTTTTTTTCTTTTGTAGGGAAAAAACTGCATCAACATTGATAAAATTCTTTAATTTTATTTGTAATAAAATTATACAGTACTATGAATTAATTATTAAAAATATTTTATGAGTAATTCATTTATATCTGAATATTGAGCAGTTTTTCCTATGAAGAAATAACCCATCTATAGTGGGAATCGCGTTTCTCAGGAGAAGGTGTCACCAATAAGAAATGAAACATTTTGAGTTTCGTCTTAAAACTACTGCGGAACTGTGCTAAATATTTTAACTCTTTATGATTGCACCCATAATACTTCATCTTTCTTTCTTCTCTTGTCCTTCAAATACAAACATCACATTATCTTCTCTCTAATGATTTCCCTCATTCATAGTGAGTATAGATGTGACAAGGCCGGTTCAACACCTTTTTCATGTACTTTTAGGTTAGATCTTCCTAATTTTTCAGGTCTCTCTTAACCAACTATTGTTCTCATCTGACTCAGATGTTATAAAAGTATTCAAGCACTAACAGTTTTTATTTTATACCCTTTTCTCATTTTGTTGATGCGATTATGATTTGTCTTTTGAACAAGAAAGAAAAAACTCATAATTACAATTAATGAACTGGCTATAAAAATGTCTCTTACGAACAGACTTTATCGCTTTTGTGAGCAGCAAAATATCCTAAAAAAAACAAGTTTCTTTAAGATCTTATCGCTCTAGTTGTACAGTTCACCTAACTTGCTAGAGAAGCAAAATGAAAATAAGTATCAATTTCCTAAAGCTGGCCACACTAAATGAATTTATGCATAATAAAACTGAAAGCTGAATTGTCTTCCTGTTCCGAAATATTTCACCATTTGTTGATCTTTTTTCTATGGTATTTAAATGTCTGTTCTTTTAACAGATAGTTTGGTATATCGATGGAGATAAATTTTATCAGCTTTAAAAAATATTTAAAGTATTTGTTTGGATCTTTGTACTAGGTTAACAAATGGAATTTTTGAATATTTATATAATCAAATATTTACTTCATAAAATCCTCAGGGGCTCCATTCATAGTGACTTCGGGTTTATCAACCCCGAGGGGTCTAGCTGCATCTTTCTTCAAATAATCTTGGATTAAATCCCTCTCTTTCATCCTTTTTAACAATTCTCCATAGACCAACTTTAATTTAACTGAAGAATTAATATTCAATGCATAAAATTTCTCAAAATTATTCGGATCAAAAAACATAAGTTCAATAATTCTCAGTTAAAAAGTGAAAATGAACCATAAAAAATATATATTTCAATAAGGGCTTTAACTTGTTCCGCTCCACTTGTGTCATAAATACGAGGTGTGACAAATAACCAAACTCCTGCTGCTACCAGCGAGCACGCTGCGACAGGTTTTAACATGTCTGCCTGTTAATGCATCCCCCACCCTGACCTCTATGGCCACAGTTGTATGTCGCTTAGTTCACTGTAGTCTCACGGTCAAGTCCTTCCGCTAGCATCTCATCGGAAATATACAGTGTTCAGATGGAGCAACAAGTTATGAAACTGGTGAAAAAAATTGCTACACAAGCTTTTGAGTGATTTAAACGGTTCAAGAAGGGACATGTGAAACGATCCGCGCCCTGGACAACCCTCAAGAACAAAAACTGATGACAACATCCAAAAAATTTATAAATTGATCTGTAAAAATCATCGTCTGAGTGTCCAAGCAAGATGCTCAAATTAACAAAGCTGTTCGTCAGACTTTGTATGAATCATTGAACATGGAGATAGTTTGCACTAAAATGGTGAAAAAACTTCACATCAGAGCAAGAAGAATCGAGAATGAACATTTGTGGTGACCTTTTGAACAACACTGACAAGGATCCAGAATTGTTAGAATTATTATTTGTGACGGATCTGGTTCTTTACCTATGATCCTAAAAATGAACAAATCAAAATTAAAGGCAATGATGATTATTTTTTGATAGCATAGAAATGTCTACTTTCACTGGGTCCCTGAAGTGTGTCATTTAGTGTTTGAAAACAACGTTTTTCGGAAAACAAAGAAAAACCATGGAAACAAAAGAAATTTTATTACTGTACTATCAAATTAATATCCCCCTGCACAGTAAGCTAGATTCTCAGGGACTTCTTCTGCTTCATAAAGGTCTTCCAGTCTCCTTTTCTGTACATTTCTTGACTGCCTGATCTTCTTCTGGAGTTCCAGAGCCGCTCTTTCTCCGTACCTCATGCGTTCTTTGTCGAGCCGCTTCATCGCCAGCACCATGTTTCTTCCACCCATTTCTTCCACAACTTTTACCTTAGAAATATATCCTTCAATGAAGGAAGAAATTAACAGCAAACAGGGATGAGATGATGTAATTAATTTGTTTAATCATTTGTAAAACTGAGCGGGACGAAATGTTCCTTTTTTCTAGGAAATTGGCAGCGGGACGAAATAATATTACCGGGACGAAATGTTATTGAACCCTGCACATACGACAAACATCATTCTAACAACCACTCTGTTGGACTCGAGGAACCTCAATATAATATATACAATACAATATATATTACAATTTGCAAAGAGAAATATTTTTAAAATTTATAGAACTTTTAAATATAACACTGGTAACGAAATTCGTAGTTTAAATTTATTTCTCGAATTTTTATGAAAAGTAACTGTAGTAATCATATTCTTAACTCTTGAATATACCATTTTAATCATGATATATTATAATATCATGTAACTATATTAGCATTTTTGCATTTTGTTTATTATACTTTATACTTCTTTGTGTTTAAAATGGCGCCCGATTGATCGTGAAAGCCTATTTTATTCCTTGTAAGGTATATAGTTTATTGACAAGTTCTGAAAGTTTTGTATTCGTTTATTGATCAGTTACATTGTTTCTTGAACAGAGTTTCGTAATTTTCATGTTGGAAATGAGAGAGTTCCATTTTTCGTAAGTTTTGATAATGTTCCTTATTTACTTATTAACCTTTAGGTAAAACCTGGAACTTATCGGTTTTGTTTTTTTTTTTCGCTATCCAGCTTGATACATCGTTTCCACAAACATTTTATTTGAAGCTCTCATAGTTGATATTTTAGGTAGATATTGAAATGTTGGAATATGATTAATTAACTGAAATACTCATATCTTTAGCCATGTACAATTAGATTACATTTAAAGCAAACAAAAGATAAAAGTTATGGTAGCCTAAGGTAAGTTTTGAAAGTTGTGTACCTTAGGCATTGACTTTGCCAACTTAAAATTTTCTTTATTAAGCCTGCATAGACTATATTTACTACATGTAATTAATTCACATAAAATTTGCTAGTGTGCCCAAGTTTAACTCATTGTTAATCAAATATAACCTAGACTTTCTGGAAACCTTACCAAGGCCTAGATTAATAATTTTGTGTATTTATCAGAACTAATTATTATCCCTCTTTGCAAAGGAGCTTAATACAATAAGACATTTCTTTATTGTACCTTAAACAAATGTATAAGTTGTGATTAAATAGGCTTATATTCCTTAATTTGTATTCTATTTCAGCTAATAGCACAACACATAGTTTTGGTGTATCAAATTATTTTTTAATTTTCATCAACTAGATGATGAACAGTAAAAAACTGAGTAATTTTTTACTTAAAGGTGGTTCCTAATTTTCGGGAATTATTTTTTATCATCAACTGCACACCTTACTTCTTAAGTAAATAATGTTTTCCTTGCAGAGGAGGTCACTTTTTTCACTGAAAAATCACAATCTAAAAACTATCAAATCAACGTATTTATAGGTTAGATATAATGGCAAATGTTTTCATTTACATCTCATATGTTACTAAAGGTATTCCAATCTTTATATCACGTGATATGCTGTTAATCCTCCATATTAATAATCTAATTTCAAATTATTAACTTCAATAAACCTACGAAAGGTTTGGCCAAGTGGTTTTATATATTATATATAGGCTAAGGTTTGGCCTGGTGTTTATGTATATAGCTATCTGGCCAAACCTGTCGTGATATGTAATTATATCGCAAAGTAAGCAAATTTTAACTGCAATAAATGTAACTTACGAAGGGTTTGGGCCGGTGGTTTTATATATATGTATAGCTGGACATCTGGACAAACCTGTCGTGAGATAAGTAGCGATCTAGAGTAGTCATTGTGTAATGTGCTTGCGTCAAACCATACGCGGTTAACATTGCCATTATAATTTAACCTCTAAATACTTTGGATTTGGTAGTTTTTAGATTGTCATTTTTCAGTGAAAAAAACGACCTCCGCAAGAAAAACAATTTGTTCTTAAGAAGCAAGGTATGTAGAAGCCTAAAAAAAAAAAAATTAAAAAATCCAGAAAATTAGGAATCACCTTTAAGTAAACAATTACCAAAAACTGGAGTGTACTGGTAGAACATTTGACACAATTAATGATAGGAAAATATTTTGCTCAAACTAATTATTACCTTTAGTGGTATTTGCGGTAGATAATTTATTTTGAAATTTACGATGCCAAAGTAATATTTCCAAAATAGTTTCTAATATCTAAAAACATAAAATGTATTTGAGAAATTACTGTATATTTTTCTTGCGTACTGGCCATCATTTTTTAACTTCAGTTATAGATGATGTTTGTTACTTTATATAATATAATATAGTATTTATTTTGTCAAGTTATTTATGTCGATTTGTATGGTTGTGTTACTCGTATATTTATTATTTTTTAACAATATAAAGTTTATCATTTGCTTTCATATGTTGAATTACCGGTATATTAATTTAATTTACTCTGATGTAAACACAATATATTCAGCCCTTAGAAGTTCACTTATAGTGGGTTTGGATTTTGCAATTCTAGCTTGATCTATACTTTTCTCTATCTAGTATTATATTATATCCCTCTTACATCTTTCTTATCAGGTCTCTCTCGAGCAAGTCTGGTTCTCTTCTGACTCTTAGTACAGTATTTGAGGGTTATGGGTCTCTTTTGTTGTACCTTCTCTTTTCATTTTGTAAATGTTAAACATGAATAGTGAAAAGAAGATTAATTGGTAATTATGTAATGTACCTCTTTCCGCATTTTAGTGGTTAAAATTCATGCAAACTTAAGATTATATACCTTGTTTGTCATAATCAGATATTTCTTGAACACACTAGACAATTTTCAAAATTCATTACTATTGTAGAAAATGACACTTTTAGACACAAGGCTTATTTGGGTTATTACTTATGTGCACGTTAGTCAGGTTAGAAAAGGTTTTTAGTGCTCGATGTTCATATTAATGACTATGTGAGTTAAGTTAGTGATTGTATTCAGATGGCACTTTTCAAGTCGCAAAATACATTAGTTTAGTAGAAAATATGAAATCAAGCTCAGATTACGAATGCCTATGTTAATATTTATGACTACGTTTATCAAGTTAGTGAATATATATATATATATATATATATATATATATATATATAGTCACCTAACCAAGCCTAATAAAACAAATACTTTTTACCATGAATATTTTTAATAATAAACATTGAGTGATGACTCATTTACTATCTTGACGAACATAGTCATAAATATTAATGTAGGCATTAGTAATCAGAATCAGAGGTGCATTTGGAATTGTTTCATTCGTAGTAAACTAACTAGACCTGTATTTAACCTAACAACAGCTGGATTCCCTTGTTTTCAATGTGTTATTTGACAGTGAAGAAATGGATTTTGTGACATAGCCTACATATAGGCCTTCCTAGACGTTGTTCCTTTATTAGGTCTGGCTAGGTTACTATATATATATACACCATTAGATGTACAGTTGAGATCCCGTTGCGATTTAATATTGAAATTTAAGGAAGTCTTGTTTTAAATTACTCATTATTAAACAATTGGATCATCCTTTGGCTGTGAAGACCCTTTTCAAATATCAAAATCCAATATTTCTGTCAAAAATAAGAAATTTACAAATTTGCATTCTATGTTCAGAACACAATGAGTCTATGCATCTAGGTTTCATAAGTTATGCATAGCTAATAGAATAGCGTGTCTTTAGATGTGTGCGCGGTAATTCTGAGCAATTACTTGGTCAACCCCAAACTTTTTCATATTTTACTACGGTCATAAGGATGTTCTCAGAAAGCAAGAAACATATAATTCAAATCCTGCAAGGCCATCGTACAGAGCGATAAGAAGGTTCAAAGTCCACGCGATAACAGTGGCTTGCGGGAGACGCGCGGAAGGCCAGTTGTGACAGTACCGTTATATAATTATATATAATGATAGGTTTGGCCAGGTAGCTATATATAATTATATAGGCCTATATATATAGCTACCTGGCCAAACCTGTCATTATAGGCCTTCCGCGCGTCTCACGCAAGCCACTGTTATCGCGTGGACTTTGAACCTTCTTATCGCTCGGCAACCTGTACGATGGCCTTGAGGGCCTTGAATTATATGTTTCTTGCTTTCTGAGAACATCCTTATGATCGTAGTAAAATATGAAAAAGTTTGGGGTTGACCAAGTAATTGCTCAGAATTACCGTGTGCGCATTAACTGTCTTTTCTAACAGGTAAATATTACTACGCTGTATGATTTCAGAATCGTGTGAACTAGGTCTCGGCAGATCAATATGTATATAATATATACATAAATATATAAATATATATATATATATATATACCTAGACCTTCTCATAACTGTAGTTCCTTTACTACGTCTGGTTAGGTAGCCTAACCTTTTTATTTTTCATTAAATTTCAATATTAAATCACAAGGGACCACAACTGAACATTTACCCCAAACCATTATTTTAATATTCTTAAATCTAACAATGTTCTAATATTAGGGTGGGAGTTGTGAAGTATTTTGCATAGCGTAAACCATACGCATAGGTAAGCTTCTTTCTTCATACATCTGTTTCCACTGATATCATTCTGATATTAATAGATTTTGAGACTTGAAAATTGTCTAGCTTGGTACAAAAAATATCTGATTAATAACAAACAAGGTAAACAGTCTAATAATCATGATTTTTAGCCACTAAAATGCGGAGGGAGGTGCACTACATAATTACTGATTAATTTGATTACACTGCCAGGGTCAGATCTCTAGTACCGATCGGTGAAGTTAATATTTGAATGTTATTAATTTAAGGTGAAAGTCTAAATTAGATGGTAATTATGCATTCTACCATGCCCTAAATTTTAGTTAAGAAAATTGTCGAAATCGTCGACTACCTACCTCATTTTTGAAACAATTAGATCATATTTGATGTCGGAAGACTCTTTTGAAGTACCAAAATACATTAGTTTAGTAGAAAATAAGAAATAGGTATAAAAGTACGAAATCCAGGTCTGGTTAGGTCACTACGATTGCCTAAGTTTAATATGTATGACTACATTCGTCAAGTTAGTGAATGTGTCATCGATCGATTGTTTTATCAGATCAATATATATATATATATAGTTACCTAGTCAAACCTAATAAAACAAACAATCACATATCCACTAACTTGACGAACGTATAGTCATTCGTAACCTTAGCTAGTTCATACTGATATTTCTTATTTTCGATTAATGTAATGTATTTTAGTACTTAAGTGATGTTTATGAACTTGACAGAGTAACATTATCAAGACTATTATTGTTGTACTTAAGCATAAAAGTCTACAACCCCAATCAGTTGTCAGTTCTTTTTTTTTATAATTATTTTTTGAAGAATTTGATAGTGTAGTATAAAAAGGTCAAAAAAGAAATTTTTAATAATCTGTATCTGGCGTCTGTACGGTGCTCTACACTCTAATGCCGGGACCTTTCTTCCCCCCATTTTTTCAATAACTCAAATTTAGTTGTAGTAGTAATAAAAAAACAAAATTATGATTTTCAAAACAAAATCATTGGAGCCAGATTTTTATTGGTAACGATTCAAACAAAATGTATCGGTTGCTATCTCTAAAAAATTTTTGCTTTTTAGTTATTGGTAAAAAACAAACAAAGCAAAAATGAACCTTGACTGCTAACATTAAAAGCTCAATTTGAATCAAATAGGATTTATTCTGAGGACGCTTTTGAGAAGAATAGTTTTTGTTGGTTTTGTGGATGGGCAAGAAGTGATAAAGTGGACTTAATATAGTGAGGGAATTAAGCTGGATCTGTAACTTTTTTCATGTAGTCTTAGGTTAGATCCCTCTCTCTCTCATTTTCCCTATCCTGTCTATATGCTTCTCTTCTGAACCTAACAGAAGAGTATTCAATGGCTAGGAGTCTTTTGTAGCCCCCTGTATTTAGACTTTCTCTGCTTTTCGCGTTCTCACCTGTACATAGTATAGAAACAGTTACGGGTATGTGATTGATGAAAGAATCATTTTAAAGTTTGTAGTGTATATATCTGTTTTCAGGTTCTAATAGTAAAAAAAAGTGGTTTTGAATGAAATCTGTCATTTAGACATACAGACCGATTTTAATTAAACTTGGTTGGTGGACATAATTTGGGTATAACTACTGTAAGAAAAAACCCAAAATTTTGATCGTCACGAAATCAGTTCTTTCTTAATATTTTCCTCAAGTGCAACATTTAAGAACCCAAACAAAACATATTGATCACCATATCTCTAAAAATGCTGATTTATGAGTTTTCAGTATAAAAACAAAAAGTCAGTCGTGGGACTGTTGTAAAAGACATATACCGTACCGATTTTGTTCACATTTGTGTGAAATGTGACTAATGGCCCAAACTTGTGTTTGAAATGAAATATTATGGGTTTGGAATAAATTGACAAAAATTAACCTAGTTATCGCTGTCATTAAAAGTTTGATTTTAACCAAATACTATTTACGCGAAGGACAGATTTATAGCACAAGCGAAGAAAGTTTAGGTTAGGTTTACTCTTTTGACTGACAACTATTGAATTGGTATTTTTGGTGATGAATTGTTTTGGTTGGTTTTGAGGATGTGTGAGTAAGAAAGTTTATGTAATTTTTGTATACGGTTTATAATAGGAAATACGATAAGCGCGCATACAAAGTACAAGGTAGGCAAGATAGATTTAATGCCATTACTTATTGAATAATCATTTGTGAGATAGTTAATAATATTGGCTTTATGAATTTTATTATTTATTTATTAATTTCTTGTCCATTTTAATAGACGTAACTCATGCATCAAAATATGTTTTACAAATCATTGTGTATACAAAATGGATTTAGGAGTTTTTCTTATTGTTTTGAATGTTTTGATTTATGTCCAGGTGTTTACCTATGATACACGTCTGTTGAAGGGCCTCAGAGGTGACCGAGGGAGATTCTATGCGATCACACATCACAGATTCACCCTTTCATTGTAATATATGTGGCAAATACTTTTCACGGAAAGATCACTTCAAGAATCATGTCATGTGGCATACTGGAGAGACTCCTCATCGATGTGACTACTGCGCGAAAACGTTTACTCGGAAAGAACACCTGATGAACCATATTCGTCAACACACAGGGGAATCCCCTCATCATTGTAATTACTGTGCGAAATCGTTTACAAGGAAAGATCACATGGTGTACCACGAGCGTCAACATACGGGTGAAACACCGTTCACTTGTCAGTATTGTCCGAAAGCGTTTACGCGAAAGGATCATTTGGTAAATCATGTACGTCGTCATACAGGAGAGTCTCCACATAAGTGTACATATTGTATGAAAAGTTTTACAAGAAAGGAGCATTTGACAAATCATATTCGTCAACACACTGGTGAATCGCCGCATCGTTGTCACTTCTGTACGAAAAGTTTTACGAGAAAAGAACACTTAACTAATCATATCAGAATACACACCGGAGAATCTCCTCACAGTTGTGAGTTCTGTAACAGAACGTTCACGAGAAAAGAACACCTTAAACGACACATTCGTCAACATGTAACTGGTGCAGAATATAATTGTATTATTTGTTCGGCACCATTCGGAGGTAAAGATCTTTTAGTCGAACACATGCAAACTCACCCGCGTGATCGACCGTACGTTTGTAACGAATGCGGGAAAGCTTTTCCATTAAAAGGAAATCTATTATTCCATCAACGATCACATCAAAAGGGTGCACCAACGGAACGATTGTTTCGATGTGATTTATGCCCAAAAGATTTTATGTTAAAAGGTCATCTCGTTTCACACAGACGTAGTCACACTAACGCGAAACAATATTCTGCAGCACAATTTGATAAAACGTTTGTCGATAAAAGCAACGGATTTTTGTTGAAGCAGCTAATGAAAGGTGATACTACAGATATGACTGCTCATATTATACACAGCCCACCGCCTCCAGTATCTACACATACAGTGAGCGTAGGAACTCAAGTCGGCTTACCTGTTCTAGGTCAACCACCGTCAGTACTCCATCTACAACAACCTACCTCTCTGCTAGCAGCTGTCACCTAATCTATCGTCACATGACCAGAGACTTTAGCTATGTTGCTAATGGTATATGTTTTATGTATTAGTATTAATCAACATTTAGTGAATACATTTTACAGTATCTAATTATAGTTTAGACTATATTATTAAGTGTAACCTTAACTTCTAAATGTAAGCATCGTAAAAATGAATTAGATACTGTTATTTGTTGAATGTTAATCCACATTGCTGAAACAATAATGAACGATCTCAATAGATTTCAAATTAAGCCGTGTAATTGACTTTCTTATATTTTAGTATTTTTATTTAAAAATAGCAGTGTTGACATTTCCTGTATTTTGTTGAATTTTATACATGGGACATTTTCAATGGTACCTTAATACATTGGGTGTTATAAAATAGTATAATTAAGTCTTTCATTGATTCTATAATTGTCCATGTTTCATACTTGTTTATGATAATTGGATATAACCTAGCTCAAATAAACTTTACAATTTTAATGTAATAGCAGATATTTCTTGTTGAAACTCCATATTCAAGGATAAAAAAAAAGCAAATAAAGCTTAAAGTTTCATTTTGAAACTTTAAGCTTTATTTTATCCTTGAAACTTTACAATCGTCGACTTTTACAATCCAAAAAACTGTACATCATTGTCAACACTGTCTACTGTACTTCTTAACATGTGGAATAACTATATAATTTATTAAGGATGGACTGATTCTGAAGTTTAAACATAATGTATAGATAATAGCTTAGTTGCTTAAATACAAATTAATATTAAAATGGTAAAAATATGTAGATCACGTAGAATTTATTTCACTAATTTTGTTCTTCTAGCAGAGTGTTTTGGGTTGTATTGGTTTTTGTTAGGACATGTTTTTGGATGTCTAGTATTAAAAAATTGATATTTGAACATTGTGAACTTCTTCATGGTAACTTGGACATCCGAGGCTATGAATTACCCATCGATCGTACCTTTCCGAGAAATTTAACAATATTTTTTCCTAAAAAGACATTCGACCATCGACTGGACAAATTTACTGTTCACAAGAAACAGCAAAAGTCGAGGCAGACCATAACACTTTGTCAATGCGCTATCTGCACATGTTCGATTTGATACCAACACTTCAGTGTTACTAAATAGGTCTTCAAATTACAAAACTATAAAATAAAAAATTATCACTGTTAGGCCTATATAATATTGAAATGGAAGTATATATATTTAATTTTAGTTACTTGGTTTTTTTATTTTTAGAGTCGGGCCGCTTGTTTGCCAAGTTTCAGGTTATACGTCTGAATACTGCAATTACGAAGTATGGATTAATAGGTCATAAGTGACAGCAATGAGTAAACGACGGGTTAAGTCGGCGTCCATGTTGGAAAAATTATAAATATTGCAAATTCCCTCATGGAAACACCGATTCTTAAGACTCAAATGTCCACTAATCTTCACTTTCGACTAATTCAGCACTATTTTTGACTCGTTAATTATATAATTGTTATCACCATTCTGATTATTGGCAATAAATATAAATGATTTAACGTCTTTCATAGTTAAATTGTGTTCTTTTCGGGTTTAATTGCATTTTGTTTTATTTTATTTGTGCTTCAATAAAATATGAAAACTTTTATTTAGAAATGTAGCAATTAAAAAAGTGAAAGAAAATTATTGTTCATTATTACATACATTTGTTATTATTGTGTAACTTCTTTTATATTTTTGTTTACATGTTTCTAAGCTATAGTCATATTCTCTACTAGTTGGATATGACACACAGATAATATAAAGTGTTTACCGGCTTACCGAACCCTGATAATGGAATTGCTGCCGCAAAATGCATGAACAAAATCACGAGGTAACAAAAAGAATGTATTTTTATTTCATTAAGGGTAACTTGGACACCAAAAATAAATATTATGATATTCAGTTTTTATAAATGCCCTTCATTCTAGATCAGTTTTTTTGTATATATTGCTGCAATTAGGTATATATTTGGATTATCATAATTTAAATGAAATACAATCAATATACATAAATGTAATCAAAGTCTCCCTTTTTCAAATATTTTGGCAGTTTTACACTTCATACCAGAAAAGTCCACACCACGTTCAGATAGTTTTAGTCTATGAATTGGGTACTAAAGTGTTTTCTTATACAGTTTATATTACCAGTATTATAAATTTTACTACTAGTGCTACCGATTACACTATTAAATATAAAGCTTTAAACTTTTAGTTATTAAAATGATCAAATTATTTAATTCTACAGTCGTCCATTTACTTTTCAAAGGCTATGCAACTGTGCTTGATAATTTCTCAATTGAAGAAGTTCACAATTTTATAGTACGAGTAGCCATTTCTTAGTTAATACAATCGATTCTGTGGTGGAAAATGAAATTAAAAATATTTGGACTGTGTTAGGTAATACAGTAGACTCTCATAAATCCGGACTAATGTGGCGGACGGCCGGTCCGGATTCCGCAAAATCCGGATTTCCCGGAGTCGGAGATAAGTCGGCCGCGGGGCCAATACGAGCAGTGATAAGCCACACATGCAATCGCTACCGGCCCATGCTGATACGCAACGACACTTGTCACACTCTGACACATTAACTAATGATACTGTTACTGTAATGTACATAATACAGTATTGGACTGCAGTTATGAATTTTATTTTATATGTATTACATTTTATAATGTGAACAGTTGTCTATTTTATTATTAAGCATATAAGATTGTCAAATTTTTCCTGTTAAAATTATGTATAAAAGAGGGTCAAATAAATAAATTTTCATTTTCATTTTCAATTAAGTAAATACAGGGTAGGGCGTGTCAATTACTTCAGCCGCGCGGAAACTTCCACTGCTCGTGAATCATTACAAATACGTCATTCATGCAATGCGGAAGATCACGTGAAAATTGAAGGCGCTAAAGCGGCAAATTGTTATTAAAAAATTTTACCGTCCGTTCCAGATTTTCGTGATCCGAATTTATGAGAGTCTACTGTACCAACATTGGGTCAAAACGACTGCAGTAATTAGAGTGAAAGTGTTGTACGGAATGTCTGTTCTATGGCGCACGCTCATATGCATAAATACTTTAGTAGACCTATCTAAAGTAACCTTACTACAACCCAAATACACATCACTTGTATAGTGCTAATGTAACATGCTTTTTTAGAATAGTCGTCCAACACGATATGTTGTACTTTTTTGGGGAACAAATGTTACAAATCTCAGTTTAAAAATTAGAGTACTTTGTGTCTCTGAAACTGTGTGTTGTTTATAATTTTTGAATTCTCAGTTTTCATATTTCACCGATTGTAACATTATATCTATAGCTTGTAAGTATTTTTGTTTTTATTTAACATTAGAAATGTTTGTAATGTGCTTTGTGTGATAACGATGTTAACAGAATATTCGTGTCTTGTAGTTTTAGACTGTATGATGAAAATTTATTGTATAATTTTTAATCTGATATTGGGGGAGACGATTCGAGTTAATTTCTGTATTAGAAATCAAGCTATTGTAGTTGCGATGACAAGATATTGGACATGGAATAATGAAATCTGTACGATCAGTTATTGGAATATGTTTTGATTTGTTATGTACGAGGTATCCGAAAATTTTGTTCTCTCTCTAAATTTTCAACGAGTAAATATACAAAAAATATCACAGATTACAAAAAAAAAAAAATTTCTAAAACAAAATCAATAAACAAGACGGTTCAATAACCAAGTCGTCATCTTCAGTTAGATGTACATAAACTTTTTACCACTGAATCAAAACAAGTTAGGCCAATAATTTTGAAATATGTACCGCTTTCAACCTTTGAAAAATTTTGTTTTTGTAGGCAAGTAAATGTTTTAAATGGTAGTCTTTACCGAGTGATTATAGAAAATAACAAATAGCAAAAATATATATTACCTCTGTCTCAAATGACAGGCGATATAAATTTAAAACAACAATATATAGTCATATTTTTGACTTAATTTAGAGAATTTGGATCACAAAGGCAGGTCATTATCAATGTAGTTCGTTAGTAGAACTTTGTTGTCGTTTGTAGCTTACTGTGATATAATGATTAGGGGAAAGGCTCAAATGGAATTTTAAGAAAATATGTTGTATTGTGATTCATTTGGAAGCATATTTAATTTGGAAACAATACTAAAAAATCCTATATTGTTTAGTTTAGTCCTGTTGAAATTGGCGATTTAGAATTTGAAACTGCCTGAACTAGTTTACCACTCATTAATCAGGTATACGGTGCTGTGTTTTACATTAAACAAGCTTTACAATGATGTGAAACACAATATATTCCCAAAATTTTATTGCTTTCTTGTATTCCCATCACAAACCTGAACAAGGATTTGCTCTCTACTTTTAAGGTGTTACGTAGATTACTTCAGCTACAGAATAGATTCGGCCCCTTTATCTTTCCACTCTTGGAAGTCCGATAAAATTACCTTTTAAATTAACTACTTTCTTTGTCACATCTGACACTATAATGTCCGTCTGTACTTCGTGCAGTATTGCTAGATTCCCTGGATTATGATTTTCCATCCCCAGTTGGCTCAAAATTACTAGCTATCGCTCAATTAAAAAAATAAAATTGTAATAATCCAATTAATTAGAAATAAACATAGGATATCACCAGGAGGAATGAAATAAAAATCTAACCGGGGAAATCATTTCGTAATAATGTCTAATACACTCAAAAACATTTTGTTGTTTGAATTGTATAAAGAATTAAATAATTTAATTTTGATTAGGCCTACATATTAAAGAATGAAGAAGAAGGTTTTGTTTAAATAATTTGGACAAAAATAAGAACTTTTTAAGTTTGTCATTTTTCTTTACCAATTTGAAAAACTCCAAAACGTTACAAGTCTCTTTTATTTGAAACAAGAAATCATTTCAATGACAAAGTTATCATATTCATTTGTTACGTGTACAAAAACTTTGTGCCACTGTACCAAAAGAGGCCTTACCATTACTTTTGAAAGTAAGGGAAAAGGGGAACATTTTTAAAAGTCGTACAAAAAAATTCAATACCGGTAATACAAGACTTCTTCTCCTGTTAAAGGCAAATAAAAAAAGTGTTATAACAATCTGAATAAAATCATACGTATAATTTTACTTGGAAAATCACTATTTTATGTATGTTAAAATTGTTGAACAAATGTATATTATAGTTTTTATGTCCATGCAAATGATGTTTAAATAAAATAAATTATAGTTACATTTAAATATGAACATTAATGCAGTTTTTTGTTGAAAAATTTACAAGAGTAAAAAGTTTTTATTTTTGATAAAATTATCTACAAAAATATTTTTTGGGGGGGCATTTTTCAGCCTGGTATGTAAGCAATTACATTGTATATAGCAATGATATATTTGAGCATAAAAAAGTTTGGTTTTGTCTAGACATTAATACGAAGCAAATCCCCAACGGGTGGAACTCCTGGAAGTTTCCGAAGTTTGACTGTAAAAATGGATAATTTAAATAGACTGTAAAGGAGTCATGCCAGTTACCACTTGTACGGTTGCCGTAAGTCACATGAATATTAAACCACTCATCTCAAATCAAGATGCCGTAACATTATTTTCTTCGTGTAAAACCAAAAAACCTCGGTCATCATCGCCTTATAAAAAAAAATGAAGAAAAGAACATAAAATAAAGACTTCTAGCTTTCGAATACTCTAATAACGTCAACGTCGGAAGAGAACAAGATTTGATCAAGAGAGACCTAACCCAAGACTAGAGAAAATGTGTAGATCCCTCGGTATTGCCATGCCCTACTCACTCCTTTGCATTCTTGGAGTAAGAATGTTTTACTGAGTAGAAACTTAATTAACCTTCGGTCCAGGGACTATACTGATGATAACAGAAATATCTGTATTGGTTGCATTGTACATGCTAAAAATAAAATCGGTTTTTAATTTTTTTTAGTTTTTGGTCTCTACATTTTTGCGTTTTTAATAACATTTTCTTTTCAAAATTTATTCATTTTTGTGGTAATAATTATTTAAAAATTGTATTAAAATAAAAGAGTATGCACTGTACCTTAATACTTGAATTAAAATTCAAAGAATATCAACCATTTTGTAAGCTAACAAAAAAAGCTTCATTTGATTTCTTTCTGAGGCATTTATTATAGTAGTATAAATATATTTTTTTTATAAAATATTTTAAGGGTAATGGATATGTAAGAAAAGTCTATTAACTCATAATTTGGAATAGAGATAAATAATTTACATACTGTATTTTGTATAATCCCAATGTTATAAAAACTGTTTTAATCCATAACAACAAAATTAAAACACTTTGTAAAACTTACAGTCTAAAGTTAACTTACTTTGTTTTAATATACCATGGGCTTTTTTGCAGCCGTGCCTCGTAGTCTGAGTAGCAGTAATAGCCGTGTTGGATGTGCCTCATGTCACGCCAGTGAGTGCAGAGTTAAGATATTTATTCTATTTCTCATTTCATTCACCAACGTGGACAATGAAATATATTGTCATAAAACTATATTTCTTTTTCACTGAAATGGCGGTTAATAGGGTGACGGAAAATCGAGTTTCCACCGTATAGTTAAAATACAAAATATGATATATATAAAAATTTGAAGGGATGCTATATACAGTATTTCTGTAGATATAGGCCCCCCAGGTACAATATATATATATATATATATATATATATTTTTTAACGTCTTTTCAAGAGAGATTGTAATAGTTTTGTTTCTATTAGGAAATTGTCTCGTGCGTCTCACCACTGGGCATTGCTACTAGATTACTGATTTTCAACTCTTACTCTTATTTTTAATTTGACTGAATCTGCTCTCTATTAATGTGTTTTTATATTAGAATGTAAGTTATGCTTAAAATGAAAAATATACGTGAGATAATATCGTTCAGAATTGGCACAAAAAATAATCAATTCTTTTTCTAATTAATTTAACAGGTTGGACAAAAGTATCACATTTATTTTATTATCTCAGCTTCTAGATTACCCAGCAAAATGTAATTTATTTTAATTTTTCAAATATAAATAGCTCGTTATAGCTCAGTTTATATTAAAGATAGAAAATATTTGTTTCCGCCAATAAATTAATTTTCACAAGTAATGCTTGGGGAAATGTTCAACAATATGAAAATTTTGATAAATTATATTTTGTTGTTTTTTGTTAACGCCCAGTATAAGACTGCAATTTTGTCCCATCCTGTGAATTAAATTATCTATATATTAAGTAGAAGACAAGATAATATAATGGGTGTCCCACGAAGAAGTCGCTGTTTTTGAATTAATATGTGAGACATATGGAACACACTACAAACTTGACACTTTACTTATATAATAAAGTACCCTTGATCACATAGTTCATCTTAATCAGCCAGAGATGAGGGAGTTTTTTTTACAACAGGATGGAACTCTTCCTCATTATGCTAAATGTGGCCAAAGCAGTTTTAAAACTGTTGGATAGGTTGTGGCAGACATTTCATGGACTGGCCTCCAAGATCCCCAGACTTGACGTTTTCCCTTATGAGGGTTTTTGAAAGAAAAGTTAATTTTCACCCTATAGCATGAATTAATGAGGCTGATTGAAGAGGAATTACTACGATTGGTACCTCGACAATTTTCCAAATGTGCTTATGAATCTGTTTTGTTTGGTTGCTATCAATGCATGGACATATTGGAATAAAGGTCAAATTTGGATCATTAACTATTTATTATTGTTATTTTTCACATTTTCATGTTATCTCCAAATCAACAATTTGTATAATAGTTATGCAAATAAAATCATTTTAGTGAAAACGTACCATTATTTTATTATTTTGCCATTTTGTTTTTATCGACCATAGACAATGAAACTCGTACTTTTTCTATATATTTATGTAACAACTGTGAAGTGTCTAGTTTGTAGAATGTTTCCTATGTCACACATATTAATTCAAAAAATACTATATTCGTGGGACACCCTGTACAATATGCCATTTTAAATCCTGTATATATTTAAAACACATTGATGTAAATTGCTCACAAAACATTAAATTATATACAAATAATGTTCTAAAAATACTAATATGTGTACAACTCTAATTTAGTATAAAAATTAAAGCTTGGTAATATTCTAAAAACAGCAAAAGTTCTAGATTTATTCAAGAATATGTTTTTGGAATTGACAGTAAGAAAATTGATTTACAATTGATCGAGTGTCTACAATACCATTATGAAAATGATCCAAGCTGTTAAATTGTATTGGTATATCTTGTACAGCTTGATCTTTTTGTTTCTTTACAAAATATAAAGATAAACTGATGGCAAGTGGGTGTATGGTATTTATGTATGAACAGAAAGGAAAACACTACTTTAAGCTTGAAACTGCTGTTGTAATTATATTTTGGTTTTTATGAATTATAAATTGTAATTTTTTTTTCTCAAATTTTTCAGTTGCATACATGTGTCAAAATTAAAAATAAGGTCATCTTAAAATAAGAAGTAAGATCTTGAGTGCAGTTCTATTGTTTTATGTCTGTAGTAATTACACACACTTATAGTTGTTTTTTTCTGAATTTCATTTTAAAAAATGTTGAAAAGATCTTTTAGGAATTGTTTCTTTATACAAGATTTTAATAAAATGAGGTTTTAATTTTACTGAGTCAATCTTTAGTTTAAAGTGTTACCCAGAGTGATCTTTGGTTATATTTATATTTCAGGAGGAATACATACAATGTAATACAAGCAGAGCCTCTAAATGTAACGTCCAAAAGTTGGACTTTGTAGGAGATCAAGGGGTTGTTAGACGGGTTTTATGAGCTTGGTAATTATATCGACTAAGCCCCGACGGCTCTTGTAGTTGTGTATATATTAAACCGTACCACTTGCTTCGGTTGTATCAGTATCTTAGCCCTAGCAGGCCTCAAAGTAGTATAAATATATACATGGAGAAGCCCAATACGAATATTACATTTTTGACAATAACTTTGTTTTTTAAAGCGAAAAATCATTTCAGTCATTATCACCTTCAAAAATTTGGCAATAATACAAAATACGAACAATAAACTGTTTAAAATGGCCGTATTTTTAATTAGATTTGAACGAAGTTAGATAGGTTCCTATATGAGCACACTAACACCAAATTTCATGTTCCTATGTTAATTTTTATGGCTTGTGTATAGATGAATGAAATGTCGAAAATCACAATTCAGTTTCCTGAGGTACAGAATGTCAAAAAAAAGGAGGTAGAAATTTGTTGTGATTTTTATGAAAAATGTTCTAATTTTCTGTCTGTGTTCTCACAAAATCTATTATAACTCTTAATTATTTGAGTTATAAAATTTCATATGCGTGTGTATATTATCATTTTATATTAGTGTATAAACACTGTTATAACCAGTTCAGCCATTTCGGTGGCGTTCTTCAAATCTTTAATGACAAATTCCATGAAAACAATTCATTTTAAGAACAATTTTCAAGAATGTTTGCACAATAATTTCAAGTGAAATTTAACAATACTAGTCATTTTCAGTTAAGAATTTTAACAGTTTTAGATAACTACATCCGTTACATATAACTGACAGAACACAAAGATGCGCTACTACGATGCTTATTTTGTAGTAGACCACAGTAAAGACCCAGACCAGGGAAGCATTTCATTTTTGGCTTCAAATGAGGCGAAGACCATATTTATATCTGCCAATCTCACAATAAAACATCAAAGCACTGCAATATCTACAGTCATCAGAAAGATTTACTTACTCCAAATATTGATTGTTAATATCAAATGAACAATGTTGAGATATGAGGTTCATTGTAGGCATCAAAAAGTTGAACTTGTAGGTTTATTTTATGATTTAGTGTCCTTCAATTTCTGTCATTGGCATTTCAACCTGTAAGTGTTCGACAGTTTCCACATAGTCTTCCACGCAGCCGACATTTAGAATATTCAAGCCTCCATGAAATTGTTACACATTAACAATAAGCCGTATAAACCGTTAACTTCTGTGAGATTCAAGCAATAAATCACGAATAGTAAGATCTAAACAGTATGTAAAGTTGTCGTTAACTTTTGTGAGATAAAATATTCAAGATTAATTGTCACACATTAATACCATATTTTGTGAAATGTAAGCAATCAATTATAACAACATAAATCCCCCACAAATAAAGTAAAAACTATAAATTTTTAACAAAATTTAAAACGTATATGGAAATTTATAACAGTTGTTTTAAATTATTTTTATATGGTGGTTACTTTATTTGTGCGGATTCACAATGTTTTGTGATTGAAAACAACAAAATAAAATGTATTTGAGAATTTCTAACGGCTGTTCAAATTATTTTTGTTGTGAAACATGTTATTTAAATGATAAATTTATTACAAAATAACTGTTGACAAATCTGCAGGTTAACACTGTTTAATTCAACACCTCAGTCATTAAAATCGGCCGTATAGTTAAGTAAAAATATACACGACTGGCGGAGAAATTCCTTAGTGAATTAAATTATAAGATTTCACACAATTTATTTCTTTTGATGGCCCCTACATTTCTCAAATTATTACCCATTTCTCCTGAATCCATTTTATATATTTTTTGAGTTGTTTATTCAAATAATTGTTTTAATTTTATACACAAATTATAAAATGTATTTGTTGAGAAAAGTATTGGTGAAATTTTTAATTATATGTTATAGATTAATTTTAGTTTAAGATTTAATGTAGACTACTAGCCATTTACAAAATGTACTGTTTTTTAATGTTTATTTTATTTTTTTATTGTTTAATTGTAATTTATTACACCCTCTATAAATACTTTAAAAATAAATATTTATAAAAAAAAAAACCATCTTTTTTGTTTATTCTACCAAGTTTTTACTCTTCACATTCGAGGATCATTTTATATAAATCCTCAAATTTTAGAACAATAAAAAATTTGTTCTAACTCAAATTTATTTTTCAACCGTCCCTTTTTAGCTTGATATACTTTGTCCAACTTCTTTAACTTAAAAAAAAAAATCCTCTTTTTCCCAGCCTCTTAACCTTTCTGAAAGTATTTTTAATTTGCCATGGTCAAAATTTTAAAATCGAGCGTTACAAACTAGAAAATACTGAAGAAGCAGTTTGTAATGCTTAATTTGACAAGTTTGAAATAAACTTTCAGTAAGATAATAATGACAAGTTCGCAAAAATTCCATTTGTGATGTCTTATTGATGGTAACCTGGATTTTTAGTTGTGATAAAAAGCAAGTATCATGTGTATATCAATGTAGAACATTAGGTCGGAGTGGTTGTGTCTCCACACTACATCTGAGAGGTTAGGATATTGTTCCCAAAATTATTGGTCATGCATTTTTTGGATATTTCAATCACCAGATAAAAATATTATAAGCTTCTAGTTTGATTCCATAATTTATGAAAATTCTTAATTACGATTAATTCAATGTTTATTCAAATACTGTTATTATTTAATGCTTTTCAAATAAGTTATTGCGATTTTGAAATATGTTTTTTCTTCTTTTGTAACCTAACCGCACCAAACGTGCATTGCAACTGTTCTCATTTGCACAGAGAACGCAGTGAACTCAACTTGATACAGTAAGGACGCAGTGAATAAAAAAAGTTTGGAAGGGGCTGCCTTAGAAATGATTCTACAATGATATATTTACAGTTACTAACGTGAATCTACTGTAAGTTTATTGGTTATTTCATAGTTTGTGATGTTGGCATTTCCATAAGTTACAACTTTTATATTCATTAGAAATTTGCTAATAATTAATAAAACACGTTATTTAAAATCTTTGTATTTATTTGCATTTTATACATGACATGACAATATTATGTGCAAAAGTATAAAGATTATTAACAAATCTACAAATTATACAATAATTTATCGCTGTTCATTACAGTCGAGTAAAATAAGACCTGAAAATATGAGGGGGGGGGGTATTGCTTACATCTGTTTTTGGGATATTTTATTTGCCTCTATTTGGAAGTGAATGTAATTTGGTATTAAAAATTCAAATAATTTTTTTTCCGTTTTAAAAAATAGTTCTGAACCAGTTTGTTAATTATTTAAATTACACAGAAAATTAGATGAATTTTGCATTTGGTTATTCTACAGTGAGTTTTATATAACCTCAAAGTTTAGAGTAGTTATAGCAGAACAAACCAATAAATTTTCAAGCCACCTAATTTTCTTTATAATTTAATAAAAAAAAGTTGTTCATAACCCATATTCTTCGAAGGCACTATAAATGATAATACTTTCCCAGCCTCATACAATGCAATACAAGCAGATCCTCTAAATGTAACGCCTAAAAGTTGATTCCCTGGGCCTTGTAGGAAATGTTAAATTGTATTGGTAGATTAAGGAGTCTTTACCCAGTAGAATAGTTTTTTTTTTATATATATACAGTTGTCTCAATCTTGTGTGTATTTTCTTGATATCGGTTAGGGTCTCGTAGATGTGTATATTATTAGAAAGGTTTAATAATACACCTCGTGGGGGTGTCTCGTGTGACTTGAAGTTGTACATATGTGAAGGAGCCTACACTCGCTATACCCATGTCACTGGTTTACCTTACCTGGATCTCATAAGATGTAAGAATATATTTTCTTGAAAGGTTTTTAATTACATTTTTGACAATAACTTCGTTATTTTTCATTGAAGAGAGGTGAGTTGAATTACATGCAGAATTGAAATCTGCAAATATTTATATAATATAGTGTGTTATAAGTTGAAAAACACGAGATATGAGCAAAAAACTGTTTAAAATTATCGCCATTTTTACGTTTTTAATTTGATTATTCTGAATTTCATGAGCACACTATAGTTTCCTATAATAAATTTCATTTTCCTGTCATAATTTTTGTATCCGCTATTGTACACAGACGGACAGACAGTATGTTGAAAATGACTTTTTCAGTTTCCTGGGAAAACATGCAGATCAAAAAACGGAGCTCAAATTTTGTTATGATTACCAAACCACCCTAACTTAGTATACTGGGTAAGTAAAATGGCACCATTTTGAAACTTAAATTGTTAATACCAAATTACACTCACCTTCAAATAGGGATAATTTTTGTGTATAACTTTTAAATATTCTAATAACCAATGTAAACAATAAAATTGCCCCCTCCTTTCACCCGATCTAGTGTTTTATGCCCTCTTTTACTCGACCATTAAATAGAAGCATTATAACAAGTTGAGCATCTGTTGGCCATTTCTAAATCACTATAAAGCTATAAAATCAATTAAATTCTATAATTTAAAATATAATTGTACACATTATTTACTATTGAATGCAATAAAAAGGTATGTTTTCATTTGTAAAATGTATCTTGACTTTATTTTGGTTTGTAAGAGGAAGTGGAGAACTGTCACAATATATTTATTGTACGCAAATCTCCTGAACAGAAATGAAATGAGAAAAGCGCGGTGTTATACCAAAGCAAACCATAATCAAAGCAGGGACAGGTTCATGTAGAGTTCGAGTTTTAAACTCAACCAATTCCGAGGAACTGGAAGGGTACCTAGTAGCTTTCGGCTCACCACCTACTCCCACTCAGATAGAAAACCCATTTTTCTGTTCAGGTACTTCAACTTCAGGAGTATGGTTAGAACGCTTCTGACCATTTGGTATCAAGAAGTTTGGTTACCCGCCCTATACTCTAGGATCTTATAACAATTCCTCCCTTAAACCTCTACCATCCGACCGCCATGCTTAGTTTCGGCTCTTCCATCCAAACGGCTTTGTTATTCTCTGTATTGTACAGTACTACTTTCTCATAGCAATTGTTAGATAATTATTATTCACAGATATATGTTGAGTAGGATACTTGATTAAAAACTACTTTGTTTCATCGCTTTGCTGTACACAAACCCAGTTTCTTCCCTTGTTTTCTTGTTGTTTAAAAAAACCTCTTGGTCATCATCACCTTAAAAAAAACAACGAAGACCACATGAAAAAATGTGTACATCCATCTAAACTCCCTCGAGTTTGCCAAGCCCCTGAGAAACTTTAAAAGGAGAACAGTCCTTGAAAATTCAGCTTTGATGTTTGCAAGCATTTAGCAGAAAATTTTGTTAAAACGTGTAAAAATATGCCTGTTTTTAACATTTCTGGCTTCACCAATTACAAACTTCTCTTTAAATGCTCGTAGCTAACTATTCATCTGATGTGAAATTTTGAATAAAGAAAGTTTATACTTTCCTGAAGTTTAAAAAAAAATTAATATATAAGCTTCCGAGAAATTAATTGCAGAAAACCATCAACTTTTGTTAACTCAACTTTTTTTCTGCCCAAAACAAGAGTTTTTGATTTTTATAAATTTATAGATCTTAATAGGAGCAGAAATTAATTTGGAATCAAGATATACTTTTAAAATTTCTAACCCTTTTAAAATTTTTGTTTTAGCCCTTTTTTTAAAAAAATTGTCAACATTTTTTAAACCCGTGATAGGATGTAAACTTCAAAGGAGAAATTTTAGTTTAAACATTTAAAAAAATGTCCTTTTTGAACATTTCTGGTTTTGCCAATTACTTTATATTTATTAGAAATTTGCTAATTTTATAAGATTGGATGGCAAAATGTATGAACTGAATGTGTTGCAATGGAATTTGACCAATTCCTCGTACAAATTCTGATACATATATCCAAATGAAAATCTACCTTATAAAATATACTTTATGTACAAAATATACATCAAACTTTTTATCTCATTTCAGACACCATAAGCTAAGCTAAGTACAACATTAAGTAGGTATAACAAGAGCTCTCATAGCACAGATTATATCTACCATAATATACATTATTGTTTTTCATTTGAAACGCCATACAAGATCTGAGGCATTTTCGTCACAGGATGAAAAGCTTGTTGTCCATGTATTCCAATTCCTAAAGCTTTGTTTGATAAGTATTGACGTAAAAAGAGTCGATTGTTCTCGTGAACGTTCGGATGTGATAGAAATGTCTCAATCTGAAAAGTAAATGTTTTGATAAGGAAAAGGTAATTTAGTCGATAAAATCTAACGAAATGACTTCTGACTTCAATAACTCCCATACAGATATTTTTCGGTAAAATTTTGACCAATATGGTTTATTTCAACTGTTTAAAGACTTCACATTATTTTTGAATAAAAATCACTAGAGCCAATTTATAAGAAAATCTTAATTATCTGTATTGGTCAGGTAGCAGCTTCCTTCGGAATGAAAATAACCCCCCACCCCCAGGATTGCCAATAATATGCTCATATACCAAAATTAATTCACACATTTCGGCTGTAGAGACTTCACAGACAGGCATTATTAAAAAAAACTACAATACAGATATTTCTATGAAAAAATTAACTTTGATTTTTACATTCATTACTTAATTTTTGCTACACTATCTATATTATGAGAAAGTACAAAATGAAAATACTTTCCCATTCCTGCATCCCCAAAACCTTCAACAAAAAAGTCAGTACGGTAGTTGTAAATCAAAAAATGAAAATGAACTATGGATGCCGTCTTTGAAGAAATACATATATTAAAATATAAGCTTAAACTTGCTTCGTTTCAGCTATAAACACATCCTCACATAAATTGTATTAGATTAAAATCAAGCTTTAAAGACAGCAGCCAAGGTTCATTTTTGTTTCTTCGTGAACAGTAAATTTTTTTTTTATTTGCAATTTTGCACAGAATTTTTGGGCCATTAATCTTCATATTTGATATAAATTTGAACGAAATCAGTTCCTAGATGTTACATTTTTTATACCGATCTCAAAGCTGATTTTTGAATTTTTTTATTGATAAAAGTTTGTCAAAAGACTGAAAATGAACTATGCCGTATTTAAATAGGGCCTAAACTTTCTTCGCTAGTGCTATAAACACGTCTTCCATATGATTCATATTTTATTAATATATTTAATATATTTACCTCCGTTTGTTTCCAATATTTTGTTACTTGCAATTTTTCACATAGGTTTTCATCATTAATCTTCACATTTTCACTAAAATTTTAATGAAATTTGTAGAACTGATTTTGAAAAAATATAGATTTTTAAAAAGCCCTACGACTGATTTTTTTCTAATAACTGGCATTTTTGAAGAAATGGCAACCAATACGTTTTGTTTGGGTCCTTAAAGATTACATAAGTATAATTTTTATTTAAAATCATTCAAGCCGAATCCGCAAATTTTGATATCATTCCAAAAACAACATTTTAAACTTAGGGAACTTGATACATCAGCCAAAAATTCAAAATTGATTTTTCAACCCATTACATAACTTTCTCTAAAAATGAAAAGAGAACCAAAAGTGTCTTTTACAATCCTTAAGAAAAGAACGCACTGACTTTTTCAGGACATAATATTTCTAAAGTGTTACTTATTTACTAATGACTGAAATGACATGATGCATGATTGCAATGAGTTATTTAATTCTTTATATAGAGGTTTATAAAATAATGTTATCTTTTAAGACAACATTTTTGTACCCAGAAATGATTATATAACTTTTGGTTATTTCATTCAAATGATTTATTTTTTTCAATTTTACAGAAATGTACAATTAAAAATGTAGATAACATTTTAACATGAAAAAACTGTTCTTTGAAAACTACTGTAGTAGAGAAAATTAGAATATTAAAGTGATGTAACAGGGAAGTTGAAACTGAAAAAATTAGCAAAATTGGACTGGAGCTTCACTAGAAAAGTACATTTTAATGCATCGCTACACTATTTTTTAAATATCTCTGGCTCTGTCAGTCTTAGAATTAAAAAAAAAAAAAGAAGAAAATACTCGGAAATAAAAGGACTATCAAAATAGTTGAGTATAGTAACATTAAGAGTACTTCCTAACCTCAAAAAATTTTCATTTCTGGATTTTAGATTCCCCCCCCCTAATCGTGCAACAAATTGGGGTAAAAATCATCAGATCTTCACAAAATTGAACAAAATATATATCTTCACCCTATAAATCAGTTGGCCATTTTTGAAAAAATTGAAAGCAAAGTAATTTAATGCGTAGTAGTCGTAGAGTAAACTTCTTTTTTTTTAATTGTCAGTTTTATTACCTACTTCCTAGTGAACATATAAAAGAATTTGTTTATCAAGGTAAAGTGCTCTAAAAAACAACCTAACGAAATTTCCGTAAATATTTTATTTAAATGTCATTCTTAATCAAATAAACAAATTTTCAACTAAATGTTGAAATTTCTTAAATGGGTGACGTCTAGATCCGGGCCCAATTTACCGGAAACAAATAACAAACGAGTAAAATGACAAATTTTGTTTATTAAAAAGAGGGCACTTTACCTTGATAAATACATTCTTGCATATGTTCACTAGAAAGTAGGTAAAAAAAAACTAACAATTTTAAAAAAAAGTTTACTCTACGACAACTTCTCATTATATTACAATGCTTTCAATTTTTATTGAAATTGGCCAACTGTGGCCGTAAAAATGAAAATTTTATTTTTAATTTGGCCACAGATTTCTAGTGTAAAGACATGTAATTTGCCCAATTTTCGTAAAGATCTGATGATTTTTACCCCATTTGTTGCATTATTAGGGTGGGGGGGGGATCTGAAATCCAGAAATAAAAATTATTTGAGGTTAGGAAGTACTCTTAATGTTACTACACCCTACCATTTCGATAGTCCCTTCATTTCCAAGTATTATATTTTTTTAAATATTTTTCTACAACCCATAGAGCCGGGAGATATCTACAAAGTAGTGTAGCGAAGAACTAAAAATGCATCATAAATGCACTTTTCTAGCAAAGCTCCAGTTAGATATTGCTAATTTTTTCGATTTCCCACTCAGTTACATTTACAAAAAGAAAAAAAATTCAACTTCCCAGTTATCAACATCACTTCACATCAATTTTTGGACTAATTTCCCTCTACTATTGCATAAGGAAAAATAACAATACTTTTTACACAATAAATAAAACGCTAACAAAATAATAATACAGTGGAACCTTGATATCTCGAATTTTTGCCATTCCCCTCAACTTCCCATAACCCTCAATGTTAATTTTACCTCTATAAGTAGAATATTTTAAAGAAAGAACTTTGATAAGATGAATTTTGTTGGTTTACCGATTGCATTGGTAAACCTCTATAACTTGAAGGTAAGTGCTCTGTAAGACAATGATACTTCTCCCCTCTGCCGAGTCCTTGCATTTTCCGTATTTGTTCTCAGTACAGCTCTATTGTTCCCTACATATGTGCCTACCATTCTGCATTTTATTAAAGCGATTGTTAAGCTGTTTGTGCTACAGTAAAATAGTTAGACATTTAATGCTACTTTACCAGATTACAGGAATAAAAATGTAATTAGAACACACTGAAGAAGTGAATCAGTCAACTTGGGAAATTCAAAGTGTATGATTTTTGCCCTCAGGAATTCAAACCTTGCTATCTCAAAGTGTTAGTAAATCCCTTAAGATTCAAGTTATAGAGGTTCTACTGTACATAATAATATAAAACATATTTTGAAATCCTGTGAAAAATATACATTACACAGAAGGACATTAAGTGCAATATCAATGCTTACATAATTTATTATAATACTTGTTTCCTTACCTCCATCCACTGACAAGCTTCGATTTCTTTGTCATCTTTAATGATGTGGTCTGATATTGGGTGCAATTCAACGATAAAATAAAAATCTGAACAACCAAACGCAGACTGATGTGAATGTCGAAAAGCAATCACAGACTTAAACTCGGTGGTTATGTTGGTTTCTTCTAATACTTCACGAATAGCAGCAGTTGCAATGTTTTCCCCTGGAAATAGAGAAAAATCTTATGCAGTAGGAAAAGCAATCACAGACTTAAACTAGGTTATGTTGGTTTCTTCTAATACTTCACGCATAGCAGCAGTTGCAATGTTTTTCCCAGGAAATAGAGAAAAATCTTATGCAGTAGGAAAAGCAATCACAGACTTAAACTAGGATATGTTGGTTTCTTCTAATACTTCACGCATAGCAGCAGTTGCAATGTTTTTCCCAGGAAATAGAGAAAAATCTTATGCAGTAGGAAAAGCAATCACAGACTTAAAATAGGTTATGTTGGTTTCTACTAATACTTCACGCATAGCAGCAGTTGCAATGTTTTTCCCAGGAAATAGAGAAAAATCTTATGCAGTAGGAAAAGCAATCACAGACTTAAACTAGGTTATGTTGGTTTCTTCTAATACTTCACGCATAGCAGCAGTTGCAATGTTTTTCCCAGGAAATAGAGAAAAATCTTATGCAGTAGGAAAAGCAATCACAGACTTAAAATAGGTTATGTTGGTTTCTTCTAATACTTCACGCATAGCAGCAGTTGCAATGTTTTTCCCAGGAAATAGAGAAAAATCTTATGCAGTAGGAAAAGCAATCACAGACTTAAACTAGGTTATGTTGGTTTCTTCTAATACTTCACGCATAGCAGCAGTTGCAATGTTTTTCCCAGGAAATAGAGAAAAATCTTATGCAGTAGGAAAAGCAATCACAGACTTAAAATAGGTTATGTTGGTTTCTTCTAATACTTCACGAATTGCAGCCTAACCACCTCACTATAGTAAGATGGACAGATAATTTCTATTTGGGTTTATTAATCTTCAAAGTCAGTTTTACCGTAAATCCAATTTTGAAAATGTATGGCTTGTATAACTGCTTAATACATGCTTTTTCACCAATTAACCCCCCCCCCTTCCCCAGTCGGAATTTTTAGTGACATGTCAACTAATGTTAGGCCCTTTAGGAAATATATTTAAATGCTTGATTCGCTGGCAAATATCACACAGCTATCCTGAATATATAAAAAATAATTTAATACATTGTTAAACAAATGATGTTAATGTATTGTTATTGAATGAGCAATATTCACATACGCATTCTATGTGTAATGAATAATCGATCTTCAGTGTCAACCGAAGTTATCAAAAAGTAAAAATGTTTCTGCATTAACATAAAATCATACTAAATAGCAACAATTTAAAATTTCTTTGTTCACAAATCTTCTTTCAATTCTTAACTTACCAGGTTCAACATAACCTCCGGGAAGTTTCCAATATGGCACACTTTTATAACTCTCTTGAACGACTAAAAGTTCACCCTTTGAATTAATGACAATTCCACCTGCTCCCACCATCGTATGCGCAAACAAAGGTATACGAGATTCTTCGTTCTCTGGAAGCCATCGACACATATACACCACGTCACCATCAGCGTGGTGAAACCTGAAACCATTCTACGAAACATTATACTCTTGGGAAAATCTAATCGTAATAAAAATTGCTTAAAATATTTCCATAGACTAGAGATGGGAAATACAGATACTTTGCAGCAATCTATTATTGACGAGTCACTAGATTCTGGTTATAGGTTTCAGTAACCTATTAAATTAATAATGTGTTACCTGGATTACGTTACAGGATGGCTGGTGACTTCAACAAACATTTTTTATCGACCCTGTTACAAGCTTGTTAGCTTCATGATGTTACTGAATGCATTATTTTTAAAGTACAGAACCAGTAAAAATAGTATATTTAAATAGTAAATTGTATAATTAATGTAATGAAAACACATCGAGTTCTGTAACATAGTTTAACATACATTTGTGGTGATTTAGGCACCATTGGTCTCCCCATCCCCTTTTTCTATCTAGTATGCGAGGAACGGACTTGATAAGCAGGAGTCATGCATCAACCAGGAGTGAAGGAGAACGTATATGACATCACTCATCGCTTCTTTTCCAATAGTCGCCCAATATAAAAGTATGCCTTGCTAAACGCACAGGAATAGGGCCAGTACGGTCCTAGGGTTTATATCTGGGCGCATCGGGTTTTTTTGGAACCGTAATATTATTAGTTGAACTAACACACGGCCATGTTAGGCCTTTTGTGTTAGTCAGACATGTTGTGCCAATACAGTGTAGTTTATATTAATATTTGGTTTTAGTCTAAATTGGTGTTGTTTAAGTAATTTAGTTTTAAAATTAGATCCCGTCAAAAATGGCTAGCCTAGATTGAGATTCGCCCAGTGTACATATATTAATTTACTATGCGATTTGATGACCCGGTAACGCATAATAAAGCCGATCCACGTATACCCAAATGTGACCATTTTGCACATTAAAAAAAAATAGTAATTATATAAATAAAAACCACTTCAAATGTACACAATAAAAAATTTTAAAAAATTATCAAGTGAAAAAAGTGTACATTGTTTAAAAGAACATATTCATTGTAAAAAAAATCTATTAACATAGACTACGTTACTACAAAAAATAAAAACTGCGAAAATTAAAAAAATACAATAAAAAGAACAATATTATAAATATGTAAAATACAGTAATAACAATAAATTAATCACTTGGTGATTATTTAATTGTCGTTTAACAACTCAGCGTAACAGACATATGTAAAATGTTTTGTTTCATTCCAATTTTCTATAGCTTCAACATGCAGTTGCTAGAAGTGTATTATGGTTATCACTCAACATTACAAAATTAATAGTGTTTTTAGTAGCCTATTACAGCACCAATAGGGTATTATATTATTTTTCCTGATATGTTAAATAACGCATATTTCTACAATAGACCAAGATTTGAAAATATCAAACTGTTGTTTTTTATTACAGGTAATCTAAATTTTGAGTGTGACGATAATCACAATTAACTACAACTAAATTAGCAATTAATTTAAAATAATAATGCTGTCCAATTGCTAACTCCAGTATGTTTCAACACTATAGTTGTCATCATCAGTAGGTTGAAACTACTACACTAATTCTATTTACCATCCCTATACTAACGTACATAAAGAAACAATATTCACAAAAATATACGGTTACATTTTAAGTATTTTGTAGAAACATTTCTCAATATATTGTCAGTGTCATTGTTCATGCTACAGAAGATTACCTTTGCTAATACTGGAACCCAGTCCGCATGCTCCAAGGTCACTTTGAACCACAGTCCTCGTACTTTATTCTCTGTCCATTTTTTCAAAGACTCTAAACAAAAACATAAAAACTTGAAAGCTTCATTAAAACAAATTAAATTGTACATTGTATACAGTTCTTAGTCTAAATTCTATTAGACTAAGTATTATATAATAATACATTCTATGACATACAGTACCCTAAATAGGATAACGGACTCCCATTTTCTGAGGGGAAAAAAATGGCCTAATAATTTTGTACGAAAGATGTTAACAAATGATGTAAAAATATTGTGCAAACTTTCCTACTCACACATCCTCCAAAATTAATCGTCACCAAAAGTATAAGTTCAGTAGTTATCAATAAAAAAAAAAAAATGAAAATGAACCCATGGAGACTGTCTTTGAAAAAGTATAAGTTCAGTAGTTATCAATCAAAAAATTAAAATGAACCCATGGAGACTGTCTTTAAAAACATATTTATATTTTTTAATAAATGTCTCAACTAACATTGCTCTGTGGTAAACTTTCTCAGCTTAACCGTATTTGATTAAAATCAAGGTTTTAATAACAGCTGTCAAAATTCATTTTTGTTTTTGATAATTTTATTATTTTTGAGCCGTAATATTTATACAATTGTGATTTTCCCCACATGTTAGAGTCATTAGTCGTGACATTTCACTAAATTTTGAATGAAATCAGTAGAGACAATTTTGAGAAATTAAATCTATAATAGTAACATGGATGATTTGTTAGGCTTTTTTCTTTTCTTTTTTTACTGATAACTCATATATCAGCATTTTGAAAAACAATTAGATGCTACAATTGAGCAAAATTTGATCAAAATCATTGGAGCCAATGTCGAGAAAATCTATTTTTGTGTTTTTCCTATGACGGCTACCTCCAAATTGTGATTTTTTTCCTATGGCGGCTACTCGTATGACTTTTTGTCTACTTCCTGATTCCTCTACCTAGCTTATTTCTATACCCTTGATTAGGTATAGAATTTGTCTAGCTAGATCGCTTATCTTTTCTGGAGTTCCATTTGGGCTGAACATTGCTGGTCTTCTACCAATGCTTCACATTACAGCCATTCTTTTGTTACGGACGTGACAGTTACATGCATTACAACTTGGAAAAAAAGGAAAGTTAATTTTATTTTGTAAATTGTTAAAGCTCAATTGGGTAGGTAATTTTGTATGCTATTTTTGCACTAAATTTGAAAATGATCATATTATTAGTTTTGATGTATAGTTCAACTAAGTTGGAGTTACGGACGTGACTTGAAAAGCACTCTTGTCTTCTGACATACTGTTACAATTGTTAAAAAGTCTGTTAATTTCTTGGGAAATTTATGAATTAAAATTTTATCAGCTTATCTTAAGATAAATACCTTCTTAGAAACATTAGTGTTCAATCTTAAAATCCTGTAATATTTCAATTAAAAAAATTGATAAAAACGTTACGGAGTGACAATAAACTCAACAGTCTGTTAAAAATACTTTATTTTACATTAAAAAGTTTTCAGTGCTCTTCTTACATTCTTTTTAGTTAAAGTAAGACTTATTTTATCTATAAAACTACATAAACAAACTTTATTACATCTTAAATATGTGTTTGAATCAGGAGGAATTATTGTGAAATTGTTAGGAAAATGTGTTCATTATTAATGAAACAGTTATCATGTTTGTAAGCCACAATAATTTGTTCATAAAGTTCACTGATATTCTTGTTAATTTACTGACAATTAGTCACTGATAAATAAAGTGACTAGATGACTGTATACCAACTTCAAAGATGAAAATATCCACAAAATAAATAATTCTGCTACAAGATTGCGGGGGAACGTCAGCCCTAGTTATTTGTTAGGACCGACGTTGGATCCGCTTAACTTCCAGAATATGGAGTTTTTGGAAAACGTGCTAGGACCTACCCGTTAAATATATTTGGACGTTAATTACGTTTAGTCTCAACCCAAGTTATCACTATGTTCACAGCCAGCTAATAATGAGTTATAATTACTCTACTACACTAACTAATTAATTATTATGATTACTTAACTTAGAACTTACGGTTAGGGACAGGCGTGATGGGAGAATTATGTTAACCTTTTAGGTCATAATAATTCCTTGTTAATTTACTCGGATGACCTACTAATGACTACATAACACCCGGGGGTCGATCAAACCCCACAATTAAGGGTTTAGGTAGCCATTCAGCTTTCTTACCAAAAAGTTAAATTAATTAGCGTAACTCACGTCCGGTGATCACGGTGCACTGTTAACGATTGTGGCTGCTTGTCTTGGCCGCATGTGCGCACGCATCAGAGATCTTATCTGATGATCTTAATACGGTGGTGAATAATACGGCCTGAATACCCGTGGAATTACCACAAGATATTGTTGGTAATATTAGCTTAAGGTATTTTAAGACTTTAATAAACTTACTGAGAAATTCAGAAAATAATTTTTTTAGTGTTAGGTGTATGTTTGTAAAGAATGGCGGTTTACAGAAGTATGTGTTCTGCAGTTTCCAAGTGTTGATTGCATTTTAAGTTATACAGGATTAATCCCATTTTCTTAAAAGCATTGTGTCCTGTCACGAAGCATACAAATACAAAGTTTCCATTGGTTTTGTTTACTTTATGCAGCAACAAACTTATAGAGCTTTTGATCCAGTTGAGCCATAGAGCTTCCCTTTTGAGAGTTCTCTTCAGCGAACTTTGGTTTCTGGTTTATTCACTTTTCCAGACAATTCTTTACTGCAGCTTTACTTATACCAAGCGTGGGAATGAAAGGTGTCATTGTTCCTTTCTTCGCCAGTTTGTCTGCTTTTTTGTTGTCTTCGTATCCTCTATGACCAGGTATCCACCTGGTTCCAGGTTGATAGTTTAACTAAGGACTCGTGATAATCCCACATTAATGAAGGAGAAAATCAGTGTGACCATATTGCCTGACTACCTGTCCTAAGAATGATGTGCTCATTGGGATATTCTCTTGCTAGGCACAGTTGTGAGCATTCTAATATTGCCAGCACTTCTCCCTGGAATATCGTCACATATTTTCCCAGAGCTATACTTCGTTCTTCTGGCAGGCCGTAAATAGCACAGTAGTGACAACGATCGGCTTATTGATGAAGATGGTTTTATTTTAAGTGATATTGATACAGTAAAACTTTCGATAATTCGACCCTTTGTGGACTTAGGGGGTGTCGAAGTATAAAAATGTCGAACTATACAGAGTGTTTTGAACACACTAATAACATAGGGAGCATTAAAAACACAACTTTTATAAGAAAATTGCACAAATTTAATGAATACTGTAACAAAAGTACAGTAGAGCCACGTTTATTCATTATCCAAGCCTCGACTAACCAAGTTCCGGGATAAACGAGGTAGTCAAAAAAAAAAGTTCGGAAATTCGGTTTGTAAAAAACGAAACGGCGCCCAAAGGAATGTTAAACAAGTTTCCGTATTAACCTATGTGAATCCGAGTATTAAGAAATTACCAAAAAATCACATTTTAACTTTAATTTTCATGCATAAAACTTCATTGATTTATTTATAGCTACTTGAAATAAAACTGTATACAGTAGTACAGTTTTGAGATACTTTTACATGGAAAAAATGCTGCAATTGTGAAGGTCATTTCATTGGGTTGTCTACAAAGTAGTTTTGTTCATAGAAAATTGTTGCTTTCAATTTTTTGGAAATAGGGTTGTATATTCCTTACTGACAACAGTTCATTTACACAAACAAAGCCCCACCCCTCATCTAAAATCTAAAAATACTGTACAGGCCAATGAGATACATGTACGTTGTGACATCTGGCAATCAACTCCACATGTTTATCCTAATGCTTTGTTTTCCTGCTAATAATTTTAGTCTGTATTAAACTTTGTGAGCGAGATTGTCATTATAAGTGGAAAGCGATACTGTATGTGAATTCAGTTTCTTTCATTTAAATACATTATCAAACCTTTTTGTTAATTAACCCTAGAAGTAGCAGAATGCTCAAACAGCTTTGTGAGTGTCTGGACAGGTTCCCGTGGCGAAGTATTGAAGGTTTACTGTAATGTGAATTTGTAAATCATTTTTAGTTTTAGTTTGTTTTTGGGGTATGGGTAATTGAGAAAGTTCGTACAATGTTTTTAATACCATATTTATTTTAAAACCTTGTGAAATGCACAATATATATGCATTATAAATAGCCTTTGTATATATACTGAAGAGTCTTCCCACAATAAAACTCCATAGTCAAGAAGTTTTTTGTTGATACTGTTTAAAGGCAAACAATGTCTCGGTCATCATCGCCTTATAAAAAAGGAAGGAAAGAACATAAAATAAAGACCACTAGTCCTCGAATACTCTAAGTGTCATGGTCGGGAAAAAACAAGAGTTGCTAAGAAATACCTAATAGGAAAGATGAAAGAGAGGGATCTAAACAAACACTACATGAAAAAAGGTTTAGATCCAGTTAGGTTCTCCAGGTATTACCAGTCCCGAACTCTAGTGTAGTTCAGAAGTAAGTAAATGAGACTGAACTGTTGCAAGGCGAGCTGACGAGCGATAGGAATATGGCTATTGGCTATCACTTGCCAAGTCAAACAATACTATACTAAAAAGTTCAGCACCATAAAAGTTACGAACTAGCGCACTGTGCTTGGCTAAATTCCGTCCAAACATCTCTCGTAGGATACATCGTTGAAAGGGTACACATTTTTCCCCTTTTTTTATACCACAAATTTCAAATACCACTTTTGTAACGAAAAAATTTCATCTTCTTACTTACATAAAGACAAACACTTTTTCTGCAGGATTAAGTTTGTTTATTTGTTAAATTAATTCAGTCTTAATACAAAAATCCCTGAACATATTTATTTTTAAATTACACACATTTAAAAGAGGTAAAATAGAAGAATAAGTTGTTTTTTTTTAATTATAAGATTATTGTAGTTGTATAGAAAATATTTAAAAAAATATCAAAACATTTTATTGTGACCATTGAAACTTCCCCCTAAAGACAATAGATTATTTACTGGTACCTTGTAGTTTTGATGCAAATGATACTCCTTCTTCACATGACTCTTTTGATGAGTCCACATGTACTCCTTTGTAATTATCTTCTTTACCAATAAAAACACTATAATCTGCCATAGCTTGATTAGTCAAGTCTGCCACTAAAGAGTGTTGTCTGGAACAGTTCCAAACTCAAAATGAACAAAAAATCTATAAAATATTTTGTAAAGAACTTGGTGGTATTCCTTTTGGTACTTACGTATTAACGCCACCGCAGCAGAAGTTGCGCTAATGCGCATACGCCAATAAAGAGCAAACTGGTTTGAGGGAAGTAGAATTCCATTTTGTTCTTTGAGATTCATATACTTTCATTTTATGATTTGTCGCAAAAATTTTAGGTGTAGATTGGCGGCACTTCACTTTTAAAGCTCATGTTTATCCATGATCTAATTTCAAATTATTAACTTCAATAAACTTACGAAAGGTTTTGGCCAGGTGATTATATATATATATATATAGCTACCTGGCCAAACCTGTCGTGATATATAATTATATCGCAAAGTAAGCAAATATTGGTGCATGCGTATTAGCGCAACTTCTGCTGCGGTGGCGTTAATACGTAAGTACCTTCCATTTTAATAATTAAAACAAACACTTTTTAGTAAGTGTTTGTTTTAATTATTATGTATTTTGTTACCTTGAGCGCAACAATTGCAATTATTAAAAACTAAAGTTGATCAGGGTTAGAATAGAACAAGAGTTGATCATGAGAGACATGTAAGGAAAGAGAGTCATCTAACCCAAGACTCAAAGATCCAGCTAGGATACCTCGACGTTGTAAAACCCATACTCATTATAACTGAGGGGGGGGATTTAAAAATCTAATTCAGTACTTTAAAAGCATTGAAACTCAGCACTCTAAAATGCATAATTTTGTATGATTCAAAAGGTTAGGTTAGTGAAGCGTTTGGAGGGTGTGTACATAAAGTTAAAAGGTCTTTTAAAGCCTGACTCGTAGTAGCAATTTATTCAGTTACAAAACTAAGTAAACTTTAGTAAGGGTTGGTTTGCATGGGCTAGGTAAGTATCATCAAGGTGACAAACTTTATAAATGTGAATATAAAGCCTATAAATAGTTGTAATTCTAAAATTTTTTTTTTTTTTTATTTCAAAAAACTATTAAAAGCATACACAACTACAGAGACAAAACAAGACGATGTAACGTTCCATGTTTATAGTACCTAAAACATCACAAACAAGTAATTTAGATCTTAATTCAATTTTATGCTTACGTTTTAGATTCATATACACAAAGGCAAATTTTATAAGCAACTCCAATATAACACTATTAAAAATCATTATAATGATTAACTGTTTCCAACTACTTTAACGTAAAGTGGTGTTTCCCCTAATGTTCATATAAAAATTTTTTTTTAATTAAAAAAACAAGTATAGTAATCCTAACAATTTAAAATTTATGTTTATTAAAAATGATAGTTTGGATGTTTATCTTTACATTTCCAAAGAATGTGGTGATTCCAGATTTGTTCTGTTTAGGGCACTCGTAATGGTTTAGTCTACTCTTTCAATGTGCAGATTCATTAAATGTTTAGAGAATTGACAGAGCTGCAAGTATCTTGATAGCACCCATACATTTCTTACAATACAAAGGTTAGTTCCGATGGACTATAATGAAAAACCAAAATATACTGAAGGCCCCTACTTCCAAACCATTTTTATTGTTATTTGATCTACAAACCTTACAATGCTTTTCAAAATAATTTCTACCACTGTCGAAGCACAGGGCCCCAAGTGTTATAGTCCTTCAACATATCAAGATATCGTCGAGGTCGGGGTTGGTCAAGAGAGACCTGATAGGAAAGATGAAAGAGAGTGGATCTAACTCAAAATTACATGAAGAAAATTGCAGAACCAGTTATTTCATTTACTTTGAAATTGCCAAACCCATACTCACTATTAAATAATGCCCTGAAGGTTCTTAATTAATTAATAATTCAAACAAAATACTATTATAGTTTGCTTTTTTAATACAAACTACATTAAACTTTACCAACACCAATAAATAAGATAAACTTATTTATTGTATGGGAAATATAATCCTTTACAGGAAAACGTAACACTAAAAAAAACTGTTAAAAATATATAACTAATAAAGGCAGAATTAAAATATAATCTATGAATTAATAATACAGGGAAACTTAAACAAGTGCCTGATATAACACACATTAGACAGTCAAATAATAAGATGAACTTTAACATTTGAATCATAACGTATAAAAATAAAGAAACACACGTTGATAATGTACAGTTATTCATAGTAAAACTAAATTAATTATATTCCAAGTGATTAATAAAATTAAATACATACTTAATGATAACCCTGTTGATAAGGAATGTTAATGGAGTAACAGGCTACAAATTAAATTTTAATAAGTGTAGGCTAGTTTGTTGTTTCCATAAAATATCAGGGCAGACTTGATGATTTGAAGGTTGTAGCAAGCAGAACTTGGGGCGCTGAAACTATTATATTAGTAAAATAATTTCCCTACATCTTTAGAAATTAACAATAGGTCTACAATAAGTTCTGATACCAACAAAATTGCTAATGATCTGAATAATCTTTTGCCAATATTAAAATGTATGGATATACAGCTGGATCAATTCATACAGGATATTTTAAGAGCGTAAAACATCAATGGCACTCTCACCTGTCTCTTTTAACTTCAAAAAAAAATTTAATGTCATAAAAATACATAAACTACTGCATAAATCTGCAAAAATGCAAGCCCTACTATTATCTTAAGCTATATTAGGTGAAAATATAATAGAAGAGGTTAGTTCTGTAAAATGTCTACGTTTGGTCACTGATAATTAGATTAAAAAGAGAGGTTAAGGAGTTAGATCATCGGGACCATTAGTCTATTGTGCAGCGAAACCTCTTATTTTTAGCCCAGTAGATTAGTCTCCTTTTTGAGTTTTAATAATCCACTCAGTAGCTTGTATTTATTATTTAGTATTACACACATACCCTAGATGTTCTATGTAACTTGAATGTCTTAACAATGACATTGAGTAAAAAAAAAAAATTATTGCAACAGATATTTTAGGAGGTTACCTAAATAATTGTAGCTTCTCAATTTTTCCTCACAAATTCTGTAAAGTTTGAGCATCCATGGAGATTGAATCCGGAGCCTTTCATAGATGAAGCCAAAGTGCTGAACCACAAGGACTCGGAGTTCAATACTTATTTGGGTTTTTAAAAATATTTTAGCAAAATCATTAGAGACAATTTTTAGTCTTAGGGCAACTAAGCTACCTCTAAATTATTATGAGTTACTAAACCAATTTAAAAATTCCCTTGAGACTGAGAGCACTGTATTGCTAAACCCTAAATAGGAAAAACATCCTAATTAAAAAAATATTTTGTTTATTTATTTTTATAAAACACTATTTCCGTGATTTTAATACTCTGAAGAAATATTTGGCACTAACTTTTTCATTTTTACTTTCTTCCATAAAACAATACTGTAGTGTAAAGAAACTATACTGTTTATATTTTGATTGAAATCAGTTAACGGGAATTTTTAAAAATAAAAGGATTAAATATGATTTATACATATTTAAACTGATGGAAGTAATAAATTTATATTGACACAAAATGTGTTGATCTAGGGTTCGATAATAATAATTTTTGTTGGGGAAATTAAATTAAAGGAATTCTGAACAAAAAAATGTGAATTCTGCAATTTCATCCATATTATGAAATGGTCAAATAAAATATTATAATAACAAGCAACACAACCAATACTAAACCGGTCATAAACGATAATTATAGTTCACAAGTTACATTATTTAATGGGTGTAGCTCATTATCAGTTGTATAATAACAGTGTTCTGCTTTGTGAAGTTTAACATGTAGGCCTACGCTTTATTAATACTTGGCTTCTATAACAGGTTCTTTTGATATTTAAAATTCACAATAATATCTATATTGAACAGGTTAGATTTAGTTGTTATTAATTTAATTTTTTTGTTAATTCTAATTTTTTTTTAAACAATATATAATTTTATTTTATTTGTTCAAAGGAACTAATCATATTGAAAAAAGTATGTACAGAATTATTACTAATATAAAAAGTCTTTGTTCAGAATTTCTAGTTCTAAAAATGAGGAAGAAGCAGGGATGTCACAATTTTTTTAGAGGAGGAAGCAGGGATGCAAATTTTTTATATATGGGGGGGGGAGTAATATAAAACCATGTATCTACTAAATTAGTTATTTTATCAAGCAACAGAAAGAAGTACCAAGATACTCACACAAATCATTATAAATTCAAGGTTACATGGAATAAATTATTCAAATATGTATTGATTTACGTCAGTGTAACATAGGCCTAAACTATTTTTAATTATTTTTTTTTATACCAATAAAAATATGATTACGCTATTAGTTAACATCTAAAGTAAACTGAATTTAATGAATACTTAATAAAACTATTATATATTACACGTCAATATTATTGCTTTATTTAAAAAAAAAAAGAAAAGAAATTCTAGGTTATATTGCTTATAATACATACCGGGACAGATGAGGAAAAGAATTGTACGCAATTCTTAACGGGTAAAAACAAGCTTTATAAGATTTTAGTTTTATAAAGTACACAGAACTATATTTATATAAATTGAGCAAATATCTAAACATTGATAAACGTAAGATAGCAGTAATACTTGAATTTACATTTGATAGGTTATCTTTCAAGTAAATGAATTGCCATTTTCATTGATCGATTACAATAATCGATTCATCAAGTGGATCTCTGCTATCGATTAATGTTAAATAGACGATAATTACAGAGATAAATAGAGAGAATAAGAAAATAAAGACAGAGCATAGCGGTGTAAGAATTGTAATGCCATAGAACTTTTTTGGAATATGTATTTAAAAAAATATTACAGTGATTGTGTTCCAAGACACAATTTAGAATATTTTTTCCCCGCATTATATTAAGAATAGTTAGTAGGAGTAACAAACGTAAGTTGTTTTTTCTCATTAAATCCACACCTTCTAATAGCTTTTCTCCACCATTGCCTAAAATAGATCGATTATAGAATACATGTATTACTATGGCCCAACTAGAATTCCTTCCACATCATACAAAACCCACGAAGATCTTAATATGAGCACTGTTAGCATTAAAACGACAGTACGTTTCGTTCAACTAATTCGACTATGTACTTTTAAGTAATAATTTATTTAGCAATATCCAGTTATCACACTTAAGTTGTTAACTGCCTATGAGAAATACTTTATTACTAGACAATAATTGTGGAATTTAAAATTGACGCTCATCTATTATTTTCTATACTGTCGTATTTAGATGGTCAGTTTAGTTATAACCCTTTGATGAATTCTTCCACTCATTCATAAAACCTCCCTGGTATAATACAATGACGCTCCTTTCAGGTCTTTAACTAATTATCCAGGCTTAAGAAGTTAAGACCTTTGAGCAATGCAACATATTTCAAGATAATAAGCCCCTGGTTTGACATTAAACTAAGGCCATCATATTTTTCAGAATCGAAATCGGGGGGCTCCTAAAAGACATCCAATGTGGGAGGAGATACATGTTGAGACTTGGAGGTAAACGAATACTATTTTGATGTTCACAAATTAATTTATTAATTACAGATCCTTTACAATTTGAAATTACTGCACTAGGCCTATTTAAATCAAAACTGAAACATCAAGTTAAACTACACTAAATTTTAAAAACACCGACTCACTGGACATACAGAAGGACATAAATAGAGGATATCACAACTCATTTATTACCTGGCTCCTTCAGTAATACTAATTTACCTATTTAAATTATAAGTACATAGTTTGTATATAATATGTACTATTATACATCATTATTGCTAACAATGTTTTTATTGATGTTTTAAAATACCAGTATAATCCCGAAATTTCGGACAGGATAAGCCCCCAAAAATCAGGACGTCTGATCACCTTACACTAAATCTAAAAGATTTGGACATGATGTTCTCTTTTCTTAAAACTCTATCAAAGATACTGGGAATATTGAATGTATCAATCATTTTCAAGGTAAAAGGGTTGTTGGATCCCTACTCTATCTCCAGTTGTAAGAGCTATTTTCCTTAATTAAAATATCAGTCAACTTCACTGATAGTTTTTACTAACATTTTCCCCTGGAGCTTGGAAAGAGAATAAAATATTAGTTTATAAACATAGATTTTAGGTCGAATATCTTCATCACTATTTTAGGATTGAAGTAGATCAAACAATCCACTTTAAAGACAGGCATAACACTATTCAATTAAAGGGGTGTTCTTGTTTAATGTCACTCCAACACATGAAAATTACTGTGACTCTATAGGAAAGTGACACTGCAGTTTCTCTACTATCATAACTATGTGATATACGGTAGGCTTTTAAAACACAGCCATGAGAGTAAAAGGTGACATGTACACAATTATTACTCTTATTTATAAGGCATACTGAGAAAGCTAAATCATGTACCTTGGAGCCACCATCTGGGATAGAGGCTTCTCAGTTTGGCAAATGGAAACTAATTCTTACTATGTGATAGGGATACTTAACCCAAATACTTAGGTTAGTCATCATGGGGAGGTAAAGGAAAAATAGAATTTCGAAAACTTATCTTCTTGGTGGATAACATGTTCCAACTAGATCCTACTTTTCACTATTATCAGTAATGGTGTCAATTTATAATTATATTTCACCTTTGTATCGTACTTACAATAATGGTTTCTGTGCACTAAAATTATTAAGAGCAAGATTGTTAATTAGCCAATGCTATAAATCTGTCTATATATTTTTTTCTTTTTCTAATTTGATATTTGTGGTGATCTTAATTTTTGTTTTAAAAAATAACTCTTATTTTATCTTTATAAACACCACTGGATACAGATTTATAGATACACACAATGAACTAACTCAAAATGTTGGGTGATTCGGGTCAAAAATTATTCTTAAGAATTTTTTTGTTAATAAACATTTAATATGCAAGGTGTTTCAAAAAGCAAGACAAAGTTTGGCTTGCACAGTACTAAATACGGTCACCAAAAGCACCACCATAGTTGCGGTTAAAAATCGCTGTTTGTTTCATTTCCACAAAACAAACTTAGCAATCACAGTTAAGCACAATTTTCATACCCAGTGTGGTAAGGAAGCTCCAAGTAGGCCTACAAATTACTTAAGACCAAATTTTTTGAAACGTGTTGTTCTATACGAGGGCATTACAAATCACCAAATATTCCAGACTACCTGATGTTGGTATGAAACAACATACGACCACACAACTACGTCAACTTTTACACTTTAAACTTATCATGGTACAACAAATTACTGATAAGAATAAAAGTATAGCTATATAGTTTAAAAATATGAATAAACCATAAATCTGGATATTCTCGAAAATGATCTAATTTCATAATTAGACACAGATGGAGTCCTTTATTATCAGTAAAATGAATGTCCTCCATCTCGATTTTGCATCAAAGTTCGGGAATTAGTTAATAAACGATTCCCAGGTTGGTGGATAGGTCTAATTGTATGACCACCTCACTCACCAGGCTTGACTCATGAGTTTTTCTTACGTAGTATCATTAAAAATAGACTATATATCCCACCTTTACTTTGTCAATCCCTCTGAGCTGAGAAATGTAATTTACACGCAGCTGCAGAAGTGACACCTGAGTTTAGGAAGAAACTGATTACTGGTGTGCCATATCATAAATGGTAGTCACATCGAATCAAAATAACTGTAGTAAAAAAGCTTTAGAATGACACCTCAACTAATGCTGTAATATATTACACATGGTTTTAAAATTGTTGTTTTGTTTTTTAAACCCTGTATATTTAATTGAGAGAAACAGTATACTGATGTATTAAATAGAAGACAGTAACAGTATTTGAGTAGGTTCATGTTCACAAACTTATTAATTAGATTAATAACAGAAGAACGTATGTTCCAAATCAATGCTATCATACGTTGTACACATAACTGATTGCAGCGGATATATTTACAACAGTACAGATGGACTTAAGTAGGTAGCTGTGTGTGTGGACTAAAAGACTGAGGATTGAGCGAAGGGGTGGACAGAGGCTACTTTTCTAAACACTGGCTTTCACACTTATTCTAACAAGTTCTATTCTTTAAAGAAAACTACAACCAGTTTTACAGTGTATTAAATTATTTTAAATATAATTTGAACACATTTTCTCATTAATAACACTGAATTTAATTATTATAGCTCATTCATTACTGAAGATAGTGATATTGTCATTGAAACTTTTTAATAAATGTGTGAGAAATTGTACAAATTTTATTATTTCACAAGACAAGCTGAATATTTATTTATTAAAATTAAATTACCCAGTAAACTATTTCAATTCATAAGTTTTGTAACACGGAAAAAGTAGTAAACTAAAAAGTTTTATACTTCCGATTGGATATTAAATTAGTGAGTATTATAGAAAAATACTGTAATCGATATTTTTCCATATAAACGCATGTTAAGCTAGCAAAAATTCTAAATACTGCACTGAAAGAATACAATTAAATTGTTAAACTTTTTGTTACAAGTAAATTAACTTATAAAATAGTTATCTGAACATTAAAAAAATTCACAACTAAAACTGGACATTATTAAAGTTAAAAATAAATAATAATAAAGCTAATGAAATTACCGATAAAAAAGAAGACTTCAGATATCTGTAGAAAAGAAAATTGGCGCCTCAATAAGAATGAAAGAATATTGGAGGAAGTGGATAGAACAAAGATTAAAAGAAATTGAGAAGGTGAAATCGAAAGATGTTATTGTAATTATTTTGTTTTACTTCAGTTCATTCCTTTTCTGTCATTTAACTTACTGATAGGTTCAGTACTTATTTTTTACTGTAAACAATGGTTGAATAACTAACCTTTAACGAAATAAGTGGTATTGTGGTTAATGGTTGTAAACAGGCGTAGTTTTACATCCTGCCTAATGAAACCTGGTCAAAGTGGACACCTTTGGTTCGAACTATACTCCAGTCCTCTTCAATACCAAACACTTTACCAACAACACAAAGACATGTCAATCATTTATTCTAGATAGAAAAAAGTAAGGGATTAAATGAAACACAATTAATATATTTTTTTAAAGAACATTTCTTTGAAATCCATCAAAAAATATTAAACCATTTTAAATATACTTAATAAAATAATTATACAAAATTTAATTTTCTTAAACTTCAGATATACATAATATAATATTGTACAGTAAAAATATATATTTACGCTGTTTCCAATGCGACTAGATATTTTATAAATACACAATAGGTTAGGCTGTATGTACTGTATATTACAAAAAGTATGTAAACATTCGCTGTATGTACAGATAAAAAGCTAAGTATACAAAAAGAATATAGATTTATTATGCTTTAAAATTATTAAGGCAGTCGTCATTCTATTTTACAGAGCAGACTTCTATTAATAGCACCAATGAATCTGGCAGTATTTAAAAAATAAATGTGTAAAAACTTTGCACTAATTTCTTCACACACAAAACCAAATACCAGAACAAGCTTAACTTTTTTTTTTAAAGTGGCTATCATAAGACTAAACTCAAAATTCCTGTGGTTTAGGGGTTCATTTTGGAATTGATCAAAAATCACATGCCTTGATTTTTGCATATTTATACTTTTATTTAATTTTTTCATACCAGAGCAGAATAATAGTTCATTTGTCTTTTTAACAGAAAATTCTTGTAATGGCGTTTTCTTTTTAGTGACTTAAATTTAATAAAAATTATTAAAAGCTAATTTGTGTTTTGGTCTTGCAGAAAAGTACTCTCAAATTTTAACAGTTATAAAGCTAAAGATATGGCCACATACCAAGGTCAATTTTGGGTGTTGTAGACAACTACCAAAAAATTATGTTTCCTGTTTCTTGTCATTAACTCTGTTATCCTTTGACCTACAGAAAAAATACAAAAACTGTTTTTGTTTGTCATTAAAAAAGTAGAGTTTTTGTCTCTCAATATGACCACCATTTTGAAAATATACAAAATAAAGTCTTCATTTTTAGTAGTTACGAAACTTAACATATTAAATCTGAAATCGATATCTTTTCTATTTTCAAAGCTGTTTTTTTTGTAAAAGAAAAACAAAATAGAGGATATCTGGAAAAATAAGTTTTTGGAAAAATTTGTACTCTCATTTTATTTCTTACTTACGGGGACATCCTGTATTTCTATGAAAAACAACTTTTTTTTTTTTTTGTTCCAATAATGTAATAAAAGTTTAAACATAATACAAAAAATTAATAAACAGGTGGTGACAGAAATCTGAATCATAGTTTAGTTATTGTAGCTCATGTATCAATCAATGAGGATGGCAACGACTTTGTTGTTGAAACACGTTTGATTAAGTAAACGTAATTTCTGTGAGATCTTTGAGATAATGAGTTTGAATTTTATGTTATCTAATATTATTTCACAAGTCAAGCTCAATATTTATTTATATTTCCAGCTATGATAAAGAAAACATAAAAGCTATATTATCTATATCATAAAAGTAGAAAACAGATTTGGGCGTTGTATAAACTCTCTAAAGATTCATGCCCTAAACTAAATAAAAATTATCAAAATTATTCCACACAAAAAATGTCAGTTTGGTTATTGTTTGTCAAAACGTGAAAATAAACCATGGACTCTGGACACCTCCTTTGGAAAATATGTATATTTATATGTGGCCTAAACTTGCTTCAATTACGCCATAAATGTATCCCCAGTATAAAATTGTACTTAATTTAAAAAAAAAATCAAGCTTTTAATGATGATGGTCAAGATTAATTTTTGTTTTTTTCTATTATTCTGAACCGTAATAATGTTTTACTCGCGATTTTGCACACGGTGTTGGTCAATCTTCAGATTATACTAAAATATGAATGTAAACAGGAAAGCCAAATTTTAAAAAATACATGTAATAACAACTCACAAGCGTTTTTTGGTGAATCACCCATAACTCAAAAACCGGCATTTCCGGATAGATGGTGACAAATAAATTTTGAAGAATCGGCTACCCCCCAAATTTCAAATTATTGAAAAAAGTCCTGAGATATAGCAAAAATAAGACCACTTACAGTATCTGTATGGTAGGAATATGTCTGGGGTGGAGAGGAAAAGAGGGGAACCCACGCTTTGTTTGTTGCATTTACTTTCAACGGTACAACCCCAATAAAAAAATATAGACCTCAAATGCTTCTGTGTAAACGCTTACCCTACTTTCATTTCTTTTATCGGTGTAAATAAGAATAAAACATTTACAAAAGTCTGTCACGAAGTTGTAACTTTAGGAATTAAATGTAGCTAAGCAGTAATTTGTGTACCTAGTTTTCTTGGAATGGGTTGTACCGTCAAGTCAGACTAGGGAAGCAAGTAGAAGGGAAGACACGCCCCTTACACCAGACACAATCCTAGTCTGATGCTACTGTACTAAATTTGATTAAAATCGGTCCACAAGTTTTGGTTGTAGAGCACTACACAGACAAAAGACGTACCCATTCTAAGGGGATCTTAAAAAAACTCCACGTATTTTTGACCCATTATACAACTATCTCTATACTACATAAATATGAAAAAATAATAAAATGATATAAAAATACACCAATAGTGGGGTTTCAGATGTCAAATAGCAATAACCTAGTATTTCTATATTAGACGGTTTCTCTCCCTACAGAATATTACTCTGGTCACAATAAAGTACAATCCCAAGACAGCTATAAACCCGTCTCCACCCACAGCCTAAAGTGAAATTGCTGTTCCACCAGGGAAGGAAACAAAGCAAAGTAATTAAAGCCAAATTGTTGGCCGTTAACTGAGATAAAAGAATTGTTTTAACACTTTTGGTCACCTTAATGTTTCCCCCCCCCTTATAGACCTTCTCTAATTTGTTTCCTATGTAATTTGAAAAAATATATCTAAAGTGTAAATTTTAATTATTACAATTTCCCATATGGAAATGTTGCCACCAGAAACTAGAAATATCAAATGATCTATTGGAATAATTTCACAGTGTAGGTAGATCTATACTTCATGGAGTCTTGGGTTAGTTCATTCCAGACTATTAGGAATAATTAGGAACATAATTTAGTTCTTTTAAAGAAGTTAGAATGATTAGAACTATTGTGACAGAACTAGAAAACTGATAAAATAGCTTGTCTTGTAAGTAAGGTGGACGTCACAAGTTGTTGGGCAGTGTGTATAAATCCTTGGATGGGAAGAATCGAGGGAATCATTCAAGAGGTGACCGCCGGAGGATTTAGAAGATAGCCAGATGGACTTGGTGAGAGGGAGAGGGAGAGAGAGAGAGAGAGCTTCCGGGAGATTTATAAGACAGCCAGATGAACTTGGTGAGAGGGAGAGAGAGAGGGAGAGAGAGAGAGAGAGAGAGAGAGAGAGAGAGAGAGAGAGAGAGAGAGAGAGAGAGAGAGAGAGAGAGAGAGAGAGAGAGAGGAGAGAGAGAGCGCACTTCCGGGGGATTTAAAAGACAGCCAGATGGACTTGGTAAGAGGGAGAGAGAGAGAGAGAGAGAGCGCTTCCAGGGGGATTTATAAGACAGCCAGATGAACTTGGTGAGAGGGAGAGAGAGAGAGAGAGAGAGTGCTTCCGGGGGGATTTATAAGACAGCCAGATGAACTTGGTGAGAAGGAGAGAGAGAGAGAGCTTCCGGGGGATTTAAAAGACAGACAAATGGACTTGGTAAGAGGGAGAGAGAGAGCGCTTCCGGGGGGATTTATAAGACAGCCAGATGAACTTGGTGAGAGGGAGAGAGAGCGCTTCCGGGGGGATTTATAAGACAGCCAGATGAACTTGGTGAGAAGGAGAGAGAGAGAGAGAGAGAGAGAGAGAGAGAGAGAGAGAGAGAGAGAGAGAGAGAGAGAGAGAGAGCTTCCGGGGGATTTAGAAGACAGTCAGATGGACTTGGTGAGAGGCAGAGAGAGAGAGCTTCCGGGGGATTTAGAAGACAGCCAGATGGACTTGGCGAGAAGGAGAGAAAGAGAGCTTCCGGGGGATTTAGACCAGACAGTAGAAATATACGAAGACAGTAAAACTCGATGTAAAGGAACTTGTAATTATTCAAAAATAAATAACGTAGAGTCAAGATTGTCTAGAATCACAATAGTTGGAATCATTCTGGATTTATAATTTAATATTTATAATAGTAATATATGACTGGACCACTTAATTGTGAAAGAAATAATTGTAATAAAGGTAAATTTAGTAATTAACTTACAAACTAAAACACTGTCTTGTTTATTGTAACACAGGTGGGAATCAATGGCCAATTCCTAACACGTACCTGATGCTATTAGAGTCTTCAAGGGCTAGGTATCTTCATTTTATCTTTTATCTTTCCTTTCTTTTATTAGGCGATGGTACCAAGAAGTTTTTCAACTTTAAACAAGGAAAAATCAATTATTTCGGGTTAAAGTTGTGTTTTAAATCAACTTCTTCAGCTTAAAGTAGTGTTTTCCCTCCTGTTCATATATAAATATTATTGACAATTTAAAATTTGTGTTTTTTACAAAAGATAGTTTGGAATATAAATATGGTTTAATCATATGTTTAAATTATTATGTTTCTACCTACATCTTTCAGTCTTTATTTCAAGTGTTTATTTTATTTTGTCATGACAGCTGTTTTTGGTTAGACGATGGTTACTAGAAACAGCTGTCATGACAAAATGAAATGAACATCTAAAATAAAGACTGCAATACTTAAATTTGTTATTAAGCAAGTCATAAATTACTAGGCTATATTGGTGTTTTTCTCTTTTATGTTCTAGTTTTACCCTTGATAACCCTCGAAACATCGTGTATTAATTTTTATATACACAAATGATGGCAAATGTCTGATTAAACCATATTAATAATATGAAGAATCCATCATTAACAAATAAGTTTAAAACCATCAGGATGGTCATTATAATGAGTACAAGTGCGGCAATTCCAAGGTACCCTAAGCTGGATCTACACCTTTCCTTCTTGAGTTAGATCCCCCTCGTTCATCTTTCTGTCAGATCTCTTCTGACTCTGTCGCTATTAAAGTATTCAAGAACTAGTTGTCTTTATTTTATGTTCTTTTCTTCCTTGATGAACAAGAAAAAAAGGTAAGGGGAATTTTTATACTGAGCAATATAACAAAAGAACAATGTCATATTTTAAAAAATCACTTTCTGCGATGGGCAGATATTGAAATTAGACCTGAATTTGAACATTTTAGAAAAACTTAAAACTACAATTTTCGACGCTCTAATGTTCTGTGCTCTACAACTTGAACAGTTCAAGGTCAATGATTCTATACAGTATATATACACATTAGACAGCAATCATTATAAATATGTTAAATATAAAAAAAATTTAAAAATAGAACTTAGAAGGAATTAAATTATAATTCTACCCGGCTTAATTTAGCCTATGTTAAATATTTACAATAATAATAGTTATCTATGTAAATCTTTAGCAGCTGCTTCTCTTCTCCACCAGGGTACACCACTGCGGTCTTCACCCGGGAAACTGTAACAAATAATGGTCAACAGTTATGTGATAGAAGTTTAATATTTGTCTTAAATGTTTATATTTCACCTAAATTGCATACCAAAAATAAATCAAATTATCATTTTGTAACAATAATGAAATTCCAAAGTTATAAGATCATATGTGCATAACTATAAAAATTACCCAATTAAACACATTCACTATCACCAACCCAGATATAACCCACTCCACAGTAGATATAAATATAATTCATATTTTGTAACTCCATATAATATAATTTGTGAAACATTAACAGTTATAAAATTCACAATATGTCACACGGTTAAAAAAAAGAAAGACAAAAAAAGAGAGAAAGAAGTCACGAGGTTAAAAAAAACAAAGAAAAAAGAGAGAAAGAAGTCAAGAGTTTTAAAAAAGAAAGACAAAAAAAGAGAAAGAATTCAAGAGTTTAAAAAAAAAAGACAAAAAAAAGAGAATGAAGTTACGAGGTTGAAAAGAGAAAGGCAAAAAAAGAGAAAGAAGTCACGAGGTTAAAAAAAGAGAAAGAAGTCACGAGGTTAAAAAAGAAAGACAAAAAAGAGAGAAAGAAGTCAAGAGTTTAAAAAAAAAGAAAGACAAAAAAAGAAAGAAGTCAAGCAAGAGGTTAAAAAAGAGAGAAAGAAGTCACGAGGTTAAAAAAAAACAAAGAAAAAGAGAGAAAGAAGTCCCAAGGTTAAAAAAAGAAAGACGATAAAGAAGTCACAAGGTTAAAAAAAGAAACACATAAAAGAGAAAGAAGTCAAGAGGATAAAAAAAAGAGAGAAAGAAGAACAATCACTTGGGAGGGAAAAAAACAAAAACAGCTAAGCAGCTAAAATATAATATTTAAAGTTGGAAACATTTATGAGTTCGATAGAACTTATCGTTTCATGAAATCGATACAACATTATAAATTCACTTTACATTCAGATTATATCCAGACAAAATAAACCAATGAAAATTACTACTATCTCAAAATTCATTGAACATAATTACAAACTTAAACCTGTGAAGAAAAGAACTTTTATTAACATAAGCAATATAAAAACAATCCACTATTAACCTACATATCCACCCATCACAACTTTCATTAGATTTTAAGATACCATTATATTATTCTAATTGTTACGATAAAGTTTTTATAGTTTTCATTTATATTGTGCACCTAAAAATGTTGTAAAAACAACCAAAGCAAGAGTTACAGATTATTGAACTTTTATTAAACCCCAAAATTAAGAGTACGTTTACTCATTTTGAATATTTTGTAGTCAAATATAATTCTATATTACTGTCAAATTTTATTTTCTGCAATTACAAATAATATTTGTAACTATTTATTGCTCTTTGTTTCGCTTTAAATTACATTTTATTTTGCAAGTATTCTGTTAAAATAGATTATACACTTGGTCCGCTGCAGTATTAAACTTCGAGTTGAAGTGTTAAAATAAAGTATGTGTTTTTAAGCCACAAACTCTGTTTTAATTACCTCAGGGTTTCATTGTTCCTTAGGGTATTACTAGAGTTTTAGCGTAGTAATGTTTTATAACTTTCTCATGTACTCTGAGCAAAAAAAAAAAAAAAATTCCATTTGGAATTATGTCTGCCTGACTGTCATATGCCCAGTGCTCTACGACCAAACAGGTGTGCCAATTTTAATCAAATTTGGTGGTGAGCATATTTCAACAATATCTCAGGACATTTTTCTTGATAACTCAAATCGACTCTATCAAATTTTGCTATTTGTAGCCTTTAAAGACCCAAACAAATCGTATTAATCCCCACTATTTCACAAAAATGTTGGTTTGTGGGTTATTCGTAAATTTTTTTTTAAATGGGACCGATATAAAAGATGTAATTTCTCAAAACCCGTTCTACAGATTTCGTTAACATTTTAGTAAAATATTTTACAGAGAAGTTTTTTGCCTTCAAACAACAACAAGAAAAGAAACAGTTACACACAGGTTTTCTGAACCTCGTAATTGTGTATATCACTTCTTCCTTGACATCCCACTAGGCCCTAACGAGCTTTGTAGACGTTTATATATTAAAAAGTGTCACTCGCTTCGCTAAGAGCCTCCACTCAATATAAACTGAGTCGGTGAACTAAGACCTGCTAGATCTATAACTACATAAATATTTCTTTTGAGGTTAGGGTTTGAAATTACATTTTTGACAATAACAGCTTCCTGTGGAGTTGGTATCGTTACATGCACAATTGAAATCTGTGAATTTCAACAGGGTTATGAGCACACTATACTAAATTTAAACTTCCTTAATTTTTGAGGATGGTATCGTGGTTACATATAGAAGGCATGTCGAAAATAAATTTTTAAAAGTGAAAATCAGTAAAAAACGGTCAATTCTTTTTTAAAATTACCAAATTTATCGAGTTAAAGAGCAAGTAATATTAAAAGAGTCAGTAAGCATTTCATAGTTTCGAGTATCGAAGGCTAATTAAAAAACTTCTGTAAATTAAAAATCACGACTTCTGACACACAGGCTTGCCAACTTTACTTTAGTTACTACTCCGTGATTGGAAAGTTGACGCAAGCGCAGTGAATGGATCTCGAGGCCGTGAGTTTTGGAAAATAAACAATGATGAAAGGGCAGCGTGTATCTGAAGCCGGCATCGTTGCTTGTATAATTGGTCCTGACAGGTCAACGACTGGGAAACGAGTTTTGAAAACGGCCAATCGATGGGAGATGAAAGGAAGCCGCTTCGACCAAATTAATCCCGTAGAGTTTGGCCAATGGGCCATTGATATACGTTAACAAGTTAGGCGCGAACTAATTGAAAAAATGGCCGCTACGCTGTTACTCCAAGTAGTGGTTAGTCGGTGATTTTGTGGAACGGAGTTGAGGCAAAACGTGGCTAACATTCGTGATGAAATTTAAAAGTTCTTTGCAACTAGGAGGACCATGTGCGTACCCAGCGAGGGGCAGCTGCCCCCCCCTGGAAGCAAAAAATCTTTATTATACATTTTGTTGCTGGAATTTAATACAATTCTTGAAATAACTATTTTAATAATCAATTGTATATTGAATGACCATGGCTGCCCCCCCCCCCCAGTTTTGATCCTGGGTACGCCCTTGACTAGGACGATAATTTATTATTTTGTTGAGGCGAAAAACCTCTCCAATTTAGCGTCAGAGTTGGAAAAGAACAAAAGTTGATCAAGAGAGACCTAATGTTTCCTCACATCAAAACCAATGCAAAAGTTTATATAAACATATTTACTAAAATGATTGGTTTTGTATCTAGCCGACATTTTGTTTTTAACAAACGAAATTCGTATAATGGAAGTTTAACGTAGAATGTCCCAAGTATTTTCCTCTTCTTTAACGACAAACAAAATGGGTTTTTATTCTTTCCGTAGCTTTAAAAGTTTCACCGAGTTACTGTTATCGACAAAAAACTGAAAACATCAATTCTTGGTAAATGTCTGCAACACCCGAAATTGGACTAGAACCAAATTTTGAGCAGGAAAAAATAATGAATTATTTTGTTTTCAATGGAAATAATTATTGGTAATGGTTTACAACACCCGAAATTGGACTAGAACCAAATTTCGAGTAGGAAAAAATAATGAATTATTTTGTTTTCAATGGAAATAATTTTGGTAATTGTTTACAACACCCGAAATTGGCCTAGAACCTAATTTTGAGTAGGAAAAAAATATTGAATTATTTTGTTTTCAATGGAAATTTATTTTACACACAAAAAAACTGTCCACAGTCGGCACGATTTGTTTGGATGTAGTAACTGAGGATGGGGCCACGGGCATTGAAACGTCTAGTTGCATTGAAAAGAGGTTTTTGTTGAAAAATGTGTTTGCATTCATTTGGTACTTGGATTCTACTAACAGCAATAGACTAACTAACTGAGGACAGGTTTTTATTTACAACAATCAGCTGTTGTGTAACATTAACAAACTTTTTTTTTTAAATCAGCTGTTCATAAGTGACCGAGTAAGCTTTGGATCCGTGTTTATCTATGTTCTTTAAAATAATTGTAGGCCTACATTCGTGTTACAAATTAATAGACTACAAAATACAAAAGTTTATCGTATACTAGAAATTACATATTATTATTATTTAGTGTGTTGATAATTGAGTTGTCCTTTAAGCTACGAAAAGATTTGGAGATCAAAATTTGAAGAATTAAAAAAATAAAATAAATTGGTTCTAGGTTAATAATTATTAGTCTTGGGTGTTTTAACACAATTACCAAGAATTAATGTTTTTAATTTTTTTGTCGATAACTCAGTTATCCTTTTAAGAAACAGAAATAATTTTTTTAAATGTTTGTCGTTAAAAAAAAAATTTTGTCTCGTAAATATTTTACAAAATAGACAGTTTTTGAAATATTCGACGGTTGAAATTTTTCTCAAATAGCGTACAAAATATCAACTCTGTATCATTTACAGTTAAAATGATAAGAATATTTTTGTTAAAATCACAAAATGTCGGTTAGATAAAAAAAACCAAGCATTTTAGGAAATATGTTTACACAAACGTTTTCTGGAAACATTTTGTAGGTTATACATAAATCGGTAGAGAGGATTTTGAGAAATTGCGTATTTTGTGACATCACTTAACTTTTCTGTATTAGTTTTCATATACAGAAACTATGGGAAATATCTTAAGAATTACGATTTTAGAGAACGGGTCTCCTGGAGTCGCATAAGCGACATGTCCATTTCATTCGCTGCTGTAAACGCATAACAATACCGAGATTTTTGTCAGCAAAAGTTTATCAACCTGATTCTATTATCTGTAGACTTAGGCAACCTTTTGTTTGTTTCTTATCACTGTTTTAAGCAGAAGGGAGCAAAGATCTGGTATTTGTTTATTATGTCCGACGCCACGTGCTGGAGAAATCTGCTGGTTTTAGAGATACCTACCAATGCTACATACATTGTATTAAAATTTGAATTTAATAAATGGAGCCGATTTAAAAAAATTCCGCTTTCCGCTGAGCGGGTCATTTTTCTGCTAAAAAGATTTCTAAGGTAGCCTACGATAGGTTAGGTTTAGTCACCTTACTTTAGTTTCTAAAATTTACTTTGGAGATTTGAAAAACACCAATTCTCAAAGTTGAAAACGGATATTGTTTCTAGGCTTTCTCCGAAAAGATTTATTGGAACATGTTTTAACGTGTTCAATACTACCCTAAATTTAAGAATGTCGGCCTATGTACCATTAACATGCATAGTGTTATAGTTGAATTAAACAGAGCAAACCTGGCGTGAGAAAGGGGTAGGGGGGGGGGGGGTCAGTCGGTGGCTCGGCTCGTCGCTAACCAACCAGCGCGAAGCTGTTTCCTAGGCAACCGGGGTTGACACTGTTGCCAGATTTGCATGGCGCTGTACTACACATGGCCGGTGCAGAACCGCGCAGCGCCCGTACTTCAGCGGCAGTATCGTTGTTGCACGGAGTGGCAACACTGTGCTGTTGCTGAGCGCGCTCCCCCTCCCATGCGCCAGGTTTGTTTTACTTTTAATTCTACTATAGTTAGCAACATGTAAAAGAGTGCAGGGAGCGACTGAATGTAGCGGATAACCTCTAACCTGTCAAACCCTTCTTCTGAGCCTTGTGGAGCTCAGAACACTGGCCACTCGGCCTAAAACACGTAATGTTTTTGCATTTCGTGTTTAATCCTATTTTGGCTTCAGTCACAACAGATTACATAAGCGGATTGTTTTAAATGTTCTTTCATTTAAAACTAACCATGAAAACTGGTCCTTAAGAACTCCAGAAATAGGCATTAATAGAATTGTCGCCACCACGGGTTAAGACACACGGTCGCGTTCAAAAAATAATATTGATCCTCAACCATAAGCTTTCCAATGATACCACCCCCCTCTCTGTAGGTTGAGTGAGCGCTGAGGTATTCTTTAGCGTATAAAGACTAGTTAGGCCTAACATAGAGCAATGTGAAACAATTTGGAAGTGTTATAAACTTGATTTTGTGATAGAAACGAAGTTACCATAGCAACCAATATAACGATGCATACTTAAAACAGCTGATTAGGTCCCAACACATCAATTGTATTAAAGTTACTGTGACTGATACCAGAATAGGACTGTTAATGTGTGTTTAAAAAAATGTTTTTGAGACGCGTCATTGAGATGCGCAGTCGTCTCTGCGCCGGATGGTGTAGTGGGGGAAACACTGCTCAGTCTGTAGTTATACGTGCATTACAAAAACATCGGTTTGTGTTGTGATGGAACCATAGTCAATCTTGCGTAATCATATCAAATGTGTAAAGTTTTAAGAAACAAGAACCCGATAACGGAGAAGGTATTATTCATGAAAGTTTTCTGTTAGAAACTTTGTCTAATTGTTTGTAAATATGAGCTTAAAACAAATTTAATAAAAATCGAACCTATTACTAAACTTTTTGGAAATTTTCCGCCATTTTGAAATTTATACGATTTTCCTGGTTAGCAAGTTTGTCCAACTGTTTGTAAATCTGAGCCTAAATACCAAATTAAAAAATAAACTATCCATCTTTTGAAAATAAGCAGCAATTTTAAAATTTATACGACGATTTTTCTGGTTAGAAAGTTTGTCCAATTGTTTGTAAAGAAAACAAAGACTACAAACAGACGATAAGACGAGACGGCGATATGACAAACGTTGACAGCAGAATGGAGCTGAGTCAATGTCTTTATCAGCAGTAGTAGTTTTTCATCACTTTTCCGCCCGCTTGCAACTTCTCCTAACGCGCATTATGAAGGTCCAGGTTACACTTTACTGAGCGTACGTTACGAGGCCTCCGAGCGAGTAACGTCATCTACGCTATTTTTCATTATTTGATTGTGGTAATATTTTGAAAATTAAAGATTATTTAATTGAACATTGAAGGATTAAAAACTAACAAAGTAATAATGGTAGTAGTCTACAATAATTTCAAGTTGTTAACAAAGTGTATGTTTATGGTACAACTATTATTATAGCAAATGTTCCGATGTTTATAATTTTGGACTTCTGTGACGTATAAACAAGAAGGACATTATCAATTAGTTTTTTTATGTTCTATGTTCGCGCCATTTACAAAACATTTCATATCTTAAAACCAGATATTGATAGTAGTAATTTTCAGAGTCTTGAAGGAAAATGTCTCCCTGAACGTCTATTTTAACATCTTCATAGTCAAAATGCATAATTATTAATTAGAAAAAGAAATACAAACACAATAAACACACTGCTGCAAATAATGTAATTGAATTTTTGAGGTTAACTGTTGATTTAATTAAACAGTTGTGGTAATATTGTTTGAAATCAACTGGAATGCGGTAAAGATTTTTGTCTACAGTTGTTGACAAAGTGGCATTTTGTTCATTTAAATTAGTTTGCAAAACAGCTGATTTCTCAACAGTTTCACTTTGCCCACTACTTTGCTCACTCCGGATGGCAACCGAACAAAACGAAATTTAGGTTAAGTTTATTTGAATTGATTTATAATATACAGGAAATGTCCCGTATGTAGGTTAGATTAATTCTTACATGTAAAATAACATAAATAAACAACAAAACAACTTTTTAAAGTTGAAAAAGGAAATAATTATTCATGAAGATGATTGACAGTGTATGTACACGGAGAGTATTTTTCGTTTGCCGAGTTTTGAAGTTGGCAATCCCGTTTCCTCAACAATACACCTAAGTTATTTGTAATATTCATAAATAACCTCAGTTTTGACGTGAGAACTTCTACTCAGTGTTGATAGTTTTAAAATATGGACAACTGTTACTGTAGAAAAAGTATAATGTGCAATTCGTGAGCAAAGTGTCTTTTTTAAACTCGATAAAATTGACGCACTCGGCTGCCACTTTGCTCACTAGTTGCACAAATAACTATTTTGCAGCCTAAACCGGGAATATATTTAGTTCCGTATTCTGTCCTAAAACAGCTGTTTATAGTGAAGATTATTTTCTTTACTGCCCTTACAATACCGCACAAATTACAGACGCCCTTTCTTCATTGCGTTAAACTACAGATGTCAGCTTTCACAAAACTATCCGTATCTCCATCTTTCTCTCTCTTGTACTCAACGGGAGTTGATGAATAATAGCCAAAAGAAGGCAGTGGCGCGCTCCAGGCGGTGACACGAAGCGATTGTAAAGGCAGATTGTAAGCATGAATGTTTTTTTAACCGATAAAAACACAGCCTTCAAAATCTATCTATGTTGGATTTTAGTAGGACATGTTTCTATTTTGTAAAGCTTAAATTTACAAAATCTTCGTAAGAGTTGTTTTTAACACAGGATATCCTAATTTACGTTTCATAATTTTAGGTTATTTTGTTTTTGTTTAAAATCTCTCAATCACCATAGCTTTAATAAAAAAAATGAAGAAAAGAATGTGAAATAAAAAACCCTTGAATATGGCAATAGCGTCAGGGTCGGAATGGAACAAGAAATGGACAAGGAAAGCGAGGGATCTAACCCAAGACTACATGAAATAAGGTGTAGTTTCAGCTAGTTACCTCGGGATTGCTAACCCCGTATTCACTAATCGTCGGATAATATAACATAAATATTTTTTACATTTCATTTTCCATTTTAGGCCATTCACAACTAGTTTCTGTACGATGTCAAGGCATGACTAGAAAAAATACTGAAGTATATTTTACATAAGTGTTTCCACAAATCGTTTCAAAACTTTGTACAATGAATACAATCAGATCCTCTAAACGTAATGTCCAAAACTTGGTTTCTTGAGCCTTGTAGGAAATGTTAAAAAATTTGGTAACGATATCCATTGTTTTTGAGAAAAAAATAAATAAATGGAAAACTAAAAATATTTTAAAGTGTTTCTAAAACTTTTGTATTTACTGTATTTTGATGTAAATAATCTGCTCTAAAGCCCTAGAACTGGCACAACTGGCGCATGTTAAAGTTTTTCTTTTCTTAAAAAATCATAAAATATATTAATTTTATACAAAACCTAACTTATAAGACATCATTTTTCTCAGAAAGATGCATAGAATTCATCTATGTAATAAAAATAATAATTTTTTTGAAACGGTTTTGGAGTAAGTATGTTACATGTCAAAAACGAAGTTACCATTTTCCAGGAAAAACCTGTATCATCCAAAATCAAAAGCTTACCACCTTTTTCTAAGATATACAAAAGTTTTGTGTAATATTTGAGAATATATTTAGGGGGAAAAAAAAAATTTGTTACATTTTAATTCACAAACAAATGTTTAGAGGTACCATGGTAGCTCACAACTTTTATTGTCTCTGTAGGCTCTCCGAAACACCACAATGACGTAATAAACCGCGCCCCTTTTCATTTAGAAGTAAAGAACGCTATTAAATCTTATGGGAACAATCTCTAACAACAGCCTTATTGAAATCTTGTACAGTACATTGTAAGGGCAAAGACTAAATTACACGTTCCTGAATCCGGGAGGCAATGAAAATTGCTGACATGTATAATGGTACAAATTAATAGAAGCAAGTCTAATAAACAAATAGGGAATACATATAATCTCTTCCAAATTGAAAATTGGGTTGAAAAAATGTAAGAAACCATAGAAATACTGGTAGTTGTAAAATATATAAATTTGTAAAATTAGGCCATTATCAAATAATTAATAATCAGAAAGTTTTTGAATTTTAATTGTAGCCAAGCCAGAGTATAGATTACGTGGTAAAATTTTGACCTATATTAAAAAAAGATTATGTAAAGTAAAAATTCGATATAAAGTGTTTATTTGAATAATTAAAATTGTTACAAATCATTTTTGGAATTAAAATATAGCTAAAAGGTTAAAACACTTAAAATAATTTCACGACACAACGAACTCGTTGCCTTGACAACGGATTCACCGGCCAATGAGAATGGACGACTCAAATCAGTGCAGTTGTAGCCGGCCGGCAAGCTTGAAGAAACCAGAGCGTCCTTTTTTTGATTTTTGGAGGGGTGCTGAGAGAAACGCCGACAGAACAAGATGTGTATTTTTTGTGTGTGCAAGAATGAATTTCGCGGTCATACCGACAGAAGTTGAACGTAACAAGTACTAGTAAGGAACCACATAGTGAACAATTTGACTAAATTATTTTCATAACAAATTTAAATTTAAATTACATGTACTTTTCTTTTGTATAAACAAATTTGCGTATAAAACAGGATTTCTTGGCCAGCACGAGCTCCCCTTCCCCGAGATAGTGTAATTTTGAAATAAAGAAACTTTCTGACATAAATCATTCAAAATTTGTATCATTAATCAATATAAAAGACAATCTAATTTGATATTTAACTTAGTTAACCTAAAACTAATTACATAGCAAAAAGAGATATTGTTATACATGATGTGGTGAGCATTAGTTTTGATTCTCTTTGGAGGTTACAATTTGATAAAAATTGTAGAAGTCGATTTTGACATAGCTGTATCTACACCTTTTATAACATAGTCTTGGGTTAGATAGCTTCCCTTTCTACTTTCCTTTTAAAACAATAATAATTTTATTATTAGTTTTTTCTTTTCAAAATAGGAAAATGCATTTATTGTCAGTCAAGATGATACAGAATGTTTGAGTAAATCTTGTTAAATTTTTCAAACGTTCCAGCCCAGTTTGAAATACATGAGGATGACCTGTGGAAGGGGTTTGCCTTGTTAGTATGAGTTATGTGCTTAGCATGTGACCTTGAACCTACTATTATACTTGGTACAGTCATGCGCAGAACACTAAATCCTACACTGCCTACAATTGTTTGATAGTTGTACATTTCACACTTTTCTGTACAAATACGAAATTGTTAGTAGGCCTAATTAGTTTTAGTTGTACATTTTAATATTCCTATATTCATCCTAAAGTACTTAATTAATTATCAACGGAAATTGGCTTTAAAATAAAACATTATTGGTAGAACCAAACCAGAGGGTTTTTATTTAGGTACAGTATGTAGTATTAAGATGAAAGAAATATCCAGACTCTTGGAATATTATTTATTTTATTTTGTTGTCTATGCAGTAATTTCCCGAAAGCCTAAACGAACGAACAAATTTTTATCAATATATTTGTCAAAAACTGGAATATGGATTTTGATCAATTTTACTTGAATAGGGTCCAATGATCCAAACAAAAGGTAAGGTTTCCAACTTGCAAAAAATGCCACTTCTGGAGTTTTAAAGGCGAAAAAAAAATTGTCACAAGGTCTTTTATAAAAATCCTAATTTTTCAAAATCAGCTTTACTATTTTGAAGATGACGATATTGTCGTTGAAACTTGTTCAATAATAAACATTATTTGTGAGAAATTGTGTTTTTTAAAAATTTTTAACTTATTACAAGTCAAGCTCAATATTTTTTGTTTTCAAATTTAGGTGAAATGTGAAGAATAATCTCACAAACCAGTGTCACACATCTCAAGTATAATAAAGTAAGAGTTCAGAAATAAGTGACAAAAAACAGAAGTGAACTTTGACTGCCTTCGTAAAACTCGATTTCAATCAAATACAAATTATGTTTTGGATGAATTATGGCACAACCAACTTTTAACCAATTTATCTCCCATAAAAAGCAGGCCCGATTCTATAACTGGGCAACATGGGCACTTGCCCAGGGGCGCAAGCATACAAGGGGCGCAAGCATACAAGGGGCGCAAAGGTTTTGGGTCATAAAAAAATATTTTAAATTGAAAAATTCAACCATATTAAGGCAGTATATGTCGATAAAAGTTTATAAATTTAAAAAACTATAAAAAATTATAGAGCGGAAAAATCAAAATTTTAAGGTAGCACAACCATTCTTCAGATCTTTCTGAATATTTGGTAACATTTCCATGCTTATCGGTTAGAAAATAGCGTCCGAAACAGAAAACTCGTTTTTCCCCCTCTTCACCCGCGCATCGCTAAAATCACATCATTCGTATAAATTCATTCATAAAATCGTTCTACAATAAAAGACAAAAAGCTGAATAGCTTAATGCTGTTATGTACGCAGAATGACATTACACTGAAGCTTGACTTCAAAGGTGTAATTGATAGTTTTGCTACATCAAAGATCAGTAGAAAAAAAACAATAATGTAAATAGGATATAAGGAGAAAGTATGAGGAATATGTATGTATATATATATATATATAGTATAATAATAAGAGAAAGAAAGTATAAAGGAAATAAGAGATATTATGGTTGAAGTATTAAAGTTGTTTTACAAGACTCAATTAAAAATTGAACATACAGTTGAAATAAAATGAGCTATGGTTATGTAGGCCTATAGAAATAAATGTTTGCAATAATTAAGAACTATTTTTAGGGTGGGTGGGTGGTCCGTGATACTGTAAAATACAAGGGTGTTATGTTGTGACGTCAATCATAACACCTATGCCTGTAATTTCAGTAATAATACTTGCAAGTTTTTACAGTAGCCGGTTGCCAGTCCGGGACACGGCGGGTCCATAAGTGGTGGATAATGGAAAAACTTACCGACTCACCAAATAAAAGGAGTTCGGTGGAGTTGAGAAATCCCTCCCGAACCAAAACTGAAAGATGAATTAATCGGGGGGGGGGATCTCTTTAATTTGCCCAGGGGCGCTACAAAGGTTAAAAACGGGCCTGCCATAAAGACTCCCAGCCTTTGAAAACTCCAATACCATCAGGGTCAGAAAAGAACAAGAGTTAGTCAAAAGAGACATGGTAGGAAAGATGAAAGAGAGGAATCTATCCCACGACTATATGAAAAATGTGCAGATCCAGCTTGGTTTTCTCGACATTGCCAAGCCTGTACTAACCAGTTAGCACCAGAGGGATGCAAAAGTAGAATGGAGACATATTAAGAATGCGATAAATATTATTTTCATTTTTATGGATAGATGTGTGAGGTAAGTTGGTGCAATTTATATTTTGTTAGTTTATATTTTTAAGTGCACAAAAGGGCTTACCACAAGTATAATGCAAGAATTACTGATGCTGCTATAATTTACTGTAGAAATTAAAAACAAGTTGATAAAGTCCAACGTAGTATTTACCCAGCCCCATCATGCAATGTATATATTTTTTATTTGTTGTTTAACACTTTAACTGTCATATTGGTCCTAGTTGACCAAAACGTAGCTGCATTTAACAATTCGATCAGTTACTGAAATAGTCACTGAAGTAATGTTTTGTTTTGTCCCTCACAGCTGGAAAGTCTGTGACCTAGCGGCACATCCTAGTACTCTCCCCAAAGACATGGTATGTTGTATGGCTTTATAACTGTTGCCGTGGGAACTCGATATCAACCTAATGTTGGTGAACATTTTCACATTTTCATCGCCACAATCGGACTGATTGAAAATTTTAGATAAATAATTAGCTTTAGTAATTAATAATTCACAACAATACAGTTGTGAAATTAAAATATGGTTTTATTTTACAAAATAATATAACACTAAAGTTAGAAATTACATAGTTATTTTTGATCATTTGGGAATTTTTAAAAAGCACGTTTTGGACATAGTATCCTAGACAAACATATATTATATGGTTGCCCAAGACACTTTGAACAAAATGTCACTACTTTTGTGACGTAGTTTCATAGTTATTTCCTCCTCATTTCAGGAGTAGCATTCTTGAAACACGATACAGATATTTCTTTGGCCGATTTTGTTTTTCCTAACCCTATGAATACCTCTGACTCTTGTAAATGGTGGTGGCTTATTTGCCGCAAAGTCGGCACGTCAGTTAGTCCCAGTCAGCTCCCTACAAATACTCTCTTTGAATGCAGTGATGGACATAGGCTTTGGTTGCGGTTTATGTTCCTGTAAATGAGCCAAGCGTTCACAATACAAGTTTCGAATAATAGGTGCTCGGCCACCTTATGATACCATTGCAGCAATTTTCTGACGCTATTTGATTGGCAAGATCAATTCCCACTTTCACTACCACTAGATGCTTCATGATTCCATTCCCATATTTATCATTTTGCCTATGGAGACCATGGTCATGGTATCTTTAGTAAAAATCACTTGTCAAGCTAATTTGTAACTACAATACCATCCTTCTTTTCAACTGCAATAATTTCACCACGTTCTAACTGTGATCTGAAAAGCAAATCCTGTGAAAGTCCTACTCTATTGCTACAAATAAAGCTCACTAAATGTGTTTTTTCGATAGTGTTTTGCCAACTCAAAGGAATTGTAATAATTATCAACATAAATAGTTGTTCCCGAGTTCTAGTACGGTTCCAATAGTTCAAGGACAACTAATGTGCACATCAATAAATCAGGGGTAATGTTGGAACTTTTACCACTCTACACTTTTATGTTGTTTGTGTACACTGTGCTGTCGCATAGTTTGAACAGTTTGACGCCATATTTGTGTGCTTTCTTCAAAAGATGTTGCCTAAAAACCAATCTTCCTGTAAATGGAATCATTGATTAGTCTACTCCAATGTCTTGTTCAGCTATTTGTCTAAATACGGCAATCAGTTTTTTTAGTTTAGCAATGCAGCAATTTTTGCTAGTCGACCATTATTCCCTAGATTGTTATTGTCATTAGGTACAAAATCTTAATAAAAGTTGAAACCTATTATGGCTCAAAACTGAGCCTGCTACGTTATTTTTATAAAGCACAGATGTTCACCAGTAATCACATATATTTGAAAAAAAATTAAACCCCATCTAAATAAATACACCATGAAATATTTTCATATCGTCTTTATCTATATTGGTCCATGCCTGTCAACCTAGACTCCTGTTTGTGTGTGTCTGCCCTGCATTAATATTAATTCCTATAACCATCAAATCAATATCTTCATCATTTACCATAACTCTGTAGTATATTATAGGTAAAGTATTAGGGAGCAAATTTATCTGAAATATTGGATCCTTTGTAAACTAGAATATTTGCTGTAAGCTTTGATAGTGATCCCAGCTCTTCTAATCTTTGTCCAGCTGATCATGTATAAAAATGATGTGCTCTTCAGTTACACTGTAATCAGCGACCATGTTGAGCACAGCGACCAGCAGCATCAACAGCGAAGTTGTCCTCTCCAGCATCAACGCTTATAGGGAATTCAAGAATATTAGACGGGATGTTCTAAATCGTGTTCCATAAAACTATGAGTCATTAGTCTCGATGATTTTGTTGTCGTTGTGTTCAGCAAGATAGGTACTCCCCAGAACTTGGACCGGAGCCATCTCTGTGAGGAGTGAAATATGAAGCGTCTGAGCGTTCATTGTCACTTACTTCGTCTTGTAATTGTTTGTCAATTTCAGAAATTCTAAAGGAATCGGACATAATAACTGTCAATAAATCTAAATAATCTAATAAACTGAACTAAATCACAAATCCTTTACACAAATAAGTAGGACATACACACTTTGTCATAAATCTTATAAATCCCAAACAACTAGTTCACACAAATGAAACACAAGCGACAAAAGAGTAACAAATCCCATGTATGGAATAATATAGGATAGCTGGCAGACTAATACAGAGATCAGCTGTAAAGTACATGGGAGTGTAATATAAACATGAGACAAGAAACATAGTGAGCGTTGTTAGCATAACAAAATAACCACGAAAATTGCTTTGGTCTGACCGGACCCGAAGTGTTAAATGACAAAAATATTTAGAACCGAAAAATTGCATATCAATTTGTTCGGTCTCAAAATTATAAAAGCAAAAAATGTATATAAATTTGTAAATACTTTTACCTTATATTATTTTACGTAGACAGATGAAAAAATAATAACAATGATAAAAATATTTGTTAAATGATGTACTTTAGGGGATTAGTAGGAGTGCTAAACCTGTCAAAAGCAAAAAAAAAACACTCTCGGTCATCGTCTATAAAAAAAGAAAGAAAAAGAAAAGAACATGTACATGTAGAAAAAATCTCCACTCGCTTTGCTTGTGTCAGTGACTCAGCCCTATCGGATCTCGTAACTATATCTCATTTTTGATAACAACTGTCATCGTAGAAATGTGAAGATGGTAAAATTACATGCAGAATTTAAATCCTCAAATTTTTATTTAATTTAGCATCATATAAGTCCAATAAGACACCAGATATGAACGAAAACTGTTTAAAATGACAGGCATTTTGACATTTCAAAAGAGTTCTACATGAATACTTTACCCTATTCCAAATATCACGTTCCCATTTTATTTTTTGTGGTCGCTATAGTAAAGTCTTAGTTAGTTTAAATAAATATATCAAAGTTACGTAGTAAATAAATTAATGTAAACCTGCCATTTCAAAACAAATAACAGACACTATGGAATTGATAGGTTTACTTTTCAAGCTGTCATCTTCAGTCTAATGTAGCATGAACATTTATTAAATTCTGACACATGACATATTACGACAAGGCAATATAATTTGTCATTTTATTCCACTTTGCAATAACAACTAAATGGTTCAGTCTAGTTTCTTCAATTCATATATAATCTATAATCTTTATTAATTTATCATGTATTTTGAATCATTAGACTCAATAAGTATTGAGACGCTAAGTTATGAAAGCTGTCTAAGGTTACTCCCAGTCTCAATTGAATTTAGTTTTGTTTGAAAATCTAGTAATGGTTTCCCGTTCTTATTAGTGAGTCACACAGAGATAAACTATAGAGATTACGGGGGGGGGTCCATTACATTGAGTACGAACTTGGCAATCCCGAGGGACGTAGCTGAATCTACATTTTTCATGCAATCTTGAGTTAGATCCCTTTCTTTTAACTTTCTTATCTGGTTTCTCTTGATCAACTCTTGTTCTTTTCTAATCCTATGCTATAGAATATTTGAGGGCAGGGGGTCTTCATTTAACACTCTTTTGTTGTTCTATTTATTTAAGGTGACGATGACCAATAGGTTTTTCATCTTTAAACAAGAAAAAAAATCCTATAGATTCTATCAAGGAATGTTTAGCTATTGCAGTATGTCTTATACAAGTACTAACTGTTCACAATAATTCGGCCACATTACAGCCTGTAAGGCAAGGGATGCAGGCCCGTAGAGGTGCACAGATCGATGTTATAACTATAAAAAAATAATACTACCGAATAATAGTCTATCATTTTTATTTGAAAGCTTGTGCCCTGCTAAATTTAAAAAAAACAGCCCTCTTGTCAGTAGTAGGTGACTAGCGATGTGTTGTGACGTCTTTGACATCGGTCTATTGTGAGAGATAGCTGAAGTTACTACACAACGTAGTCATATTTCAGTAAGTAAACTCCCGATTACAAACAAACCATTAATTATTAACATTAAAGGTCGTTTTAATGATAAACAAGTACTTTAATCTGTATATTAAACAAATACAGAATATACGAAAGCCGCGGGTGTGGTGGACCCGTGGTTCCCTAGCTGGATCTACACCTTTCTCCGTGTAGTCTTGGGTTAGATCTCTCTTTTTCGCATATCGTAAAAAGGTCTCTCTTGACCAACGCTTGTTCTCTTCCGACTCTAATACTATTCGAGATAGGGGTCTATATTATGCTCTTTTTTCCTTTTTTTTTTTTTTTTATAAGGTGAAGATAACTGAAAGGTTTTTCACCTTTAAACAACAACAAAAAATATACCGGTTACATTTAAGTATTATGCTAGAACGTAGTTGCAGGACGAGAAAGAAAAAGAGTTGGTTAAGAGAGATATGATAGGAAATATGTGAGAGAGAGATCTAGCTCAAGATTGCATGAAGAAAGGTGTATTATCCAGCCTAGGTTTCTTACAGCTTGCCACACATATACTCACTATAAACAACCCCCCCCCATCCCTGGAAATCATAATGCATAAAAAAACTATTAGTTGAGTAAAACAAGATTTAAAACAGCTTAGGTTTAAGGAGGATGGGGGGGGAAGGAATTTTATTGTTTAAATAAGCTTTAGGACATATAAAAGTTGCACAAAAAATTATCTCTATTTGGCGATTTGGTAATTTGGTATTAAAAATTTAAGTTAAAAAACTATATTAAAAAAAAAATCTCTCCATTTCTATGAAAAAAAGAAGAAAAAAAGAGTTATGAACAAATAAATGTGTTCATTATTAAATGACAAGAAATTAAGATCTGTAGGCTTTCATATAGCCTTTGAAAAAAAAAAAAAATAAATAAAATCAGCCCTGTGGAATCCCAGAAATAGTTGTCCAAAGTTTCCTCAAACATGCACAAATTTTGTTTTGTTATTTTATGAAAGAAACTATAAACTCTAATTAGTAATTAAACCAATAAGTGTTATAAATAAATCAAATTTGATTTCTAAAAGTTGCAATAAATAAAGAAATCATGAAAAACAACCCAGTGGAATGTCAAAATATATTTTTTTAAATGTTACTTTTTACAATCAGACGACTTAAGCAGGTTGCATACCAGAGGAATAGTATGTTCATAGTACGATCATTTAGATATGCAACTTTTATCTTACGATGATTTTGCTGTACATCAAAGCGATACGATCTGTAAACAAGAGACATTTTTCAAATCAATTCGTCAGATGTAATCATGAATAATGCAGTGTAATACTATTTTAAGAAAAGGAAAACAAATTAAGGAAGTAATATAAAAATGGGTGTAAGTGGTGGAAAAAATTGTGGTCGTCATAACCTTAAAAAATAAAAAGAAAGAAATAAACCACACAGTAGAAACCACTAACTCTCAAATAATGTGTTATAGGCAGAAGTGAACATGAGTTGGTCAAATATTAAAGAGAGACGTGATAAGAAAAGTGAAGCTCCAGCAAGATACCTCTGGATTGTCACTCTTGTACCCACTATAAGTGAGGCACTGAGGAGTCAACTTACTCCCACCACAGACTGATCATTTCTCCATCTGAAAAACTACTGAATCGAGATAAATAAATTCAATACATATACAATTGGCTTCTTTTCTTGCTCAAAAAGCCACATGTTGGAGGGTTCTCAGAAAACATATTTTGCCAATGTTGTGATTTATGATGAATCGATCAGGTACTTAGCCAGTGTTACATGGATACATACAGTATGATAGCCTACCTGACAGCTCCTGAAGGTTCTGCAGTATATCTTTGGTTCTCATCACACATTTGTTGTTCCACAAGTCTCCGTAACAGTGGTTCGTATTGTTGAGCGCTTCTAACACCAACAGCTGTCGTCGCTTGTTGATTAACAGCGACGAAACCCAAACCAGCGTCTCTTTCTTCACCACCTAAATCCTGCAACGGTATCGCCTCACCTCGTCCTAACCTTGCACGTCGAGCACGTTTACGTCGTTTAACGTTTCTTCGCACACAACACTGAACAGATAACAAGAGTGTACACACCATCGCTGTTAAACAACCGATATACACCAACACTAATAAGTCGCCACCACGCTTTTGTCCACGTAATACACTACCGGCTATTGTCAGAGATATTCCAGTCAGAATTCCAGCTATAAACAGCACCTAGAACAAACAATTTGAATCTAAATTAGATTTGTATGGTTTTTGTTGTTATATAACATATAATTATTTATATTATATTTACAATTGTAACGATTATGATTAATATTTAACATTGTAAATAAAAGACAAGAGTAGGCACAATAACCTGAATGTGTTGAGTTACACAGAGCACGGGGATCATATCTCTTGTCAAATCGTTATCAGAAACATAACCATTATCCTAAACTTAAGGCTAAATTAAACTCACTCTTATACCGCCCAGCTTCTCTTAGGTTTATAAAACAAAAATCACTTGGAATATATTAGCAAATTATATTAGTGGAAATCATGGCCACATTGTGAAACTCGCTAGCTCATAATTTCACATTTTTGAACTTTATAAAACCGAATTTTACACAGCACACATAAAAACTTCCCTGGTGTCACAAGATCCATTCAAATGACATTGATCACCATTTTGGGGATATAACTGAACAAAAGACTATATGAGAACTCTGCCAAAATACACTACTCTCCAGGTTCACCATGTACAGTGCTTCTAAGACTGCATGTAACCTTACAGGTGGGAAGCAATGTATGTTATCATAAGCCCCTATGAGTATTCGCTAGCTATGTGACACGCAGCGGAACAATTTACAAAGAAAAGAGTGATGAACCCATTTCATCACGCCTTGCATCTAACATTTATCTAAACTTTCAGTTGGAATAAACGAAACCCTTAAGGGCTCGCTTTAATGAGTACGAACATGGCAATCCCTAGGAACTTGGATGGATCGTCATCTTCTTTCATGTAGTCTTCGATTTGATCCTTCTGTTTCAGATCTCTGTTAGACCAACTCTTTGTGTCTTTCTACCCTGAGGGTATTAGATTATTCAAGGGCGAGGAGTCTTTCTTTATTTTATACTTTTTTTTTTAATTTTATAAGGTGATGATGACCAAGAAGTTTTTCAGTTTTAAAAATCAGGGGAAAAAAATAATCTCAAGAAGAACTGTTGTTTGAATAATTTCCACTACCAATGTTGATCAAACCACTTAAAATCAATATTTCTACACATATTTCCTTCAAAAAGTATACCAGTATAATCCGCAAACAAGAAAAAACTCCCCACAATTTAAATATAATCATATTATTAATATAGATCAAACAATTTGTTTCCTATTGGACAAATAGCTTTCAAACCAAGAGTATGTTTTACCGTGACACTAATTCGTTTAATATTTTTGTTAATCTACAGACTCATTATGAATAAGTAAGTGTGTGCTCCCAGTATACAAAATATAGGGTAAGTTTGATAGACACAAAAAATTTTTACTTCCGTTGTTTGACTGATCTTCGCGTGTTATGGTTTCCAGAAAATAAAAAAGAGATTTTCGACATGCCGTTCACCCATAGTCGTTATCGTCCGTTTGTAAGCTCGATGGCGGCTAAAAAATTAAGATAGGAAAATAAAATTTGGTACACAGAGTGTGCTCATAAAAATTTAATTGAAATGTCATAATAACAGTCTTACAACAGATTTTTGTTCATATCTCGTTTGTTCTCAACTTATAACAAATTAAATTAGAAAAGAAATTATAGATTTCAATTCTGCATGTAATGGTTTCCAACTCCGCATCTGTACGATGACAAATAGTGAAGTTATTGTTAAAAATGTAATTTTTACACCTAACCTTCCAAGAAAATGTGATATTTATATATTTACAAAGGTCACATCACTGATACAAGCAAAGTGTGTGTATACTCTTCAATATATACACATCTATGAGGCCTGTTAAGGCCTTGCTGACGTCAAGAAAGTAGTGATATACACAAATTACAAGGTTCAGAAAACCTGTGTAACAACTGTTTTAGCCCTTGGAACACGTATGACGGGATTTCACGTAACCCTCAACTTGACCGGTAACGCGTATGACGGGATATCTCGATTCAACACTATTTGACTTCTACAGGTATTTTTAATTCGTTTAAAGTCCAATAGAGTGCAGGGAAATGTCCTATTGGTATAACGTGACACCCCCACTACAGTATTTGTTCTCGATCACCTGTCGTTGGACTTTACTTGGTTGTTATAGCAACCCGGCGCCATTTTGTGTTCTGCCTCAGCGCGTATAACGTGATTTCTCGTCTCAGTAAGCTACGATGGACAGTTGAAAATGTTTTGTTGGCATTATGTTCATTGTTGATTTGTTTAGGCCGTATTATTTATATTTTAGGTTATAGAATACATTTTTATTTTGTGTAAAATAGGCTAGTTATAAAAATGGCAAACCCTGACGACCTTGGATTTGATCAATTTATCGATGAAATAACGAATGCATCTTTTTCAACTACAGAATACATTTTGAAATATAGACAGTCTCTATGGACACAGTATTATCGTCAAATATTGTTTGTGTGTTTATATGTATATTTATAGTCTATATCAGTAATTTTTTTGATGTCCTGAATGTAGGTAATTATTATGAGCAGTAGAAAGATATTTTTGATACGATATGTTGATTTTTCTCAAAATCTTTTTTTAGTAAAATTTATTTGTTTGATGAAATTCATGTTATTTTTAAATAAATAGTAGGCCTACTTTTATATAAAAAAATATATATATGATTTGTTTGTAAATATTAAAAAAAATATAATAATCTGTTTCATAGGGCAGTCAAAAATGTGAAATTAAGTATTTTTTCTTGTTTTAATCTGTAAAAATTTTTTTTTAAGCCAATCTACATTTTTTTTTAACCAAATATATCTGTAAGAACCCAAAATCAAACAGAACTTTAAACAATTACAAAAAAAGTTTTTTTTCCCAATAGCACGTTATGAGTAAATAGCCTAAATTGTTATTCGGCGTGCTAAGGGTTAAACAAACTTATCTTATGAAGACTCATACAATTTAACATTTCCTACAAGGTCCAAGAAACCAACTTTAGGGTGTTACAATTAGAATCTCTGCTTATATTACATTGTATATTGAAGCCGGGTAAGTACCACGATAGCTCCA